>VWZZ01004464.1:150642-179790 GCA_013399095.1 Psophia crepitans | reverse complement strand
GGTTGGACTAGGTGATCCTTGAGGTCTCTTCCAACCTTAATGATTCTATGATTCTATGGCAGGCAGGGGTTCAGCCATCCCCAGGACAGCAGGGCTCCGTCACGCGTAATGGTGACTTGGGAAGACAAACGCCATCACTCCGAACGCCGGTGACCCCTCCCTTCCTCTTCCCCCAAGCCCCTTATAAACCGAGCATGACGCCATATGGTATGGAATGTCCCTTTGGTCAGTTGGGGTCAGCTGCCCTGTCTGTCCCCTCCCAACTCCCCGCACACCCCCAGCCATCCCGCCGGCGGGGCGGTGCGAGAAGCAGCAAAGGCCTTGGCTCTGTGTGAGCATCGCTCAGCAACAGCAAAAACATCTCTGCACTATCAGCGCTGCTTCCAGCACAAACCCAAAACACAGCCCCATACTGGCTGCTGTGAAGAAAATTAACTCTCTCTCAGCTGAAACCAGGACAAAAGGTCACAGCTAACAGGCGTTAACAATGCTTTGCTGTTGCCAAAGCAGCCAAATCATCCTAGGATGTATAAAGAGAAGTAGCAGCCTT
The DNA here is from genome assembly GCA_013399095.1 of Psophia crepitans. Classification (NCBI taxonomy): domain Eukaryota; kingdom Metazoa; phylum Chordata; class Aves; order Gruiformes; family Psophiidae; genus Psophia; species Psophia crepitans. The sequence goes on along the minus strand of VWZZ01004464.1, from coordinate 179,240 downwards.
GCAACAGTCTTTGCAGAAAAGAAGGGAATAGTCTGCTCTTTGCCTCAGTCCTGAGTAGGAATAGCCTTAAACTGTAGCAATAGATTCAACTGTCATGTGTTCCTCCTTTCAAATTATATTGCTTAGCCATTCCCTATTCTGGAGTACATATAAAACCTCATTTATAGCTTTCTGTCTCTTTAATTGTGTTATCTTTCTGGTATTTTCTGTCCTGTTTGTCTCTCCAGACATTTGAGCTAATAATGACGATAATAATCAAAGCTTTTATCTTACTCTAAAACACCGGAGGTGTGATAAGGGGTGGGTGAAGAGACAAGGGAGTCTGAAACAGAAAAGAATTCGAGCTTTGATTTTTCATGACAGGGAAAACTGTGGTACTGTTGTACCTTGGTACTGATAGAATATGCTTTAAATAATTTCAAAAATGCCTAGAAAATTAGTTACATCAAGATAGATACTTCCATTATGTTTAACATAATATCAAAAAATGAGGAGGAAGAAAATTAGCCGTGGATCATCAGAAGAACTGTCCTTTCTTGCAAAATCAAGTGTAAGCATTGCAGCTCCAAGCTCAGAATTACAGTCACTGAATAAAGTAATGCACTTCAACAGGTTTAATCTCAGAAATGCTGATTTTATCACGTCCGATATGAAGTCAATCTTTATTGGATTCTACAAGAGCAGAGACATTTAGTAGGTGCTTTTACTAGTCTAATTAACTTTCAAGATCATTCTCAAGCCAGATCTGTGTTTCTAGATAACAGAAGAGCTAGCCAGAATGCCTGTAGAGAAAACCTACTCTCACTAAATGGGAGCCCTATGAAAAGGAGGGAGATTTGTACCTATATCTTACTTCTTCCTTACTTCATTTAAAAACTCAGAGATACTTTTCTGTTCCTGTCAAATTTCTTAGAGTTTATCAACTGCTTTGAAACCTTTAGTCAAAACTAAAAGGTTAGTGAAGCTCAAGAGCATAATTGACCAATGTCTTTTTTTAGTCATCTGAAAGAAAAAGAGGAAAAGAGTTAAGTGCTTTTTCAGCATCATAATGTTCTTGAAGACATACCAGGAAGTATCTCTACAGAGACCTCTTCAAAATTAAGAAGCAATGTTTCTTACAACCTTGGTTAGTAACAATGGGGAACAATGTAATAATCCTATGAATTTCTGGTGTTTCTAAGGTTAGACTCCAAAAAGATTCAGGTCTGAATTCAGCAAAAATACACATTGAACCTTGGACATCTAACACATTGTGCAGAGCTAATACACTCTGAGCTGTGTACAGCCTTACAGGGGAAAAAAAACCCCAAACTCAAGCTAAAAAAAATATATCTGGAAATATTTATACTGTTGAATATGAAACAGGGACCAAAAAAGACAAATCATGTGTGCATTTTATAAGATGGAAGGGATAGAAAAGCAGAAGTATTTTTCAACAATTATTCCTTCTATCCTATTACTATGACATCTTTTTAACCAATTTCTACATGGAGTCCCTATTCTGCAAAGATCAATGCATATTTTTATATGCTGTGCTTAGTACACTGTATATAATTCCACTAATATTCTTCAGAACAAGGATCATAAGTTTTCATTGAAGAACATACTGTAGCGAGAGAGAAAAAGTGATGGATCTTTTCACGGGATCCATATTTCAGTCCTTATAGAGAAAATGGCCACAAGAGATAGATTCCTTCTCCTTAATGATAAAAAAATTAAAAAAAAAATTATAAATGCAATTCTCTACCATGTTTGGAAGAATGGGAATCTTTCAGGTAAGCCTCAAGTCAAACCCACAGCAGCTAATCAGGTTTAATTGAGTCTTTATTTAGACAAGCATGCCACACCTGCATGTCTAAAAACAGAACAAAACCCCAGATTTTTGTAACCCAAGTGAACCTATCCTCTTCTGTATCAGGTCTGCCAAGAATGAAAATTGAGATAGGTGGAACCACATCCATTTATTTCAGATAACCCCCACCTGAGTGCTACCTAGAGGGAGATTATACACGTGTACCTTATGGGTTTTTTTCTTTCTTCATCCAGATCTGCCAATTCCCACCACACTGCCTGTATCAGGAAGGGGATGTGACTCTACTCAGGCCCGAGGAAAACTGCTCCCAGACTTTTTTGAATTTCCCAACCTTTACCAGTCATTACCACAGCCCATTGCAACCGTTCTCCCAGAAGCCTGACTGCCTGCTCTCCAAAAGAAAAGCTGAGGGCAGAGCTGGTGGGCAGAGGAAAGGCATCTCTGAGGTCCCAGCTAGGTGTGTAGTTGATAAGCCAATGCTGGAGACAGAGAACTCTGTGCCACCACTGAGATCCTAGAGAAAAGTAGCTTCCCCCTGCAGGGAGGCAGATGCTGTGCTGCAGAAGATGCTCTCGCAACACGGGGAGAGTCTCTTGAATGTTCATCTGTAATTTCTGCTAGATAGCTAAGCAACAGTTAATAATCTGACAGATGCTCACACAGGCAGCTTTAGCAGTTAATTTCTGTGCATTTCTGACTTTAAAACTTGCTTTGCAATCACTCGTATATGTTGAATACCATTGTTTGCATATTTGCTGATGTCAGCATGAAGAAAGCAAGGATCCTTGCCAGGTTTATGTACCTATACTACTGTAGATAAATCTTTGCTGAGTTTCTGTCTAATCTCCTGCCAAGCAAATCAGAACGTTATATTTTCAGAGAGCCAAAGAAGAATGTCACCATAGATACCATGAACTGTTATTTTAAAAACATCAGTTCAGATGGGGAAAAAAAAATCATACTGATGCTTTATGATATAAGTCCTAAACTCCCATTCATTTCTTCATAAGGAATGAGAGAAAAATGGAATTTGTGATTTTTTTTTTATAATTGATCTAAGTTGTAGTGAATAAAAATTGCACAATAGCATCTGAATGTTTTCTTTAATTCTAATTTGTAATTAATCCCTCTATGCTTCCTACATTGTCATCTGTTTCAACAACATTAAATTCCAATTTGTTGACATCTGGTCCAGTTCAAATCAAATCAAAGACATTTGACATTGCAGAGCTGCATTCAACAAGCTTTCAGACAAACAGCAGAGGTTGGACAGAATTTTTCAAACACTGCAACAGAACTCCCTGATCCTCAGCATACACTGAAGAACAGTGTGAGAATTGTGTATCAGAACAGAAAGAATTAAGAATTAGAAAGGGATGTCTGGTTCTTTCCACTTTTAGGTAACTGTAAACTAGAATAATTCTATGAAGTCAGCAGAACTGTACTGGGAGAATACATAAATAGAGAAATTACGTTTTCTCACTTTGAACAAAATTTGATTGATTTAAAATATTTGGATGTGTTATTTATTATTCACAAATCCATCGCTCTAGTTCCCCTATAATACAGATATAAATAAGCTTTCCCTGAACTTCATCTTCCTCCACACAAAACTTATCTACCTGAAAATTGGGCTTGTGTAATGGATTAAGCCTTCCTCAGGAAATCTGAAGCAGAGTCAGTCCAGCAGTTCGGAAACAGGAGGTTTTGAAGTAGGAAATGATCTCATTTCTTGCAGATTGTCTTAGTTTCTGCTTTCTTACTAAAAATCTAAAATAGATTGACTGAGTAATTTTTAAGACTTTAAGTCATTAAAATTATTTTGCTAGAGTTGGTAGGCATGGAGAACTTTTTTCCACAGTCAGAAGTTATTTTGTACATTGTCTTGCTTCGAGCTTTGCACGTAAATCTTCGGAGCCTTTATGAAATAGTGCTTTTAGTCTCTAGAAAGGAGAGAGAAAAATAAAGGGAATGAAGCTGAACAAATGAGCAAAGATAAAGGTAGGATCAAGGATTCCTGCATTATAATTCCTGGCTCTGAAAACAGTTTGAAGCAAGCCGTTATAAGTTCTTGCTTCTGATTCTTCATTTGTGAAATGTAAATAGATTATAAGTTTCTGAGAGTTAGCATGATTATACAGTGCTTCAAAACTCCAAAAGCTAATACAAACTCAGGATGTATCCATCAAAGAATGTAACAGGAAAGGTAATTGCACAGGCAAGGTCCAGGAAATGCAGGATTTAGGTGGCACCAATGATTTCATCCCTTTCAATGAGGAGCTCCTGTGGAATAATGTCTTTTGTGATTTTGGTAATGTAACCATCCCCCCCTGAGTCTGCACCCCCTTTTAGGCTGTCCATGTCCACGTCAACCAGAGCACCATCCAGAATGACTTTTGGTCCCTTGCTGTACCCCCTGGGTTAGGTCTTGCAAGCATTGTAAGATTTCCCCAGACAATTACAGAGGTTTAATAGGCAATATCTGAGGCCCGTGGTGAGAGCTGTTCTCTCAGGTAACGCAGTCTTTATACAGTATAATTTCACATGTAGTTTGAGCTCAATTGTCATCATCCTCAGACTAAAGACTGCAGCAGTTAACTCTGAAAGATCACTTTCGGTATGGGTTTACATTAGTCCACAATCCACAAAATGTTTGGTTTGGGGAGGTTTCATTAGTTGCTGTGTGGAGGTTTTTTTAATTGAAGATTTCTGTGGCAGATAATTAGCTCAGTAAATGTAAAGATCTTCCCGAAATGAAACAATAGTGAACGCATCAGTCTAGTGCCAAATACCATCAACAGAAATACTTGTGTCCTCACAAAGGCCAGTGCTTCTCATCAACGTGCTGTAGAAGGTCTGAACACATCGTCCTCAGTCAGACATGACTGGGTGATTGAAACCAAACTATCACTCCTTTCAGCAACACGTTTTCCCATCAAAAACAGCTCACAGGAATATGTTAATAATTTTCCTCCAGCACCCCAAAATGTGCTGACTGCTTCATAAACAACAAGAAAGACCCAGTTTCAGCCCAAAGGATAATACAATCTAAGCAGTTCTTGGTCTAACCAGTGACCAACACCCACAACAGCGGCAATGCTAGGGGTCAGGATGTGGAGAGAGGATGGGGACAGAAACGAGATGGTGGGTACCTACAACAGCAAGTTAGCAATGTTAGGTATAATGTTGGGTTGGCAGATAACTACTTGTCCATAAAAGAAATGCTAAGGATAGAAAATGCGACCAGACCAAAGAGATTTGGTAAGAAGAATGGGGAAGAGCACTGCATTACAGTCACTGCCATTCTGAGGTGCTGCACGCCGAAGCTGTGCTGCCGCCCTCTATACCCTGGGCCTATTAAAGTGCAGCTGCTATTCAATGGCCTCACTTTCTAAAACCGAAATAAACAAATAAAAAGAGGCAATACAAATGCACCTAGCCAGAAATGCTTTGCATAAAGGCCCTAGTGATGGCAAACCATGCGAGATGGTTTCATGGGCTCTGAGCAGCCGCAGACAACCCCTGGCAGAAAGTCTGTGTCAGGGCTAGAGCCTCTCCTCAGTCTATTTTTCACCATAAAAGAGTGTAGCTATGATTCAATGTCACGCACCTCCCCACTCCTTCTCTCTACCTGTTGAAGAAAGAAGCTCATCCTGTACTCCCCCACCTTGCTCTCCACCTCCGGGTGTTTTGAAAGAGTTGCCTGTCATATTTTAAAGCATACCCCACCTTATGGTGAATAACAGCGTCTAACCAGATCCTAGGGCACCAAATCTTACTGCTGGCCATGAACCCCTGAGGCCACCGAGACCTCTGTGGTTTGCCTGTGGTGGAGGAGTGAGCGACTCAGCCAAGTTACCAGCTGCTGTGTTTGTGGGTAAAGGAAGGGCGACCATTCCCCACAAGCACTCCAGGAGAGACCCTGATACTGAAGGTGACCTCCTATAGAAATGTCCCCACTGCTTTTGCTCCTCCAGTCACTGGAGGGAGTTACTGCCATGAGGGGAAAAGAAGAATTAAATAAGGCCGCAGTCCTGACAGACTGCTTTTCTTCTCCAGCCTCCAGGCTTCTATTTTGGGCAGAATGGGCAAATCCACGGCTTCTTCAGCTGTGCAGCTCCCTGGAGCAGTGGGGAAGAGGACAACTGGCAGCACAGCAGCCAGTTGCAGTCTTCAGAGAAGTCAGGTCTGAGTCACCACACCACCACACCGCATCATTAGCACCACTTAACATGCACGATGACCAATGCCTTTCACAAATGGCTAATAAATGGATATTACTTCTATTTCAGCCCTTTCCTCTTCTTTTTATTGTGTCTGAATTCTCATGCTGGCGCTTCACAAGCATCTTGAAAAACGGCATTCAAAGTGTCTTCTCCCAGGCTCTCAGTTATACATTAAAGGGGATTAAATTTCAGACAGTAACCTGAAATTCATCAGCACCAGGCCCATATCCCAGCTGAAGGATGTCTCTCCGGGCTGGTGTGCTCCAGAAGCAAGTCTACATGATGGAGCGCATGGAGGTGCAGGACAATCCCTGCCTCCCCTTCCTACCTGCCCTCCCACAGTGACACAGTGCCAGAGGCTTGCCCTCTTGCCTTGCTATGCTGGGGCACTGCTGGGTGGATGGCTAGGACTAGGTGCATTACTTGAATAACTGCTCCTGTGAGGAGAGGCTGAATAGCCAGGCAGGAGGATCCTGGGGTCTAAATCCATTTTATGTGTCACCAGCTGGACTGTGCTGCTCTAGAAAATCTGTTCTCCTTGTACAGGCAGAAATGCTAGCTGTTAGTAGTACAATGGCTGCAAAAAATACTTGGCAGGGGAACACCGGTTCTAAATACACTGTTATTAAGCAACCATCTCATAAAAATCTTCAACAGATCTGATGACAACTCCTTGTTGAATTATTCAAAACAATAACATCTCAGTGTATTTTTAATGTGTTCACCTGCTTTTCTTTTCTACTTGAAAAAGCCTTGTTGCTTTCAATAATATTCTCAATATTTTAACGTCATCAATTAAACCAAATAATCAGCATTTTTCTCTGGAAGAACATTAAAAAGACAGAATCAACATAATTTATTGTTATTGAGCCACAAATCTGTTGTATGATTAACACTATGATGGACTGATTTTAACATGACTATAACAGACCTAAATATATGCCTGCTGGGTTTTAAGCCTGACAACAATAACAAGAAACACAGCACGACCTGGCATCTACGTCTTTGCAATGCACACGTTGGAGCTAATTCACCTCTCACTCAATGCTGAAATACTTTTATGTTCACTGTGGTTATTCCAAAATTATGCTGGTATCAATCACAAGAAAAACAGCCCCCAAAGTCCTCCCATATAATGGAAATTATCTATACACAGTTTGGACTGAATCTTCATATACTCATGAATCATGTAGATGTTTTGATTTACAACAGCTGAAAAATCTATCCCACCAAAAGCAAATTGCAGGCTTCGTCTGAGAGGTAAATCCCAGGGAAGCTTCAGCTGATATGGAATCTATTTGCTGTTTTCATATGCGGTCTGTGTATTATCAATTGAAATCTTTAGTTGCTGAATACTGCAGGTCATACCAAGGCATAGGTTACGGATGGAGAAGTTCCATAGTAGAGTCATTCTTTCAGGTCTCTGCCCTCTCCTTTCCTTTCCAAGCTGCAGCAGGGATTTCAGAAAAGAGGTTTTCTTTCCACTTCCTTGACATTGCTCAGGACTGGAAGCCTTTTCCCCCTATCTTCCCACCATGGTACACAGCCCTTTTTACTCTCTCTGTTTCCTCCTTCCAAGATAGGACAAAATCCTTTCTTTCCATGTGCCTGGGACAGAGCAGAACAGAGTCCCTTCCAGTCAGCTCAGTTATCTGAGGATGTGTATCATTCCATAAATGGAATTAAGAGTGTGGGCCAAACTCTAACCACTTTTGAAATGTTGTAGTTTCAATAAAGATCATTCTTTACCCTAAAAGCTCAACTGATGTGGTCATACAACAGCTTAGCTGGTCCGCTGTGGCTACCTCTATACAAGGAAATAACAAATTACCTGAGAAGGGTCCTGGGCACGGGAACAATTTGTCTTGTAGTGTTAGAGCTGAGCCATGCCATTAGCCAGTACCAGCTAACTTTTTCCCAAACAATTCCTGGCTATCAAAAGTTATCACAGATTGGAGATTATTACCAAAAGATCATTTGCACATAGCTAACCTCTGTTGGAGTCCCAGTGGGGTTATCAACATAGACATGGGCTGTTCTATACTAGTCAGCCTCAATTACTATGAACTTTTCTGGACACCTTTATTTCACCAGCTTAAACATGATTTATAAATCTGTGTATGCTCTTAGCCCACTCCTATTGCAAAACAGAAGAATTTATTCTAAACACCACTGGATGGGCTTCAAGCTAAGGTGCATCATTTACAAGAAAAGTAGAACTAACTTTGATTTTTGGGACTGTTATCGTGCTCAGCAGACACCCTATACTTTCTTAATACTTTGTGGTATACTTACATATTTGATGCTTAGAAATACCGTCTATGTTATTAATATCTGGTAGTGTAATATTTATTGCTGTTATGGTGACTACTATTTCATGACAAATTAAGCAAATACTCTAGTTAGAAAGCCTAAGCTGGGACAGTTAAAAGCTAAGAGCATAGCTCTGTTACACAAAGCTTGAAAAGTATCTCTTTTTTAAGTAAAGGGATGAGTATGCACACGTAGTCTGTGCCTGCAATTAATAATATAACAATGCCATCACGGACAACTGCATCAATAGATTAAACCACCCCCAATCTCATTGTAATTCAACACTGTAGGAGGAGAAGGTCACGGCTATATTCAGGGGTTGAAATTAAGAGGAAGATTCATTAACTTTGAATTCAGCTCATCATGCCTGCAAGATTGTATACTGGGCGATGGTTTTACATTCTTATTAAGACAGGAAGCACAAGAAACTGAAAGGCGGTTGAAAATAATTTCACTGCAGTAATACTGAAAACTAAACAGTATTGGCTATAAAGCAAGGGAGTAATTAAAGAAATATAAATAAATATTTTTAAAAGCACCAAGGAACACATCAATAAATAGATACATTCAATTACATTACTTATGTTGAAATGTGATATCTTTCTCAAATGACTTTTGGAAATTCATGATAATCAACAACATCGGAACATTGTGCTGGAATTCAGTGCAAAACAGGAGCTGAAATCTTCATGCATGACAAATATTTAATGAAAGGTAAAAATCTTTGGTACTTACTTTATCTGAAGACCTTTTCTTCTCCTTCCTCCTCTTTAGCAGAGGACCCTTACTTTAGATGGATGCGTGGGCACTGGTATTGTTGGCATCATGGAAACTGCAAGAGTTACTGAGATTAGATCTGATTTTATATGCACTTATAGCAGTGCAAAGAAAAGAGCGTAGATATAAAGATAGCCAGAATTTGGGTGGCTAAAATAATATGATAGCAAATTTGAAATAAGGGCCAAGTTTAGTACTGAGGATGTGGGACGGCACTGATGGCACAAACTCTCATGCTTTTCACAAAAAACCTTGCAGCAGGAAAGAAAAAGCTCCAGTATCACTGGGTTAGTGTAACAGTTTCTGTAAGGTTGTATCAGTGAGAGTCCACAAGGAAGGTCTACACAGGCATCAGATGAAACCACTGAGTTCATACTCTGCCCCAGCCAAAGCTCATACCCTGCACACAGCAAAGTGCCTGTACTTTCACCTGCTTGTTTTAAACTCCTTCAGACGGCAGGTAAGAAGACAGCTCTGTCTTGTCTGCTCTCATGGTAAAGTGCTAACTGGGCTTTTTTTAAAAAAGGCAGAAAGAGTGTATGTGCACTAAAGTTATAAAATAACAAGTCTTTCAAAAGAGTAGTAGTCTCCAACTGCTTCAGAAGATGGGGTGGACACCATGGTTCCATGGGTGTGAAGTTGGATGTTTGCACTTGCTGCCTGGGAGAAAGCGGCTGGAGTCGGGAAGGGCTGCTGCACGTCTGTTTCCACCACACTGCCTGTGACAGGGTTGGAAAGCAGCACTGTCCCTGCCAGCCTGCTCCTGTCTGCCTCAGGGTGGCCAGAAATGGGAGAGTACAGAGGTACTTAAAATTTTCGTTTCAAGCTTGGCTCTTGTTTGCTCCAAACATGATCCAGTCTGGGAGGGGAATCAAGTCTTTTATCACCTTTGGTCTTTGATGAGACTAACAGTAAGTGGTGTTTGATGTTCCTGCTGTGAACTTTGTGTGGTAGGGTGCTGTAGGATGAGAGCAGGAGAACTGCGTGTTCAACGCCTGTACGTGTGAATGATGGGACAGCAGCAAAACAAGGCGTGCACATGCTACACGTGTTCATAGATGTCACTGCAGTCTGAGGAGTGTAAACGGTGAAACCAAGGGGCAATTCTGAACTCATCAGTGTGCATTCAGGACTGTGCTAACTCAGTTACATGCTTGGTTTTGGATAGGACCTGCCATGCTTCCTGCTAGTTCAGAGCATGAGCAGAGAAATCACAATCCTGTCTGGAAAAAAAAAAAAGATAAAGGCTTTACATACATGCCCTCATCACATACACTGGAGGCAAAAGAGGTGCCTAAGGACTAGTTTTATAATCAAAAAATATCTCTTGGACAGTCACAAGGAAGGATCAGACCTTGACTGATGCCTCTTTTGAGTCATACTGCATTTAACATCACAAGAGTGCATGGTGTGGAAATTACACTGACAGACCCACAGTAGCATATCACAGAATCATAACATAGAATGGTTTGGGTTGGAAGGGGCCTCAAAGATCATTCAGTCTCAACTCCCCTGCCATGGGCAGGGACACCCTGTACTAGACCAGGCTGCCCAAAGCCCCATCCAACCTGGCCTTGAACACTGCCAGGCAGGGGGCATCCACAGCTTCTCTGGGCAACCTGTTCCAGTGCCTCACCACCCTCATCGTGAAAAATTTCATCCTTATATCTAATCTAAACCTCCCTTCTTTCAGCTTAAAGCCCTTATTCCTTGTCCTAACACTACATTCCCTGGCAAACAGCCCCTCTCCAGCTTTCCTGTAGGCTCCCTTTAGGTACTGGAAGGCTGCTATAACACCTCCCTGGAGCCTTCTCTTCTCCAGGCTGAACAAGCCCAACTCTCTCAGCCTGTCTCTCCAGTACTCTTCTAGTAGAGTGGAGTAGAGGGACAAAATCTCATCCCTCAGCCTCTTGGTCATGCTTCTTTCGATGCAGCCCAGGATGCCGTTGGCTTTCTGGGCTGCAATGGCAAACTGCCAGCTCATGTTGAGATTTTCATCACCAACACCTCAAAGTCCCTCTCCTCAGGGCTGCTTTCAATTCATTCTCCACTCAGCCTCTATTTGTGCTTGATATTGCCCTGACCCACGTGCAGGACATTTCACTTGGCCTTGAATTTCATGTGGTTCGCACAGGCCCACCTCTCAAGCCTGTCAAGGTCCCTCTGGATGGTATCCCTTCCCTCCAGTGTGTTGACCGCACCACACAGCAAACTTGCTGAGGGTGCACTCGATCCCACTGTCCATGCCGCCAACAAAGATGTTAAACAGTCCCAATACTGGCCACTCATCACTGCTCTCCAGAAAATGCCAAAATTCTTGACTGCAACTTTTGTTCCATTTGATCATCTTTTCTGCACTCTCTAGGGTGCGGAAAGGTTTACTAAAACTTTTCCGTGCTGTTACAAAGTAATCTTTTCCCTTTGTAGCTGTTCCCCAGTGGTCATTGAGTAAGAGGACCTTGTGAGAGGTCAAGTGTGCTGACTCAAACAGTCTTAGCTTGAAAGGTAGTAAAATATTCTTGAAAATATTTAAATCTGCCATCAGTATTGCAGGAATAAGGTGATGGAAATCAAGAATTATTAAGTAGAAGACTTTATTAAAATTGCATAATGTTTTAAATCAACAAATTTAAAATTACAGAGAGCACATAGAGGAAAGAAGGAAGTCTCATTAAAAGCGTGTTCTCCAGTCCCTGAACTAAATTCTACAATCTCTCAGATCTATCAAATGATATAGTCTATGTTAATTTCACATTGTTTCAATTTTAGCATAAACAAAAGCTCTGTGCTACTACTACTCTGAATTCAAAAGGAACTGATGTTGACTGAGGTTTAATACAAAAGTGGTTGATGATGCTTTTCCATCTTTCTCAGGGTTGACATTTGTTGCCTGCAAAACACATCCAGACTAGAAGGACATTGAAAACATAATCAGAGAAGTGTATTTCTTCATAGCAGTTTTGCAGCAGGGGCTGTGGCAGTGCAGCAACAACTCTAAACCAAATTCATATAGAGGACATATAGTGCCACTGAGCGTTCTGAGTTCACCAGCAGATGAAATCCATTTTTCAGTAACACAAATGCTGGCTTAATTTACAAGGATTTATGGATCAATTTCTTGCCCACAGGCTGTGTATCACAGTCCTGTACTGAGCTCCTTTCATGCCCTTAAGGACAAGCTTAAAGAGAAGACTTTTGGACCGTATTTCCTGCTGTGCTAATTTTTAAAATGAAGGGCTCACTTGCCGGCTTTGAACAAGTCTTAAAAATGGTAAGCAAAACAGATGCTGACTTTATTTTCTAATCCTTCAAACTTTTACCGCCAGGTATGCAGCTTGCTACCAGAAAACTGTGATATTTGCGGTGGCCCAAAAGGAAACACTCTGTATTCACTCACACAGCAATCTAAAATATGAATATTTTAAGCAGCTACCTTTTATCTTACTGGAATAAATATTTCCCCAACTATTGCAAACTGCATAATTAATAATATCTACGTATTTCCCCTGTAACACTAGGAGCTCAGATAACAACCTGAAAGACAAATCACATTATTTCTAGTTTGTATGTTCTTTACTAGAAACAAAGACCTGGCAGACGTATTTTGGTTTTAATTTTTTTACCATTTTCTGGCCACTAGTTTATAAAACAGATGCGCTTTCACCAAAGTTTCTGTTAAATTCTAGTCAAAATGGAAAATGGGTTGAACACAAAACTGGTATAATGTTTCTCCTCTCCCTCTCTCTGAAGGGGTCTAAGGTAAGGCAAAAAGCAAGAAAAGAGGCTAAAATCACTTTTAAAAATGAAACTTATCAAATAAAAATTAACATTTGCCATTATCACTGATGTTTTTCATTCATTTTAAAAGTTAGCAACAGGCAAATCTTTGAAAGTTATGTTTTAATAAGGTTATAGTTTAAAAATATGTGTTAATAAATTAGACTTTAAAATACAGAAAACAGAAAAAAAATCAGTTTAAAACTTTAAATTAAAAATGAACACACAACTTCAATTTTTTTATATATAATTTCCCTACTTCTGCCTAGCTCAAATCACAATAGTTTACAGAGAGTAAGATATAACATTTTATGTCTAACATTTTGTATTAAGATTGACTACATTGACTGTGGATAAATACAATAGTTACATATACATAAAGCCCTAGGACAGAAGAATTCTTTACCCTTATTCCCTGAAAACAAATTTACCTGGTTTATAATGAAGAATTTCTTTGAATATGGCAATGAAAACATTTTGAAATATTTTTTACTTTACAACTTATTTAATGATGAGTTGATTTCTCTCAAAAATGATTCTATTGACTTCAAATCAAAGGAACACAAATAAAGTAATATAGCTGATGGCTTTTTCTTTCCAGTTTACAATCCTCATAAACCCATACTAAATTATATATTTGCTTTATTAAGGCACATAGAAGAGGAAAAGCTACAGTTACCCTTTTCTATCCTCTCCTCAATTAACATTTTTTTACCCTCTAGAAGCCAAATCCACAGGTCAAGTCACAGGTATTTCTTCCATTGATTTTCTTTTTTTTCCACTTCAAGTGACAACTTTTTATGCCTAAAAGATTATCGTGGTTTTGTACAGTAGCATAAACTTCTGTTTTCATCAGCTGCACAAGCAACAAGTATGGGATGTAGACTTAGGAGGGCTGTACAAGTATACCTCACTCACCTTCAGTTAGAAGTTGCTCAAAGGATGGATTCTGTCTCAGAAAGAAAAAAAAACCCAAGGATATTTGCTGCCCCCAGTCTTCACTCAGCCTTCAGTGTTTGAGGCAGGAGCTGAGCCTGGTTTTATCATTTCAGAGAACCTCTTTTGTATGCATTTTCTTTGTTTTGTTTTGTTTTTAATCAATATAAGTAACCAAATTAAACCAACAATCTTTCTTATGTAGACAAGCCTTCAGATTCCTAAAAGTCTCATTGCTTGTTTGAGCAGCAAGTATCATAAAATACAAAGTGTTTCTTGATTTACCACTTTAATTACTATGAAAACCAGTATGAATGGGAGAAGACATAGTCCCAGAATTTGGAGTCACAAAGTCCAGGCTGTAACTGAACCACTGCATGGCTATGCATTAAGCATTTTGTATCTCTGTTGCTTTACATTTAAAGTATAGTAAGAGGATTCATCTCACTTGTGATGTTCTTCACAGCTTTCAGGTAAGAAAATGACATGTGGTTTAGGTATTGTAATCTTCGCTTCTATGCCTGGTTTATGTTCCACTAACCCAAGATGATTCTAAAAACTATTTCTGAAAAATGCTGTGTTAGTCATAGATTGTTTTGCTTAGTGTGAACGTTCATGAGGAAAATGTTTCATGAAGATCCAGCTATCACCTTCAGGAAAAGATCATCAAGGCCCTAAATACTATTTTTCTCATTGGCAAAAAAAATGAGCCTGCGGGTGAAAGAGCCACATCTCCCAGCAATCAAGTTGTTCTCAGTTCAAGAGTTACCATTAGCAGCCCTACAAGTCACTGTTTTTCAGTAATGTTATTATTACTTCGTACATTGTAATAGTTTCTTCTTCTTTGAGCATTTCCAGAGGAAGGAGTGCATAGCTCTTGCTTCTTAAAACATGCACAGTCAGTACCTTCAATTTTGGTCACCAGAATTTTAGAAATCAGTATGGCAAATAATAATTACAAGCACTTAATTTGCTTCAGTGTCAATACGCATGGACAGGAAATCTGAAAACATTTTAATCATATTCAAGACTAGTATGTAAACACAAAACAGCATACTGATTTACTGTCTACTCCAGAAACATTGTGAAAACCTTGCCATAGTGAGGATAAAGCTGTTCTGTATGAACAGCAAAACTCTTGCTCTTGATAGAAGAGCAAGACTTCTGAAGCAAGTCCTCTCTTCTGAGGGAAGAGAACCTTTCTTCTGTTGTGATATGCAAAACACAGCAAAGGAATTGTCTTCATCTTGTTAAGCAAGTCACCCTTCAGGGTATAATCTATTTACAAGAGTGCTGGCAACACTGAAGAATATGAGTACTGACAAGAAAATGTGTACTGTGGGTATTAGCACACTGAGTGTATAGATAGAAGCATTAAAAAGTGCGCTCCTTACCTACTTCATGGCTAATTCATAGCAGAGTGGTGAGACTGCGGTAGTGGTGTAGGGCACTAAGAAATCTTGTTTTATACGTTTTACTTTTGCATACTGTGCACAAATACAGAGACTATAAGTGCTATTTAATAGAGGTGAGGAGACCAGAACAAATACGAACTGCTTGCTTTTCCAAAACTCTTTCTAATATGTATACAATGAGAGTGGAAGTACTGCGGTATTCTTACTGGTTTAGTTACCTTTAACATGACACCTTACATGGGTTTTCACCCTCATTCAGTGGGCTTCTCCCTCTACAGTTTAACATAATTACATCACACAATCACAATGTGCCATGAAGAATGACAGGGACATGGAACCACTCACAAACTTGCTGGATTTCATACCAGCACCCAGATTTTTTACCTACGGGTACATAAGTAAACGCTTTGCAGAGAGTAAATGTATTATTGTGCTGCCTGTTGTGAGTATTTTTAAGGCAACACAGAGCTTTTTAATTTAAAAACATTATGTGTATTTTTACAAGCAGCTGGTGTTTAAAATATGTTTGTAAGCAAATTGCAATTGATGTTTTCTCTACTAATTTGGTATCCAGGGACAATCATGAAAATTAGATCTACATATGACTAACGAAAATCTGTTGTACAATGTAATTAACTGAGCCAAGGTAGACCCTCATAAAATGACACTAAACATAAGAGGTAAGTCTCAGAGGTCCTGTGCCATCATGTTTGCAGTATGATTCATGCGTGAGCCAGCTACCAGTAAAGCTCCTGGAAGGAGCCCTCGACGTTTTTGGAAGAGTCACTGCGCTCTCTGGTGGGCGTACGGGAGACATGGGCAGAAAACAGGAGTGTCGGGAGGTGGCCATCCGTGAAAGGCCACCATAGCTGTACCCATCTTTAGCCTCTCATGTGAAGCTGTAAGTGCATTAGCCTTGGAAGAGCTATGCCTCTTCCAGAAATATGCAGGAGCATCTTCCGAGCCCGGTCCTGTCCTTCTGCTCAACAGCTGAGGACCTCCTGAACTTTATATGCCCACAGCAAATACTTTTGGCTAGAGCCAGCTCAGACCTTTACGATGCTCTTGGTGTGGGTCCAACATGGGCGGAGGAAGCCAGAGTAATCCGGTCGTTTAAAGCAACACCAGCATTCACCATTACTGTCCTGATTTGGCTACAAGGTACCATCCAATGTGCAAATGGCCCTTGCTTTTCAGCAAACATGCACATGTGCAACATGCTGTTAGCTACTGACATGCCATGTATTGCCCTCCCACCCTGGGCCTTACAGCCATCCTCACTGGCTTCTTCAACCCTTTCTCTCTTCCCCACCATGCCCCAGCTCCAGCATCAGACTTCCCCTTGCCAGGCACAGCTGCACCAGCCAAGGGCAGCAACACTTCTGGCATCCCCCAAAAGCTAGCCCAGCACTTAGAAAGCGGAAAATAGGGCAGAGGAGGGGCAAGGTTCTCTCTCTCCCCAGCCATGCCCCTGCTCAGCCAGGGAACATCCTCAGGCCTGTCCTCAGGGCCATGGGCTGGCCCTGACACTGCAGCTGGCTGAGGGCTGTGTAGGGTTCCGTGTATCCCCCCAGCACCAAACTGAAACCTACAGAGTAGTCAGCCAACAGATGGAATTGCCTTCTTTTGCATCTTAATTTCTCAAAATAAATCCCAATCCCTTGGCTTGTTTGAATGCTGTACTGAGGTTCTGAGGGCACTTCTGAATGCAAAGAGCAGAGCAATACTAAACCTTAAGAGTCAAACCCTCAGCTGCTGACCCATTGCAGTGACTATTACAAGAATGTCTACTCCTTCATTTGAGCCTTGCAACTATTTCTGCATGTGCCAGCAGGCTCGAGTAGACCCTTGCTTTTATCTTGTGCCAGGAATATCAGCACTATGTTTTTCCCTCTCTCCTTAAGTTCCCCTGGACTCCTTCAGACAAGAAACCATTCTGGCGAGGTAACATTAAAATTGAGTGAACCTGTCATGAAAATTTGCTCATTCTTAGGTAGACTCACATTCTAGCGGTTGCCCGTCTCTAAAACACCTCATCCTATAATTCAAACTTTAAATGTGTTAGAGGGGAAATATTTTCTACCATTCCAAGCGTATTCCAAAATCAAGCAATTGTCACAGTAATTGCCTGGTCCAGCCTTGCATTCAGGTGATGGCATTTCAGCTCAAGACACCAGTTCCCCCTAACCACAGCAGAAACACTGTGTGAGAAATTGCCTTAAATGTTCACGCCATGCCTTTTAGACACTCAGCAAGTTGGCACCATTAGCTTCTGTCAGAAGACACGTGCATGTCACGCCACAGCAGTCGTGCCACTGAGGTGTCCACTGAACCTCAGTCGATCGGGAACACAACACCCAATCCCAGACAAAGCTCCCTTTGCTGCTTGCTCCAGATCCGTGTGAGGGCTTGATGGGACAGCTTACACCCAGTGCTTTGGAGCGGTGGCTTTGCTCTCCGCTTGTTGCTACAGGGGCAAAATAAATGTTTTGAGTTTAGGGCACCCAACCACTCCTTGACGAAGACATGTACATTTAGCAGCAGGATAGAGCTTTTATGGAAGGGACCTGCATTATTTTCTTTAAGTTTAGCAAATACATACATATCCTACAAAAAAATAGGTTTGAAACAAGTGTTAAATCAGTAATTTAATTCAAGGTTTGGGTTTTCTTCTGTCAGTCGCAGATTTAATGTGATTACCTGTGACTGTAGTAACTTGATGGATAGCTACAGTGAGCGGAGGCGGAGGAAATACGCTCTGCATGAACGCAGCAAGAAGGAACTCAATGAATCTGGCTTCATGCGGTGTTTCAAGAGCACCATCGTGTGGTTTTCCCTCCCCAGAACATATTTTATTTTTTTACATCTCTCTACTACAGCATAATTTCCTCAAAAGGGTGTCAGCCTTTGCCTTTAGGTGTAGATGTTTTGGGAGGTGGGGAGGGAATTCTTACCACAATCCAGACTCCTTTTTTAAAACTCTCTGCATCAGGGCAGACACTATATTTTTACCACTGAGTATTCCGAGATTTTGATAGTGATTGCTGCCAGAATTTTGAATTCTAAACTTTTTTTTTTTTTTGTGTCACACAAAATATTCAACTTGCTAAAATGTCACTTCTTTGTGGTGGAACCTTTGACTAGTGACAGCACAGCTGTCACATGCTGCATCTTTGGCACATGTTAGAAATCAGCTTCCGAGGTGAACAGACTGTGTGCTGTGCAAAGTGAGAAGGTTTTTTTTTTTTTCCTGTTTTGGTTCTTCTGTGTCCCACAGTCCTCAAATTGCAAAGCTGCTGCTGGAGGATAAATTATACTGATAAGTGCATACAAACTCATCCTTGTTTTTACAAGTGATTATATCATCAAATTAATCATCATTATCTGACACTTCAGCTTCTCTGGTTGCTGTGATGGGACGGGTGATCTTGTCTTTAGTGCTTTGCAGAAAGATGTAAGCATCTTGAGCAGCTCCCTGGGTTTTTCAGGACAGCCTGGTAAGTGCAAGAAAGTACAGCTGCAAAATGTGGATCTTCAATATTGATTTCAGAAAGTCCTAAACCACTGCCTCTGTCTCCCAGCTAGGGTCAGGGTGAAGTTAAGGAATATTCTGGCTCCATAGCTGGTCAGGCTGGGGGAACAGCTGCTAGCCACAGCAATTTACAGAAACATCCCGCCCTTCCTCACCATGCAGAGCCATGCCTAGAGATAAGCAAGCAACTGAGAAATCTCCACTCTGTTCCACCAGCCAGGCAGGGAACCCTTCAGCCTGCAGGTATTTATCACCCTCTGCAGATCTGAAAGGCGTACGTAATGCGGGCAAGAAGCTTATCACGTTCCGGCAATGTCACCAGGGCTGCCAATTGTTGAGTCTGAAACTGGTTTTTGACAACACAGTAGTTGGGGATTACTCATCTCCACATGGCACACTGGTATGCTCTTGCTCTAGGTACAACTCTCACATTCATTACATACCAAAGGCAGGTTCAAGATAGGCTCAGCACAGACATTAGCAAAACCTGCATCTACTGCCTTGTTCCCACCTTTGGCACATAAATCGTTCTCCTCAGCAACTACTTGGGACACCTGCTAGTACTAACATCCAAACACCCTTATTCTCTATAAGGAGCTGCTTTCTGGCTCAGCAGCAGATACCAGCATTCTTGGGTGGGGGCAACTGATTGTCCACTGCTTTTTTTTTCTGCAGGCCACTGTTCACTGAAGCAATTTGTGAAGAGACCAACAATCATGTGGCTTTCAGTAAGACACATAGTTTTTACAGTTTTTCTCTCAGAGGTGGTTTCAACCTTAGGGATTCTATGATTCTATAATTCTATAGAGGTCCAGTGCTCAGCATTCTTGGGCAAGGTTTCAACTGTTGGGAAAAATTACCATAATGGAAGAAAGAGTTATGTGGCCAGCCCAGATCCCCATGCTTCTCTTTAGAAATTTTGCATAAGAAAATTGCAAGCATCAGTAGCAGGTCAAGGTCCTTAAGGAGCTGTCACCCACCTGTCGAAGGCTGCAATCTTGAACATCTATTCTGATTAACACTTAAAGCTGGTAGGCAAGGGTGTGAGGATCAGGATAAGACAAAAAATAGTTGGGCAATAGGAAAGAAGCAGTCACTATGGTTTGTGGCAGGTTTTGTTACAGCTCAGCCAGAGTTATTAGAAGTCAACTAATCTGACCTTTCCAACGAGGTTTCAGGTAGAAGGTAGTTGCCTCTTATCATTCAGAAGTTAGTGAAAAATGGCTGTTTCTTCACATTTCTTGTCTCCAGTTGCAACCATGTAGGCCAATTCTTTCCCCTTATCTGGAGGTAACAGTGAATTTTCCTCGAAATTCTACATGAGCAACATGCTTAAACAGATCAATTTTCACCACTGCTCTTCACTCATTCTGTGTAGAAATTGTTAGGCCTACTAGAGAGTGGATATAGTTCCTCTTAGTAAGCTCAAAACTTGAAAAGATAAATCTGTTACATTTGTAACATCCACATTTGGCTCCAAAACAGACACACAAATTTTAATTCAAGATTCTATGTCAGTCTTAGAGTAGATGCTTGATGCTTGTGCCACATTTCTCAAAATCAACGTACCTGAAAGGGCAGTTCTGCCCAGATGACATAAACAGATCCATGCTCTTTAGGACACAGGAATTTCAGTAGGCCCATGAAAATTTGATTAACAAGCTTTTGCTTATAATCTTTACCTATGTCTGCTCAGCCTACAGCTTACTAATGGTCTCACTGTGCTTGTATGCATATCATGCCGCTGACCATCACCTTTTCCACATCTCAAAATACTGGAGTCACCAATATCCAGTAGTTGAGGGCTGTTGCTTCCTATACAAACAGTATTCTTCTTCTGGACTGCACTACAAGACTGGTTGGTAAAGGCGGTATGATCTAAACACCAGAATGAGGTAAAATATGATGGAAGACTTCTACCTTTCATTCTCAGATCTTGAGCACATCTGTAAGTAGACTTAGACAAGATTTATGGAATGAACTTCCTTGATATAACTCAGCCAGTCTCTTAAGCCTTACATTTAAGTTAGATTAAGTCTGCCACACATAGAATTAAGATTGGAAGAGACCTCAAGGATCATCTTAGTCCAACCATCCCCCATCACCTATTACCCACTAAACCACGTCCCTAAGTATCACATCCAACCTTTCTTTAAACATCTGCAGGGACAGCACCACCTCCCTGGGCAATCCGTTCCAATGCCGACCACCCTTTCCAAGAAGAAATTTCTCCTCATCTCCAACCTAAACCTTCCCTGGCACAACTTGCGGCCGCTCCCCCTTGTCCTGTCACTAGTTATCTGCAAGAAGAGGCCGACCCCTAGCTCACCACAACTCCCTTTCAGGTAGTTGTAGAGGGCAATAAGGTCTCCCCTGAGCCTCCTCTTCTCCAACAATCCCAGTTCCTTCAGCCGCTCCTCATAAGACCTGTGCTCCAGCCCCTTCACCAGCTTCTTTGCCCTTCTCTGGACACGCTCCAGGGCCTCAATGTCTTTCTTGTGGTGAGGGGCCCAAAACTGGACACAGTACTCGAGGTACGGCCTCACCAGGGCTGAGTACAGGGGGACGATCACCTCCCTGTTCCTGCTGGCCACACTAAATATAAGCCAAGTGCTAGAGGGCCTGCTCAGCTGCTCACAAATAGAGGATTAACAAGTGCAAGAAAAGTTGCAATGCAATATATAACTGCTGTCCCAGTTCAAGAAGCAGGATCTGCAATGCTGCCTTCCTAGTCACACATCCAAACCCCAGACATCTCCAGAAACTGGTTGGTGCTCGTTTTTTTTTTTTAAACTTTGCTTTTCTTTGCTGTGGAATCACAAGGACTTTACTGACAGTGAGCCAGTTCTGCAACAGTAGCATAAATTTAGCCAATAAGAAAAATTTTAATTTAACACATTGGTTCAGAAACTATCAGCAATTACTACTAAGAGCCTTTAAGTAAGCTGCAGGAATGCAGCATGAGAATTGTGTTTTACACAAATCCAGATTTGTTCTTTGTTAAATCAACTTTTTTTAAGAACAATGTACCAAAAACATGAGAAATGATCACGAAAAGTAATCTTTTAAGACGACAAACAAGTCTAAATTTGCCAACCAAGTTGAGAACAGTAATTTATTTTCACATATACAAGACAAACATGAATATATTTAAAGTAGTATTTACAAATATATACATATATTAAAAATCTATCTTATCATTTGGAAAAAAATGGCAGTCAAAGGTTTTCTTAGCAGTATATCAAAAATACAGTACTTTTTTTTTTAACTGGAAAGGATGTCACCTCATGTCAAGGAAAACCTGCAGTTTCTGAATAAAGAAATTAAGGAAGAAAAACAATTTAAGATTCCACATAAGCTAAACCATCAGAGAAAATGGCATTATGAACTTTCACATTTTAAAATTAAGGCAAAGCCTTGAAAAACACCCCATAAAATCTAGACTCCCCTATAATTTTATGTTAAAAGGGACTTCACTCACTTCACATTCTCACTATACATGTTTTTAAAAGATTTTTGAACAAGAGTAAACATTTAAATAAAATTTACACTTTGCCCTTTGGGTATCCAAGAATTGCTAGGCTTACACATGGAAGGCTACTTGCCAAAACATATTTTGTTCAATATTACTGTGGGATGTTTTGAAGATCAGATCATGGTAGACAAATTGTCAGGACAATATTTAAAATGTTGTTAGAATCCATATCCAGAATTTTGTTTTAAATTTATAGGTTAGTAACACTTTTTTAAATGGCTATTTGTGATGATTCCTAGGAATTTCAACACAAACAAATAGTATGGAGGAATAATAAGATTAATCCCCCTTTAATATAGAATAGCAGAAAGCATTTTCTTGTTTGATTTTCTTTGTAGATAACTTCATATCCTAAAAAAAGCTTTTATGGGACACCTAACAATTTGTATTGGGACAGACGAATCACAATCGCTGTAGATTCTGCTTACTTTTCTTAGTCCCGGGAAGCGGTCCCAGCTTAGAGCTGGGTTTCACTGATTTGCCGCTCATACAGTCACTGGAGCTGTGGTAGCTGCACATGCACTTTGTGCAAAAGTCAAAGCCACAACTTTCACGATTGCACATTGCTCTTTGTAAATAGGAGTCATACTTCGCAGGTGAGCCGCAGCGATGGCAGACTTTAAGGCTTTCAGTGTTTCTCAAGGTCTTGGCAGCCTGTTGAAAAAGCATATGAAGGAAATCATGAGTGGAAGGTAAACACACACCCCAAACATTCCCTGATCTTATCCATCTGCCACAAAACCTCTTATAACATCTTCTCTAGAGGTAAACTACAAATTTAGCTTAATTCTGGTGGTATCAGATTATGATGGAGATTGAACAGGAATAATCAGGCTATAACTGCAGGTACTTTGGAATGGAATAAAGGTAGCCAATTTAAAATTCTTAAAATTTTAAGTTTAAAGGACGGACAGACTAAATGCAAGGCAGTAAGAACAAACAACCCTCCTGAACTCTCCAGACCTCACTCATGGATGGTGATTTCATCACACTTTAATTTTAAAAAAGAAAATACATCTGCATTCCATTTAGATCATTAACATTTTTTAAAAGTGAGCAATGTGTCCAGAAATCTCAGCTGTGAGGCACTTGGCTTGAGACACCAAATGGAAGCAATTTCTACTTCTCTCCAATGAATTAATTTGACAGAAAAACAGATCCACCATTTTAAATCATTCAGCATTAGAAAATTAGAGATGTGTATAACGGATCATGTCACTCAATTGTTAAAAACAAAATGTTCTTATAATTTACATGTGTGTGTATAGACATAAGACTTTAGAGCTTGAGTATAAAAACTTCTTCTAGTTAGGAAAATCTGTTGCTTATTAAAAAAGACCCTTGCAATGTAGACTTGCACATGTATGATGAAAAAGTTCAAAAGAAAAATAACCAAGTAAAAGGAAACTTAGGCTGTTAGCAGTTGTTCACAACTCCAAATGTGACACATTACAAATACGTAGTTAAAGCCATTTCAATGTCAGATAATTTGTTGAAAAAGCAGCATAGAATAAACAGGAGAATCATTAATTTGTTTCATTTTTAAAAAATAAGAACTACTTGGTCTCTGGACTTAAAAAAAAAATTGCTCATCGGCATTAGAGCAAAATTGACAGTTTTTGTGGGGCTGCTTATATAGAGAAGATGTGATTCATTTCAGGAAAAGGTTCTTCACTGAGAGGATGGTCTGGCACTGGAACAGGCTCCCCAGGGCAGTGGTCACAGCACCAAGCTTGGCTGAGTTCAAGAAGGGTCTGAACAATGCACTCAATCATCTGCTCTGATTGGGCTGGTCCTGTGTAGAGCCAGGAGTTGGACTCGATGATCCTTATGGGTCCCTTCCAACTCGGGATATTCTGTGATTCTAAGCCCACTGAAGCTAAAACGAAATCACTAAACATTTTCATGTCTCATCCAAGCCAAAATTTAAGCCAAAAGAACCCCCACTAATCCATTTTGAGGGTACCTAGGCAGCCAGTGGGGGAAAGATACAGAATATCTAGGTGCATTAATATTCCCCACTTGCACTTCAAACTGGAGATACTACTTTTAGAAATATTCCTTACAAGCCGACCGTGTGCTAGACAACATGAGAAATTAAAGATGAATAGAAAACACCAGTTACCTCAGAAAACTCCATGTGCCTGCTGTGACTCTTAGATGCTCTGGATTTGGTGCCTTTTTTACTCAAGTTTTTCGGTGGGATTGCTTTTTGAATTGAAGTTAAAGCCGTTCGGCAGAGAACATACTCCCTTGTTGCAGCATGTTCCAATGCCTTAGTGTCATTCTAATGAAAAGAAAAACATGAACAAAATTTGAAGAGAGACTTATCTGATACCTACTTTTTATCTAATATAAGTCAAAAACATACTTTTGATCCATCCTCCATTTTCCAATAATAAGGCATCATACCAAGTAGTGCATTAATTTTACCTTAGTTTTCTCCATCACTACTGTTATAAACGTGTAGAACCGACCCCCAGTTCAGATCATCAAAACCAACCATCTTCTACTACACAATGCAACTTTTGTATTAACACATCATAATTACCTAGTCATTGCAATGTTTTAAAGCACTGAGTAATATTTCTAATTCTTTACAGTGAACAAGGATGCTTGAAGTTTTCTTTCTGAGAAGTAAACTCCTCCAATCGGTCTTCCAAGTTTGCAGTTCAGATTAAAAAAGCATACAATGGCAGGGACGAAATCAGACTTTATGGCGTGAATGTTCAGTGCTGTCCAAGCATCCTAAGAAGCTAGCACCACAAAATCCTACACAAAATTCAAGCTAGCCGACTACCTTATTTTGTGGCCTAAGCCTGCTTTCATTGTCTCTCAAGGAAAAAAACACCCCTAGTGTTTTAAGGGTCCTGCCTTGATAAAGTGCACAATACTAGTGTGGTTGGATCTTGTATTTTTTATTTCATAGGACAAATAGGCATTGGGAGTAGCTCAGTGCAAAAAGCTTTTCAGTTTTCTGTAGCCAACGTGTTGCACTTCAGATTGTGGCTAGAAAGTGTATGCAGAGAGCCTGAGTCGAACAGTCGGCTGAGTGGATTCTCTCAGTCTCTCTCCCTTCTGCACTGCTGAGAGCCTCTAGGGCTGGGACTGACCCTCTCCCTTCCTGACCTCCTCTCTGACAGAGAGCATGTGGAAGATCTCAAGAACATCTGCATTTCTCCTTGGATAACCTTCTCAGTCAACCTTCCTTGGGCTCCGAACAGTCTATGCACTAACTGTGAAGTGACTGGCAACACTTGAGACAGGGCATCCTAACAAGACAAACTGAGACACTCCAGTGCCAGTGTTTCCAATGCAAGAAACTCTTCTGTGATCTCTTAAGGCTGGGAGGAGCCCTGAAATAGCAGAAAGATACTGCTGGTTCAGGCTTGAAATATCGAACAGATGTGGAAACTTACAGAAAGGTTTTTCACAGCTTTACTATACATTTGGAAAATCCGTTTATCTTCTTGTAGAATCTTCTGCCATGTTGTGCTGACTTTGGCAAAACTGCAACGACAATACAAGCAAATGAGTTACCTCCTAAGAAAGGGAAAAACTTTTTATTTAATAGCAGGAATAACTATGTAGTCTTTTTCTTTCATGTAGAAGATATGTTCACAGTTGTAGTCTTTAAGTTGCTTTCTAGGGAAGACACATTTGTCCATACATATCACGGTTTACATCAACAGTCCATGTTTTAATACATTAATACATAATACTAATAATTGTCTTTATCATTGTCACAAGCCCCATGTCTAGAACATTCCCAAGCCATCTGATTAGGTTGTTTATCATTCCAATTAAATACCATGAGAACAACATACTTACTTTATTAAATCCATCTCATCGAGATGTCTTAAGATGTTTGCCAATACATGCTTCAGGTTCTTTTGGAAGAGTTCGGCAATAATGTCTATTCTATCTAATCCCATTTTCTTTCCAATTAGGTTACAAAGTTCAAACTTTCCTCTAAAAACAATTCTGTCTACCGCAGCCCAAGACTTGAGATTTCTTTTACCACTTTTTTTCAAAGTTGAGCAAATCATTTCTTCATAATGGATTACTGGCAACAAAGTCTTCTTTGAAAACTGTGCTTGGTTTTGGTTCCTCATGAGACAATGCATTGGTGTGCCACAGAGATTCCCAGCCAAAGGTATGCTATCCTCATGTTCTATTGCATCAGCATATTGACTACTTAGCATAGAGGAATAACCACTGTCCTCATTAAATTTACTGTTTTCCAGTGCCTCCATTTCATAGATACCTTCATCAAGTCTCTGAGTTACTTGTTTGTTTTCTTTGTTATGTACAGGTCTTCCTTCATCTTCAAGATCTAGATTTCTGGTGGCCGCATGGTATGAGTCACTAAGGAGTATCTTCTGATGCTCATCTGCACAGCTTTTACAAAAGCCTTCCTCACAATTCAAGGGGAAGGATTCTTCCAGTCTTGTTTTCTCCACAGAAGATTTCAGTGGTGTAAACTCAGCATGAAGAGGCGTACAATCAAAATCAGATTTCATTTTGAAAGAACGGTTAAGGTTTGATTTGATTATTTTGTTTTTATCCTGCAAGAAACAACAAGGACAGTATTACAACACAGCATAAACCACATCATAGATTCTTTTTCTTACAAAGAACCTTCCTTCTGCATTATTGAAAGAATAGTCAGGCATTGGAACAGGCTGCCCAGGGAGGTGGTAGAGTCACTGCCCCTGGAGGTGTTCAAAAAGCGTGTAGATGGGGCACTTCGGGTCATGGCTTAGTAGACATGGTGCTGTTGGGTTGATGGTTGGACTTGATGATCCTAGAGCTCTTTTCCAACCTTAAAGATTCTATGAATTGTAAGCTTTTATCTAACTCACCCTCTAGTACCTATAACACAGACAACTAGGTGGAACGAAGGATTTGACCAGCAACACGTTAAATCTATGCGAGTTCTTCCCAAGATTACACCTTTACGTTGCATATAACCGGGGCGAGAAAACTGACTGGATAATTTACTTTGTGACTGTTCTACCGGTATAGGTTACTTTTAGACACACCAATGTCTCCACTTGCTACCCTGAATGCAGCGATATACTCCGGACACTCGTGGTCCCTGCTAGGGGCACCAGTGGCAGAGGGTTTGTGGGTGACAGCAGGCGGGTGCAGGGGTACAGGCAGGCCAGAGCAGCCAGAAGTCTGCATCCAAGGACAGAGGCAATGCTGCTGGTGCAGCCAGGTATCTGGCATTTTTAGAAGAGGAGGAGACTGGGTGGCACAGGAAAAGCATGAATGCTTACATGCATGGGCAAGTTACAATGGAAAGCAGCGACCCTCAAATAATGGTCAAAGTGAAATAAAGGTTACTTACAAGCATGATTTTAGGAGAGTGGAAGGTCAGTAGATATTATAGGGAAGCTGAGCTTTACTTGCCCTTTTTCTTTCCCCTCCCCCCAAGAGCGGTGCTATCTATATTAACGATTGCGGGGGGATGGGTGAGGGCTGAAGGAGGGAAGGAAGCCATCTCTTAAGTGTTAATCTAAGGGGAAAATAATTTTCAACGTGCTTTGCAATCCCTATGAAAAATAAGCTCCCGCAGCTGAGCGGGTATTTTAAGGGATTTAAGCACTTCCAGCAGTTTTAGAAAAAAAAAAAGTATTTAAGAAATGTATTCAATGAACGTTTCAGAGAATCAGTCTGAACGTTCGTACCTACTTTTTGTGGAAGAAAGAAGCAAATGCGCTTACGGCTTTGTACAGTGTGAGCTGGGGGAGATGCAAACCCTTCCGCTCAGCCTCCCCCTCCCCTTCCCCCTTCGCTTGCGCGCCACGAGCGAGCAGAGGAGCTTTTGGGCTGAAACCCTGCAGAATTGGGAAATATATCCCCCACCCTCCCCGTATTTGGGGGGTCCGGGGCCAGTGCAGACCCCTTGGCAGAGCGGGCCCAGCCGTGGGCCCCCGCGGCGCTGTCAGGCTGCTCCCGCCCAGCGCTCAAGATGGCCCGAGGTCGGGGGCAGGTAGACCGGCTCCCAGCCCTGCTGTGCCCCCCCGGCCCCGGGAACCGCGGCCTGCGCCTTCGAGGGTCTCCGCTTTACCCCGTGGTGGAGGATTCCCCTTAAAATGGTGGCGGCGGGGCGAGCAGGAGCCCGCCGGGGGGATAGCCCCCTCCGGCGGCGTGGCCCGGCGGGCGGGAGAGAGCGGCGCCTCCCCGCCCGGCGCTGCCCGCCGGCGGGAGTTGAGCTCCCCACCCCAGTACGGACCCGGCCCCACTGCTGCGGGGCGGGCAGCGA
>VWZZ01004464.1:133317-150031 GCA_013399095.1 Psophia crepitans | reverse complement strand
CTCCCGCCCGCCCCTTCCCCCGGCACCCCCAACCGAACGAGCGGCCGCAGCGGGAGGAGGGTGGCACGCGCCTGAAGCGCTGCGGGGCGCCCGCCCACACCCGCGTTTGCTTTTATAAACGGATCTTCCCGCCGCCCTTGCGCGCTCGGAGCGTGCAAAGGTCCCGCAGCAGGGACGGGTTCGAGTTTGGTGGTGGCTCTTACGCCCGGGCCCCTCCCGTGGCAGACACGTCCTTCTTCCAAAGCATGACCCGCGCCATCAGCAGCTGGGAGCGCAGGAGGGGCGCCGCTGGGGGCTCGGCGCACCGGCCGCCCGCGCAGGGACCCCACCGGCCCCGAAAACAGCCTCCTGGCAGCTCCCGGGGGCTGCGGCCACACCGACACAACAGACCTGGCGTTAAAATGGACACGGAGCAAGAAAAGGGACTGCGAGTCCTCAGGCAGTACAGCTTGCCGTGACAGGCCACCACGGTGCCGCTCCAGATAGTGAAGTCCGCCTTGTATGGCACCGGGTTTGGGGACACCTCTGTCAGCCCCCTGCCACAACCAGGCGGTATCTGGCTTTTCGCACGCTGACCAGAGGCTGGACGCTTGCAAGGCGGCACCATGCGTAGCGGTGGCGTTCAGGTGACAGACAAGACCAGGAAGGCGGCAAGCACCAGGAGATCCAGCCAGCCAGGCTACCAGCTGGAGCGTCAGGAAAAGTCTAGGACAAAGACCTGAACGCTTGCGTATGTCTCACGCAGTAATCCAGTGCTTAGATGAGGTTGATGGCCCTTACTTAGAATCATAGAATCACTAAGATTGGAAAGGACCTCTGAGATCATCAAGTCCAACTGTCAACCTAACACCACCATGCCTACTAGACCATGTCCTGGAGTGCCACGTCTACACGTTTTTTTAATGTCTCCAGGGACAGTGATTCAACCACCTCTCCGGGCAGTCCATTCCAATGCCTCATTACTCTTTCTGTGAAGAAGTTTTTCCTAATATCCAACCTAAACCTGTCCTGATGCAACTTGAGGCCATTCACTCTCGTCCTGTCACTTGCTACTTGGGAGAGGAGACCGACACCCTCCTCACTACAACCTCCTTTCAAGTACTTGTAGAGAGCGATCAGGTCTCCCCTCAGTCTCCTCGATTCTCCAGACTAAACAACCCCAGNCTTTCTTGGCCACCTGGGCACATTGCTGGCTCATGTTCAGCCGGCTGTTAACCAGTACCCCCAGGTCCTTCTCTGACAGGCAGCTCTCCAGCCACTCCACCCCAAGCCTGTAGTGCTGCCTGGGGTTAACTTGTTTGGAGGAACATGAAGCTGAAGTTAGAAGGAATCGCAAGCTCCTCCACCACTTGGTACAAGACAGCCTGGCTATAAGTCAAGTCAAGGCGACTGCCACAAGTGCTCTGTAGGCTTCTGTTTACAGTACTGATCTGGCAGGACCAAAGACTTCAGTCCTAGTTTCTGCCTCAATCAATATCTAATTCATTCACACACAAAATGCATCAATGTTTATTTTTACTTTCTTAAGTGCCAGCTGCGAGTTGTAAATCTGGCAGTAAATCTACACCTAGGTCTCACACTTACCAGCAGGAAACAGATGTGCCTCACCTTATCCATACAGGCACTCCTACACCTGAAGTTAATGCATCTTTAATTACAAGATTTGGAAGTTAATCATAGTTACAATGCATTATTCCCTAGAAAACAAGGCTGATACAGGTATTAAATGATTCTATGCGATTTTTTGACAAGCATTAACTCAAACTGCAGTCTCAAATGTAGTAAGAGACAATAGACTGATAATAATCAGTTGATTTTTATATAGGCTGTTTAAATAATGTATTTCTATAAGCTATCTGTAGCAAACTTGCTTTGTTCCTATTCTGATTTTTTACACTAATTTTCCTTAGAAGCCTGAAAGTAAACACCTCTATATTTATGGTAACATTTTTCCTTAGGTTCCAATTCCTTATTTACTGGTATTTATATTTCAAATACATTCTGTGTGTGTATACACACATACATAGGTACAATGCACGCTGAGATAATGTGGCATGGAAGCTGCAGGATTTGTATTGCTGTATGTATTTGGGATTGTAAAATGTGGCCTAAAATAAAGGTTAAAGGTTGTCTTTACCCACAGATATAAACACATGCACATAAATCACATTAGGCAGGCAAAAGTTTTACTTTGCTTTTGCAAATCAAATGTTTTAAGATGCTGGTAAATAAATAGACAAAACCAGTAAGATGCTGTTCATACTATGTAATCTTCAGAAAAATCAATGAACCAGAGAGCCAATTAAAAACATAAAGGAGAAACTGAACTGCAGCCAAATGGGGACTGAAATATCAGCCAAACAATACTATAATGATTCTTTTCACTTTCAACTCAATAACAGAAACATTATTTTCAAAAACAACTCACATAATTTGTCACTTGGCTTCCACAGCTTTTTTTTTTTTCTAACAAGGGGTATTCTTAAACAATTTTTTGTGCTTATTAATAAGGACCAGAAGGCCACGAAAACATGAAGGAGACATACTTTGACTCCTTCTCTCATGCCACGTCTGAGTGATTAACAAATATGCAGATTAGTAGTGGGGTCATTTATTTATCTCTTTCTTCCAATCACTCAAACAAAATTGGATTTTTTTTCTCTCACATAATCTACTTGATGCTGTACTGACACTTAAACTACTGTTTAAATTAAAACTGGAACTAGAAATAGCTCATTTTTTACGCATACCTTTTGAGAGTGGTGTATTGGTATCTTCTCAGTGGAGAAAGTTATAAACTGCAGTTACTTCTTGCCCAGTCAAATTTACTTTTTAAGTGGACTGCTGCAGCAATAATGTCTCACAGAAAGGTAATAAAGTCTTTTACTCAGCAAGTAAGGAAACTGTTTATCAGTCATGAGGAAACAAGCTGTGGTGTCTTTCATGATCTGAAAAGCAGTTGCATCTTCTGGGTGGTGCTCCAAGAAGCTCCTTTGCAGACAACTGTCTACATCTGTTGTAACAGGCTGACAAAGAGCAATGCTCAGGATAGATTCTTTTTTTCATTTTCTAAAATCATTTCCATTAAAGATTCATAATCAGCATATTCTCTCAGAGTTTGTATCATTTCATCTAGCATTTCTTCCCCTAGCATGAAACACTCAATATGATGCACTGATCTGCTTATCCTGTGGTCAGTAATCCGGTCCTGTGGAAAGTTGTATGTTCTGATCTTCTCCGATCTTCCTTTAGTCCCAATCTATCAAACAAGAAGAATCAGTTCATCATCATCTTTTTATAAAAAGGATGCAATATTGATTAAGCATCTGAAGCTAAAGCTTTCTCTTCCTCCCATGATTATCCAAAATTTGTTACATAGTGCTTAGACCAGTTCAGTAGTTGCAGTAATTGGTCTCAAAAATGTAGAAGAAAAATTTTACTGTATCTTTTTCTAATACTGTTCTAGTTCTTCATGCTTTAAGGCAGTTTGTTTCACTAGATAGTGGTGCAGCAGAATGTTAATTAATTTGCTTCATGTAAGTCCTTCCTGCGCTCCTGCTTCTCTACATTTCCATTTATTATTTGCAGTTCAGCATAGGAGTAACCCCAGAGCACACACTCATATATAAGTGTATCTTTACTAAGTTAAACTTACTTGAATCTTTCGAACACTGTTTCTCTTTTTGGTTTCTTCTTCCAGTTTGGCATTGTATAGTTTAGCACATAGCATTTGCATAGCCTTCTCTTTGTTTCTAATTTGAGATCTTTCTTGCTGACATTCAGACACGATCCCTGCCAAAAATATCATGACATTTAACACTTAACAGTAACATATTAAAAGGTTTTTTCAATTTCTAGATTTTTATTATGTTACAATAAGCTTTATCTTTCTTCAGTACATATTTTGGACTGGGAATGTGAAAGTCCAGACTTATTAATGCCTGATGATACATTTTGGGAGAGAAGTGCAGGCTGAGTTGTACAGGTGCTGTTGGCTGTAAGACAAGAAATTTAATACCTGTTGGACAACAGGTAGATAATGAAATAAAAGATACATGATGTGAACCGGTTTACAGAAGACACCTGTAATACTTGTAATTTTTGGCCACAGTTCCACAAAATTTAGGATTTCAGGAGCAGTAAAATACATGACATAGTGAGTATACGGAATATGATCAGAATGTACAAAAGTGGGCGCTATTTTCTTTAAAAAAAAAACAGCAGCAGTGGTTTCTCCCCCCAAAACATACAACTCAAGATGAGAGGTGAACAGCCTAAGAAGGGAGGAGGGAGTAGAAATACTGGAAGACAACAGCACAAGCTAAGTTGATATTTGGATTCAAGTAACTCTGGTAAGATTGCAGTATGCTTTCATAAGATTGCATAGTATTAGGTTACAGAACACTTGTTTACAAACAACTTTTTGGGTCACAAAGAAGGTTTATAAACAGAGTTAGGATGAGAGGAATAGAAGAAGTAACAGGAGAATTGTCAAGTAAGAGAGATCAAGAGGAATGAAGAAGGGAAAGGTAGAATAGGAAAAAGTCAGGAGATATGGTGAAATATAAACCCCTCTATAACTACCTCTAGCACAAAACCACAAAAAATTGCAATACATTTTAAGATTTCTATAACAAATACTAATAACTGCCTTCAGCAAAACTAAGATCATTTGCTGGTTTTAGTTTGTGGGCTTTTTTTTTTTCTTTTTTCCCTTCAAACATGCAGGCAAGCCAGAACTTTTTGAACCTGGAGTACCTTTTTGTCACCGTATCTTGAACAGAATTCTATCCTCTCCACTGTTTACCTTCTGCTTTACCGAGGTGATGCAACAAATGCAGAATGGATTAATGACTTCAATAAATATGAAGAAATGGGTGACAAAAATCTGGATACGGGAAGATAAAGAGCACTCGGGATTACCCTGAGGCTGTAAAGCCTGACTAATGTTTGTGGGAGAAACAAGGAAAAGTTAAAACGCAATGAAAGTCAAGGCAGCTGTTGTGGATTGCTCAAAGGGAAGTAAAAAGCTTAGGAATGCCAATAAAATAAAGATATGACAGCTAAAATCAGGGAGCATCTGAGGGTGTATCTTACCCCTCCTACGTTTCCTAACCTGAGCCCTGGGGATGGGCCTCCTAATTATGTGTGTAACCTATGGGTAAGGAGCCAGCAGACAAATGGAAGCTGGCATCCTGAGTACACGCTGCAATTAAAAGAAACATTTTAATACAGAAATAGAGCAATCTCTTTTGGAGAGATTACAAACTGAAGTGGGCACAAGATGGTTCATTTACAGTACTATAAACACATGCAAAAACTACATGAAAACTCTTGCTCTACCGTTGTCCAGGTTTGAAAATAAAGCCATTGTTTCAAAAGAAATCCTGTCAGCAGTTTTGCAATGCAGATCTTGTAACTAAGGAAAAGATGAAGCACCTGTTGGAATGTGAACTATCCGTACAGCACTGTCTGTCGTATTGACATGCTGGCCTCCAGCTCCACTAGCTCGCTTTGTTTCTATCCGTAGATCTTTTGGATTAATTTGCAGCCTCATCTGAGAACATATAAATAAAGAACATATTGATATTGATTCTTTCTAGACAGATGTCAAATGTGCATAGTTGGTTCATTTTATAAGGCACATTCAGGCAACATCAAACTTTTTAAAGTTTATTAGTGGTAGCTTGCATCCACTCTACAAACACATTAACAAATCCTTGTAGCAGGAAGTCTTACAAATAGTAGCTTAAGGCATAACCATCCCTTAGCACTAATCCTCCCCCTCCTCTGAAAGCTCTGCACCCTCTTCCAGCAGAGATAACCAATATTTGAGCTTGACCAGATGGTTTTTAGCTAAAATGGAACCTTGGCTGGCTCTGGCATGGGGTGATGATCTCTGGGAAGAAGGAGTGAGACTACTCTGGGAGACAATAGGAAGGAGTAACATCTCTGATAATTTGCTAGGTCAACATGAAACAAAGATCAAAGCAAAGATTTAATTCTTAGCCAGTTGATTTTAACCAAGCAAATCTGGCAAGAATGAATTATCACCTGTACACATTGGAAGGGTAAAGTGAAGACATTATGAAAATATGGAAGAGGAGGTGCTAAAAGAAATCTCTATGAACTCTGTAAACTAATTCAGTCTTTTGCTACTTTGTAAAAAAAAATTACAGTTTTCCACAAAACATGCAAGACAGTCACAGTGAATTTTCAAGTTACAGTGAACTGCCAGTGATTTTCTTGAAATTAGGATTATGAGAAAATCCAAAATTTTTTTATTTCACACCCTTAGACAAAAATAAAAGTAAACGAACAAATATAAATTAGTTTAGAACTAAGTTTAAAAAGACACATTAAGAGAGAATAAACAGAGAGACAGAAAACACTTGAGTATCAGCAATGCAGCATGTAATAACATTGCTCATGGTAAAGTCTGTTATACTAAAAGACAAATATTACCTCAGTGGGTTGGGGTAATATTGCAACAGTCATAGTGCTGGTGTGAATGCGTCCTTGTTTTTCTGTCTTTGGCACCCGCTGAACACGATGCACTCCTCCCTCAAATTTCATGTACTTGTAAGCCTCAAGACCTGCTATACTGGCAACTGCATGTCTTAGGCCACCTTAAATACAGAAGAAAAACAGTTGTAATGCTGTGAGAAAAACTGTCGGTATTACAATGCTATATTTCAAACAGCATATTTAGACATAATTGTCATTTGTTTCTTAAAATTATGAATTTACCTTTTAAATACTTAGGCAGAATTACACCAAAAATGCAAGAAAACTCTGAAAAACAAAGTCTGACATACAGACTCACACTCCAGCTCAAGTAAAGGACTATCAAATTCTTTTTATAGAGTCCAATTTAATTTTTTGATATACATAAAAAGATCATCTACGAACCATGTACATACATGTACACATACAACCATAAACCACAGCCAAACTCTAACAGCAGTAGTAAGTTTACATAAAGATCAAATTTTGAAAGCTACCTTCAGAAACTACAGCAAGTTCTTTATGATTACTTCAGTTACTGTTCAGCGGGGAAAAAACCCAACTCTTTAAAGGATGAGTATTGTACATACTCTTCTTCTTATCCATTCTCCTCTATGCATTCTACCCATGTCTTGTCTTTGCTCTTTCATTTAATTTCATTTTAATCTCTTGCTCCCTTGGAGCAAGCAGAACTCCAGCTCCTGCCCCTCTTACTAATACATCCAGCAAAACGCTTGGCAGCAATGTGCTAAAAGCTAGCACTGTACTAAAAACTAGTGGTGAACAGCTTGGAACTTGGAAATAAAACCAAATACAATCATGGTTTCATGGCAGAAAGAGGTTGTTGCAACACTAGCTTATGGCATTCTTGCCCTTCCTTGTTTACTGGCATGCAAACCCTTCGGTCGTGCAAACAGAACTGTTTGAAGCATCAGAGAAGCGATGGCATTACAAAAGAACGTAATTTTTCACCTGTTTCGCTTTTTAATCCAGCTCAGTTCCCAGATCCTGTTCTCAGCACAGTGGATGGAGTGCCAAGGGAATGATTAAAGAGGAGATGGGCGGCCTTAAAAGAGTATGGCTGTTAAAGTCTTGCAACATGAAACCACAGCCGAGGAAAAAAAGAGGCAGATACTTCTCAGAAATACTGTTT
The DNA here is from genome assembly GCA_013399095.1 of Psophia crepitans. NCBI lineage: Eukaryota > Metazoa > Chordata > Aves > Gruiformes > Psophiidae > Psophia > Psophia crepitans. Next base: position 142,371 of record VWZZ01004464.1, on the reverse strand, counting down.
TAGGGTATCTTTAGACTAAGGAAATCAACCACAGGGGCAAGGGAGCAGCTCTTGAAAACAGGAAAATTAAGACAACGGAGAATCTGAAAATGCCCGGCAGAGCAGGAAAAAATCATCAGCCAGAACACAGGCCAGGTTTTCACCTCCACAAAGAAGGTTTGCAAAAGTTTTTATCCTATGGAAACTCAACATTCCCTCATAACTTTACTAAAACATATTTCTTTTTACAGTCATGGCCTAAACTGCCTCTTCCATCTCATTTTTGTCCTTCTGACTTGTAAAATTTTTCTCCTACCTGTACAAATCTGTACCACTTTGATTCAAATGCACTGTTCAACATACCTAGTGCTTCACTGATTTAATTTATAGCCATTATCTACTATCAATTCTGTAAGATAAATCTGTCATGTTTAGAATAAATCTGACTGTAAAGCATGTAGTTTAACAAGAATATCTGTCAAAATCTTCAGTTTAGCTCAGTAAGTTTCATTCTAACAGGTAGTGTGAAATCTTTCTACTGCGATGCAAATGCCATTCAAATGAAGAAAAGATTTCTTCTCTACTCCAAAAGGATCTTATATAACCTAAAATAATTACTGTGGTTGACTAACAAAACTTACTTACTCCTTTACATATAAAAGTACTAAAAAAATCATAAGCAACCTCTGCCCATGGGGAAGAAGCCAGGCTATGTCAGGAGTAAAAATAATGTGAATCTCCACAAGGTTACGGCATTACTGATAAGTATTAATTACGTGATATGCAGTTCATTGCAAAAGCTAATGTTCTGCCTTTTCTCTCTCACTTCTCCTGGCATTAACACAGGTACAGCCTGTCTATCCGAGCTGCAGCCACAACCGCGACATGTTCAGGAGAGTTTAAGTTTGTAGTGATAACAGTGTGCCTGTTAAGCCAACAGTGCTTAGCTCGAGGTGACCAAGAAACTGGTTCATAAGACAGGTATTTAGGTCACATTACTTGAAACCAACTATTACTAACACAGGTGTAACACAAAATACAGCCAAATCCAATGAAATTTCAACAAACCCTTTACCCTGGCAGACACGTTGTAGACCCATCAAATATAGTTAGCTCTTACTAACTATATGCTTGCCCCTTTCAATTGAAATGTCCCTCTCTATCCTGAAAGACAATGTGCACAGAGCAAGTGTGTGAGTTTGCCCTTGCTTTTTATGTGGCATCTTATACCCAGATTGAAACAAAGTCCCACGTCTGTGCCTCTGCCCGCCACTACAGGGCAAGAGGCAGTGGATAAATAATGACATGTGGGTTTGTGCTTTAACTTGCATGCTAAATCTTGAACGTACTACTTTTGCACAGTGGTATCCCTTGGGGTAGGTCAATAAAGTCAGTTAAGAGTGGACTGAAACCAATATCTCACTGCAGCTTTGTTTAACATTCACCTTGTTCACACATTGTCACGTTCAGATTTCAGCCGTATCCTGGAGCCCTCTGACATGAGGGAGTTTGACGTTTTAATGTCAGACCTTGTAGTCCGTAAAAATGGAGCATGGATGGGATGCAACAGGCTACTGTCACCAGCAAGCATCCTTAACTCCATTCTTACTCAGCACAGCACAGACACCTTGAACCTAAGGGCTCCAAGATGCCTTGCAGTGGCAGTGCCATCTCTAGTGCCCCTACCTCCCAATTTACGTCTAGTTTTGATAACGTGGCCATACAAGACCAACCAGAAAATACACTGCAAGAGGGTGGCAAAGGCTAGGGCTGCCTTTATTTCCCCTAAATTTACATCCTACCTTCCTAAACATTCATTTCAGTGCACAGGCAAGCTCTCAGCAATACAAAAGGGTTTAAAATAAAACATATCTATTAAAAACCTAGCAGTTTCCAAGAGAAAATGCAGCTAGATATGTACTAGGTTAATGTATTACCTCAATTTCCAATTTAAGGCATTAAAGAGAATGTCTCTGAAGGGGTGGGCTCCTTGTCCAGGGACTGAGCTTTCACCAAAAGGGTGGTGAAGCACAACTCCCTGACTCAGTGGATTGATCCAATTAGCACTGTGGTCTCAAAATTGCTCGAGCGAAGAAAGAGCAGGAACATACAGCTGGCTGGAATGTGGGGCAGCCCTTGTTTAAGCTGACTGTGAATCTGTATGTGACCACTGCGGTATACCCCACCTAAGCCTTGCCTCAATGGAAAGGGCAACTCTCCTCTCCCCGGGTATGTGGAATACAGAAGACCCAGACCCTTCCCCCATTCTGTTTACAACCATCTAACCTGCACCATGTTTATTCCATTTCCTTTTTTTTTTTTTTAAGTTAATAGATTTCTGTCAGCTTTGAAGGGTGAACCAGCTCCTGGCAAAGCATTTGCCTGGTCACGAATGTGGATAAGCATGGCTATCTTCTTTCAGCAACAGGTTGTGTTGGAACATGAAGCCGCTTCTTGTTCCTATCTTCATCACTTGAACTGTGCGAACAGTTTACTTGTCAAATGACTCCTCGACCATAAAAAGTTTATTAATAGCAACAAAACTAGATAATAGAAAATACTGAATTCAAGTGTCATTAAAAAAAAAAAAATCTGTATTAATTGAATCAACAGGAGCCACTCTAGGAGATTCTGATACTGTCAAAATCTGAGTTCATCAATTTGAAATAAGTCACCTGCTAAGAACTCTAAAGAAGGTTTTTTGAATTTTACAGATATAACTTTTTCCAATCAAATTCTGTTAATGATTGTAAGAACCTAGAAGTGTAAGTGAAATCCGTAGTAAGTTAAACTGTATCTGCATATCTGAGAGGTGAAGACATGGGCCTCCCTTTTTTGAAATGTGCATACAGACAACAAACTAAGCCTTTACCTAGAATTTCAAGTTTCCGATCTGTGATGTCCAACTATGTTTCTTCCCTGGAGTCCAATTTTTGGATCTTCTTAACCCCTCAATATATTAACAGTGAATCAAAAACTGTACTTATGCAAAAAGGGTCTTGGGGCACGGAAAGACCCTCATTAGAAGGGGAAGTAGCTCACTAACAATTAGGAGAGTTGTGGACATTTACTTTTTGTACATTTCTACATGGTTGAAACAGAAAGGGATCAAGATACTTGAAAATATCATTGAGTCCAAAACACTATGTAAGCAGACAGAGGTGTTAGAAGATGCTTCACATTTGTCAAAGCTTGCTAAAAATCTCTCTGCAATTACATTAAGTGTTGACTGAAAAAACCCTAGTTTTTCTGACAGATGGTATATCCTAACAGTCTTATTTCTTCTTCAAAGTTTCAATAAAAAAAGAAAAAAATGCTGATGAAAGTATGAATACAGGTGAAGTTTCACAACGAATCTGATCTAGGAGCAGTAAGCTGCCTGAGTGCCCATCTACTGATCCATATCCACTATGACATATACATTACCTCCACAGCAACACGTAAGCAAGCAAAATGTGCTAGCTTTACTCACAACAGCATGGAAAATGGTAAGCCTGCTGTAGATCTGTTAACACAGACAGACTTGGCAGATCTAGCCTGCTGAGAAAGGTAGCTAGCAATCTGTCAATCAAAACTCCAAATCCCTGCCACTCGTTGGGCATGTTTTGGATCACAGCTTCACAGTTGGCTTCAGCTGGGTGAATTTCTTGCTGCTGGTGGGAGATCCTAGGTTTCTCACTGCTATCACCAGTAGCTACACACTTCTGCCTCCACCACCCCCATGAGCGTTTCTCCTCTTCTCTTGTGCTGGATTATCTGAAAACTAATTGGGTTTTTTGTTTGCTTGGTTTGGGGTTTTTTTTCTGTGGTATTTTCCAGTTGAATTGACTTGGTGATGAGACTCTGAAGACATATAATCCCAAGTACCACTGCAAAAAAGTCAGCAGCAACACAGAGACAGCAGCCTGACCTTTGTGAAACAACTTTACACACTAACTGGATGAAGCTAAAACTAACCAACACGTGCCACTGCCTCAGTTTGTTGCGTAAATGTACCTACCAATCCCCATCTTTGCAAAGACACTGTTCCGTAAGAGGCAGTGAACCAACTTCACAGCTCCTCATCACCGGAAGACTCAGTTGTTCCACCTCCTTGCATTCTGTCCCATACTAGCTCTAAGGCTCATCAGAACTGACTTAACACACTAACTAGGCAAAAGAACTATCCCAGTCACAAAAAGCAAAGTCAGTTTAAGTGAAAGGACACAAAACCAACCAAACAAAAAAGAAGTAGGACTGCTAAGACAGGTAGAGAGGCAGTAAGGAAGAGGGGAGAAAGAAGAAACATCTTTTACTGGCAACAAGCTGTTAAACTGATTGCCTGCGGGATTTTAGTTGAAGACTTCAATAAATAATTAGATCTCTTAGCTCTCCTCTCAAAGTCTCAACAATTCCCCTACTCTGCTCATTCATTAGCTGTTACAGATGAGCTATATACATATAAATCCTCAGATGACATTATTTCAGATAAATTCAAGATGCTTTAGATTAAGCCTCAAAAACAGTTTTAATTATACTGATCCCTCTCTGTCAAGAGACTCATAATAAAAAACAGACTTTCAACCTGCCACCAAACTGATCTATTAACACTAGAAACATTAAGTAACTGAGCAGAACAGCATATCCAAATAAGAAGTATATGTAATCCGTATTTGTAAAAAAAAAAAAACAAAAACAAAAAAACCCACGAAAGCAACATCTCTGCATCACTTCTGAATTTTCTTTCGCCAAGCTCTTAGTTTCATTTGTACTTTTTGAAACTACTGAAACACAAGTTTTATTCTTTAGCACTTTAGTATTTTAATAGTACTTCTGAAATGGAATTTCATTCTCAAATACAGAAGCTGAGGAAAATTGTACTCAGCCAGTCAAACAATCTTCTGCTTCTAAAATTGAGTTAGTGCAAACTAGTTTCCTGTAGTCAGGAAATTCAAGTGTCTCATGAATCAGTGTTTCAACTTAAATAAAAAGTTACAAAGATTAAGCATTTTCATTACTGACCTATTTCACTGGGAAAGTATTCTAATATTTCAAATTTCCACTTTTTATAGGCAGCATATCGTTGATACATATCAAATATCTCCGAGGTGAACAGCATGGCTTCCTGGCCCCCAACTCCAGCAGTTACTTCCAGGACAAGATCACTCTCATCTGTTTCTTCTGAAGGAATCAAAAGCAACACTATCTGTGAATACAAAAACACCCAGCTAAGACTTCCCTCTGACACTGCTGTTCACAACTGAGATAGCAGGAAATGCCAGACAAGCCTATAGTGGATCCAGGTTGCGTTCTCAGGCACTAAATCGTTGGTCAGCCAGAGGAGAGGCTTCTCATGCCTCCTGCAGTGAGGAAGAGGTGGGGGGGATGCTGCACTGCAGGAAGGCTCCCTGTGACTGTCCACAGTTGCAGGAGTTACACAGGTCTCTCTCAAGATCTACAAAACTTCAAAGAAGTTTTCACCCCTCAGGAGCATTGCAGCTTTAGGACACCACAGGACACACACCAGTTCTTGCAAGACAGCTGAGCATCTCACTTCCCTTCAGATTCCCTTTTAACCCAGTCTCAAATGCAGAGCTAAGAAGATATGGATGTTCAGGACAGTCCTTCAACAACTCAGCTGTATTATTAATTTATTTAAAAGGGGAGACATTATATTGATATAGATGTAGAAGAAAGATACTCTAGAACCAAAAAACTGTATCACAATTTTGCAGGCACAATCAAAACTCTGGATGATTTGCAAATGCTTTTCAATCATCTTCCTTTACTAGCATTAGGTGATGTTTCTTTCCACAGATGACGACTTCTTTTGGCAAAACCTCAAGTATTTACATAAATATTTATAAAGTGACTGTTGTATTGCTGTCGAAGGAATAAAGAACGTGAGGACGCCGGCTTCTACTTCACCGGTAACATTAAGAGTATGTAACTGTTTATGTAAAGATCATTATTTGCGTGTTAAGTACCACAGATACTGTGTAGAACCTATATAAAGGTAGCAGTCTAAAGTAGTTACATAATATTAAACTACTCTTCTCAAAACCACTAGTGTATGTGATACTATACAAGTTTAATGTTTCCAACAGATAAAGAGTCGGACATCTCTAAAGGTACACCCAGACAAGAGAAGCTATAGCACCTACTTATACAGATGTACCGATGTAAACAATTCCAGGTACAAACAGGCATGGACTTACAGGCTGTCTCTATGCCATCCGCGTTTTCAGAATCGCAGAGTGGTTTGGGTTGGAAGGGACCTCAAAGATCATCCAGTTCCAACCCTCTGCCATGGGCAGGGACACCCTCCACTAGACCAGGTTGCCCAAAGCCCCATCCAGCCTGGCCTTGAACACTGCCAGGGAGGGGGCAGCCACAGTTTCTCTGGGCAACCTGTTCCAGTGCCCCATCACCCTCACAGGGAAGAATTTCTTCCTAACGTCTAATCTAAATCTCCCCTCTTTCAGTTTAAACCCACTACCCCTTGTCCTGTCACTTCCTGCCCTTACAAACAGCCCCTCTCCAGCTTTCCTGTAGGCCCCTTTACGTACTGGAAGGCCGCAATTAGGTCTCCCCAGAGCCTTCTCTTCTCCAGGCTGAACAAGCCCAACTCCCTCAGTCTGTCCTCATAGGAGAGGTGCTCCAGCCCTCTGATCATCTTCACGGCCCTCCTCTGGACTTGCTCCAGCAGCTCCATGTCTTTCCTGTACTGGGGACCCCAGAGCTGGACGCAGTACTGCAGCTGGGGTCTCACAAGAGCGGAGCAGAGTGGGAGAATCTCCTCCCTCAACCTGCTGGCCACACTGTTTTTGATGCAGCCCAGGACATGGTTGGCTTTCTGGGCTACCAGCGCACACTGATGGCTCATGTTGAGTTTTTCATCAACCAGCACCCCCAAGGCCTTCTCCTCAGGGCTGCTCTCGATCCATTCTGAATTTTTCATTTTCCTTAGATAACAGACACTAGTTGAGGAGTAGAATTGGCAGGGAGGGGAGGAGGAGAAGAGTTTACTGTGTACATCTTAAGTTGATGAGAAGACAGTTTGGCTTTGTTAATATCAGAATGGCAAGGAAATAGAGGCTTTTAAAAGGGATCTAACCTGGTGTTTCAGTTCAGCTATCTCTTCTTCACAGGAGGCGATTTCCCTTTCCGTAAGCTTCCGGAAATCTTCGGTCTCATCTGGAATATTAAAGTATGGTTAATCCTCAGACTTACATCAATGTCACTCCCAGAAAACCTTCAAAAAAATAACCACATGAAGAACTTACTCTACAAAACAAAAAAAACCCAACAATCATCACACAAAAAACCCCAATGCACTAAACCTGTCAGAAAATGAGATTAATAATACAATCTGTAACAAAGATACACAGCACATATGAAGAGGTTTTTCCTATGCTGTTCAGGTATGGCATGGGAAAATCTGAAATAAAAGAAGTTCCACTTAAACATTAAAAGAACCCAACAAAAAAAAAAAACCAAAAAAACCCAAAACCAAACCCAATGGCTGTCGTGGTGGTCAAACACCGGCACAGGTTTACCAGAGAGGTTATGGAGCCTCCATCCTTGGAGATACTAAAACCCCAACTGGACACAACCCTGAGTAACCTGGTATAGATGACTTTGCTTGTGCAGGGAGTTGGACTGGACAGTCTCCATAGGTCTTTTCTCACCCCAGCCATTCTGTGATTTTAAGAAATTACTGTCTGTATTTCAGCGTGATGGGAACATCAAGGATTGGAAGAGCACAGCAGCCCCACAACTGATACTCTCCATTAAAAGGACTATTACCCCTATCACTGTATGCAAAACTTCAAAGACAGTAGTGGTAATTTCAAGTATTTTAGCTCTGTCAATTTATTCCAGAACAGCTGCAAAACTTCTAACACATCACTAAAAACAAAGGTATGGAGGAACTCTTGCATAAAAAGAGGAACTTGTAATTTTGAGGTGTTACTTGACTGATCAACACTAATGCTTTACAAATAAGACTTGTTTTTCTGTAGTATAGTTTCGATACATTAAAGTCTTCCTTTTTTTTCTGGTCAATATCAAACTTCACGCACACACAAAGAAAAATAATTTTTTTTTAAAAATTAGTATCTTAAGCAGCCCTTGATCCACACTGATTCAGCTCACTTGTCCAGAAGAAAAAAACAAAAAAATTACTGCAAAAAGGATAAAGTGGTATGCACAATGAAAAAGGGGGAACTGGGGTGGGTGCGGGGACACACACTGCACAGCTCAAAGCAAGAGGGGGAAAAGAAAAGAAAAAGAAGGATGCTGGACTTCTTTTTTCTGTGCATGGCAAGCGCTTCAATGTGTTTCGCTGAGATGGGAGCTTACAGTAAAGCCACACTTTTTCAGCACTGTAACCGCATTCAGTCACTAGCACAATTTTAAATGAAACTTTTTGGCTTTACAATCTTGGTTTCATACTGGTGAATTAACGCCCCCTCCAATCACTTCCGTAAGAAGGAAATAAAAAGGGATAGTCATGCGTAACTTGGTTTAAACAAGCAGCGTGCTTTACCCACAGCTGGCTGAGCACACACGGCTGACTACCTGACTAACTGTAACCCTTTAAACAGGTAAGCCTGACCATCTGCAGCTACCTACACTGCTTCACAACAACCACGGGCTGAGCAAGGGCTAGGCATGAAGGCCAAGAGAGGGAAGGGTAAGAATTACGGAGTTACAAATCTATTCGAGACAGAGCCATAGCGTGGCGGCAGCACACCGAGGCGCCAGGGTCAGTGACTGCTGCAACGGATGCCGGCAGCGAGACCGGCCTGCCCTGGCAGCAAGAAAAGGAACGCGCACAAAAGAGTTTGAGAGTTTTCTACTGCCGATTAATTATCTTTATCTGAGAAAGATGCGATCACCCTGCTTTTCCGCCAAGCGCCACGGCGCTTTCCCGCCCACGCCAGCTTACCCCCCGCCCCGGAGGCTGCTGTGCTCTCGGCAGGAGCAAACACCGCCCTCGCCCCCGCCCCCTTTTTAACCCTCAACGCGCTCTCCCGCCACCGGGGCGCGCCACCGCCCCGCGCGCGCAGCCCCGCAGCCACCACCCCTCAC
>VWZZ01004464.1:53603-132672 GCA_013399095.1 Psophia crepitans | reverse complement strand
TGGAGGTGTTCCCTGGCGGCCGTGGGCCTCTCTGCTGGCCCCGGCGGGGTGTTCTCATGCGTTCTGATTCCCCCCCCACACCCCTCTCTAAAAAGAAAATAAAAAAAGATCCCTCAAACCTCGCCAAATCCTCAGGTGTAAACGCAGAAGTGTAAAGCAGGGCTGCTGAGGCGAGCGGGAGTGCTGAAGTTGTCACCGGGGCGGTGCAGGGACCAGGCCAACCGCCAGGGCTGCCCCTGAGGGAGCGGGCGCGGGGAGTGCGGCTGCGGCTCGCGGTACCCGCTGCGCTCGTACTGGCCTGTAACTGTTTTCTAATTAAAATGCCCTTAGGAGGAAGAGGGAGCTGCAAATCCTTGTGGAAGGATGCCTCCATAGAAAAAGCAGGTGCAAAATCAAGCATTTAGGGGAAGAGAAGTGCATTAGAAGAAGAAAAAAAGGGCATTTGAAAGAGCCTTTATGTCACTGATTAGTGGTGAGGCTTGGAGAGTGCTCGTAATACAAGATACAGATCTGAGTACAGCGTCTTACGTCAAAGTTTTAACCCGGAAGGCAGTGACGGTGCCGCCGATCAGTAAACGTGATGCGATGGGTGGTGTGGGATGGCCTTGACGAACCCCCCCAGTATCCAGGCAGGGTGGCCTTGTTTTAGCTAACATTGTTAATGAGATCCTTGGCTAAACATGAAACGGTTTGAAGAATATACTTTATTATAAAAATGTGCAACTATCCATAAAACTTTATTAGGCAATATTTTATACTACAATCATTGGAGGAGTCAAAGTCGGGTCTTTGCTGTTCTTCTGTTCTTATTCATGTCTTAACAGAACTAGGTAATCACGCTTTACAACTAAATTACACTGGTGGAATTACAGTAACTTCCATATGATACATTTGTAAATTGTTATTTTCATGAACGTAATATCCAAAGCAAGACTAATGCTTGCACACCTAAGTAGTTTTGGTAGTCAGAAATGAAAACTTGGAAGTTTTGTTCCGTTGTGGAAATCCAAAGGCAATACAGTCAACGTGAGAATTTGTTGTTCAGAGTATTAAACATTACAATGAATGGTTCGGTAAAGATGTTTTCCTGTGATTGTAAGTGTACCGCTTTGAATAAGGTTTATTCGCAAATAAGATTTATTGGCAAAATACACCACAGCAATAATTTATAAGCAAAATAACACTCAGAGAGCCTTGTGGAGGATGTACAGTCTCTGGAGCTGGGCTGGCGCTGGTAAACAGCCCAGGCCATTGCTACCGAAATCTCACCCACCAGAAGCTTCCCTTGCACTCGCTGCTGCCTGCCCATGATGCTCCCTGAAGCCTTGTTTCAGAGAGGTAAAGGAAAAATGATCACACATCCAGTTAATAGATCATCCATTTAATATTTTGGTGTTCTGTAACCACGAAAGAAATTATGAGAGTCTTAATGGCTGTGTGAACCCTGCTTGTGAGAGAGGTACACAGAACTCAGGAAATTTAGAGTGAGGTGGCTTTAATGTAAAGCTTTTGAGAATAAAAAAAGGTAGTGTGAGTCCATAAATAATGGTCAGCCTTTGAATCGCCTGAATTATATATACCTGTTTTAAATCAGAAGGCTGGATTTCCACAGAGTGAGTTTATGGATAAAGGAAGGGGCAAAACCTGGCTTTAGTATAATTTCTCTGTTAAGTTATAATATTAAAGTAATATACAGACAATGAGTGGGGCCGATGTTTTGTCACTACAAACATACTCAGGTGACAGGCGAACACCACTGACCCAGGATGTGCTGCTACTCTTGGGACTCTCCAAAAATAACAGCATTATGGGCTGAGAAAAACCCTATTTTTGCAGTTGATAGTTAGACATGGTTCAGGTCAACTTGGAGCAGATATTGCAGTTGTCTGTCTATGTGCAACCTTGATTTTTTGCTTTGTAGGATTTGATAAGGACTTAGGCTGTTGTTGGCTGCATTATCGCTGCTGGAAGCAAGCTCACAGACCTTGTAGAGTTGTGAGCTTTAATCCTTGTGGTGCAGAGAGCCGCTGAAGTTAAAAGGTTTTCTTGGATCAGCTTTGATTGCTCTTGAATTGACGTGTGGAATACTTATGCTGAATGCCTTTCACAAGCACTTACTGCATACCGAAGCTGCTAGTTCCTGAGTGAGCTCATGGTGCGGTCGGTCCAGCAAACTGTCCTCACCCAAAGAGCCCCCCACCTTTTAGATACTGTTTCCACAGGCAGATGCTTAAACCCCGCCTGTTTAGGGTAGAATGTAGGTCTCCTCTACTTGCTTGGCCAAGACCACAGCCTAGCAGACACTTTAACGTGCCTTTAATTTAAAACAGAGCTATTACTAGCTTAAGTCTGATGTGTCCACTCTCTGTTGTCCCGCAAATGGATTATGTGGTGGGCTCCACAGGTGCTCAAGCGAGTTGTGGACAGGCTGTGGACCTGGAAGAGCTGTGGCCACATTTCCCCGGTATCGTGCTGCCTGGACCCAGCTGGTTAACGTGTAGCCCAGCCACCTGCGTCACTGACCTGTCTTTTCTCCATCATACCTTTAGTCTCGTTCATACCACATGTGCCTTCAGGCTAATTTAAATACTCTTGATACTGTCTGCGGGTTTAGTTTTGTCCTGGGGATCCCAAACTACTTCTGTTTCAGAATGTGAAAGTTGACTGTAAACAGCTAAGTTGAACACATCATAATACAATCTATACTCAGTTTCTTTGAAACCTAAAGGTCAGGAGAATACACAGTGCTCTGCTTATGTGTGGCTATTTGGCATTAGGCTGTATGTGACAGAAAAGGTTAACCACTGGGCAAAAGTGACAAAGGCGTAACTCACTTTCAGTAGTGCACTTGCTGTATACATTCTCATGAAAAACTGAAATACAAGTTAAATACATACTTATTTTATTCCAGGCTATAGAATAAGTGTATTTAGGCAGTTTTTCAAAGTGTATTGTACACTGCATGCACGATAAATCAGCTCAATAGCTTGACTCTTTTACAATTTGTGTTCAAAGAACTGTATGATAGGCAATGAGATCATGTTACGGCACGACTTGTTGTCCATTTGGACCATATCAATTTTTTCATAAATAAATTTGGGAAACCCAAACTGATAGATAAAATGTATAGTAAACATTTTAATGTGAGCGTTTGCTCCAAGAAAGAAACTTCACATGTTATGTTCAATTGTTAAATTCCTCCAAACAGAGGATTTAAGACAACAACTTTTAAACGTGATTTCATTGCAGCGTTACACTGAAGATTGGTGTAATATTTTTCAAAATGATGTAACAGTTTCCAAATACAACTTCTGGAATCTTATGCTAGAAATCAAGATAATATTTTAGGGCCCGCACATTTAGCTTTAAAACTGTCCTTGAAAGGATGACTTGTCTACGTTGACAAGAACTTCTACCTGTGTGAAATATCTTATAAAGATAGCTTATGACTAGCAGGTCACCATCAAATAGTAACATTAAGAATATTCAAGTCTACATTTGTAAAGACTTACGCATGCAGTTTTGTCTCTTACACATTGTTTAGATGTGTGGACTAAATGTATTGTGCCTCAAACACCAACAAACTTGAAATTACACTGTGTAAATATATACAAATATGATGCTGAATATGTTTAGTACCACAGTAAATATAACTGTAATCAAATGATACTAGACATATGTAGGACCATAGTTAAATTCCAATTAAGAAAAAAAGCCAGAAAAAAAAATCTTTTTTTCTTACAGTATTTCACAGTAGAAGGAGGCAGTCCTTTCTCACTGAATTTTCCCCCCTCAGGATTTGTAAACATCATAGCTATTATTCTATCAGTATAATAATTGAATATTTTATTCATAATGGTATGTAGCTAACCAACATGAATAAAGTTGTCATAACACAGTAACACTTTCAGACAAAACAGGTATTTATTAAAAGAAACATTTATAAATATTTTGTCTTGCATTTTAAACTACATTTTCATAAATAACAATATTTAAAAGTGCTGAATATGGTAGGATAGTCAGCAACGCCACTGTAAACAGATTTGTTTTCCACTTTGCAGATTTTTTTTTTTAGCTCCCATTTTGTCAAACACTACAACAGTTAAAATATTTGCATAGGGAATAGAGAATAGCCCTTTTAATCATCTCCTGAATTCTATATAAATTACAAAACCAAATGAGTTTAAGAAACAGTTCGTTAAATTGTTTGTATATCTATTCAAAAAAAGCACACAGGTTTCAAGTAAAAAGAATGATTAAAAAATTCCCCAGACTTGCTATTTGAAGCATGTTCAATAAATTAACAAAAAAAAAAAAAAGAGAGAGAGGTAGTAAAACAAACGGGGAAAAAAAAAAGCCCCAGAAGATAAACTAAGACCTGCATCCTACCAGTTACCAGATAGCGGCAGACCCACCTTGGCGACAGCGGCTGCAGCGAGAGCCGGCACCAGGGGCTGCCTGCGAGGAGTAACTGGGTGCTCAGAGCCAAGCGTGTCGGGGCTAGATTCCACTCAAGGACACAACTGCCAGACCTTCCAGTCCCATCGAAAGCAACGGGCTTGTGCCATGTTTAGTCCTACCTTAAGTGAGAAGAACCTTGCCTCTTAAGTCTTAGTATAAGACCAGAGTTGTCAGTATTAAATATATATATATATACCTACATACATATATATATTTAACGAGTATTCAAAGCCATTTCTTGGTACATCTTTCGCAGTTTGTGAGGGATGCTAATGCTCACTTTTCTTAATATTGTCAGTATGAGGATTTTTAAAGTTCTGAGTCACTGTCTCTTTAAACATCAAAATGCATCCTAAAATTGGACATTTTTCTTGATAAAAAGGCCAAGCAAACACCTATTAAAAACACCATGGCAGCCAAGTGATGGGAGTACCATGCTGCCTTAGCTCTCACGAAGGGCTCAGTACAGGATTCTTTACCCAGGAAAGACACCCAGTGCGTTTCCGTAGGCATTTTGCTTGGGTAAGGACCGTAGGTTTAGGAGCCCTTTAAGTTTGGTTTAATGTTACTCTCCAAACCCCTCGTTTTCAAGGAGTTACTCAAAATCAATGAGGCTAGAAGCTAAGATAAGTCTTCTTTAACCCGCCACCTCGTAAAATATTACTTTGTTTAAAAACATTTTTTTACTGGATATATAGCTTTCAAAAAAAAAATATCTCACAGGACAGATGCAATTCATCAAAATGTTCTAAAATGCTCTAAAATGCTACATGTAGGCAATCTTTTATTAAATTTCTTTATTCAAAAAACTAAATTATCAAGCTTTTTGTGGTCTTTTGTTTGGTTTTTTTGTTGTTTTTGTGTTTTTGTTTTTTTTTTTGCTGAAGTACATAACATTATACAACAGTGTTAGAACTGGATAGCCAGTCTTTAATAAATCAGTTACAGTATCTGACATCTGAAATGTACATTGAAAATCTTTGTTCTTTTAACAACTAAACAATATCAGCGCATAGATTGTGTCACCCAGATACGGATCCCTTTAAGTGGTTTGTGCTTTTGTTTTTTTCTGCTTTTTTTTTTTTTTTTGACATTGCAAACTCTGTAATGAAAATGCCACAGTTTTGGCAGTGAACAACCAGAGAAATCCTCCGCTTGATTTATTTTAAATAAACAGTGATAAATAGCTCTTTTTTTTTCTGTACAGAAATGTTGGCTTCAAAAAGTCAGTGTATTGAACTCAGTAGAGCATGTTGAGTAATGCTACACCTTAAAAATTGTCTTTTTTCAGTTAGTGATGTTAAAAAAATGCAAGCCTCTTTCTGGTTTGCTGCAATTCTTTCTATGTACCATAAGACTGTATTGCACAAAAAAAGTTCTTAAATACAGATATAATTTATGTTATTGGATTAAATATTGCAACAACTAAGTGGTAAGTGAAGCAGTTTTACCTTGCACATGCAGTGTGAGGATACACAAGGAGACTGTTCATAAAACTACAAATACACCATTGCAATCTTGACTGCAGTAGGGTGAGAGGAGTGTGAAACAAATGTGTTTTGGCAGATCCATTGTTCCCCTCCCACGCCATCTCAAGCAAGGAGGACCTTGGTAAAAACGTAGACAGAGACCATAATATGTATTTGTTTTCTTCACAGTAGCCTGAGTAGTGCTAAACTGTAGTTCTCCAGGAACCCAGCTCCAGATGTTATTAAACTACTTTTCTTCCATCCCACCCACCAAAAAAAAAATCAAAAAAAAAAATCAAGGTATTCTGTTTCAAAATGAAAACTAAGTTTCAGAAGTAGAGCCTGTAATACTTTCAACGAGAGACTTATAAATCTGAGAGTTCAAAAACCTTGGAAAAGAGTCTCTGTGCATTAGGGTGTATATCTGGAGTTGGGCATCTTCATACATGTGAGGGCTGGGATCCAACAAGTTCCTGTTGATCACTTCTCTCACCCGGGAATCGAGACTAACCTGAAGAAAACGAGAACAGACTAATATTAAGCAGTAATATTGGAAAGGCTGTTACATGTATCTTTATTTCACGGGACTCCACAGAACATGCTGAGTTTGAACATGCTGAGTTTCTCAGTGGATTCAAGGAATGCTCTGTGCTTCTTTCAGAGCCACCAGAGTCTCCCAGCTTGAGACCACTGACGCTATTCCAGTTTTAACTTGGTCTTTGCATCCACCTTAAGATCAGTAAGGTTAAATGCAACTGCGTAACAGCATAAATACAATGCAACTAAATAAAGCTCTCCAGTAACCTGGACTTCCAAAAACATGTTGTATTATCTTAAAAAAATAATTTTTACTTATATAAAATTATTTCTTTCAGTGTGGAATTCATCTCATTCAGAGAGCTGAAATGTGGTTTTGTTGGTTTTTGTTCTGAGCATTTGAGGTTAAATCTTTAGAACCTTTCTACTCAGCATTCTCATCTAGCTGCCCTGCAGGTTTTGTCCCAATTTTCTTCAGAAACTACACTCGCAACTGGCAAATTACTCAGAGTTTTTTGTCATTTTTATCATGTTAATCTCCCTGTTAATATTAACTATTTCAGATTTGTTCTTCTTTTCAAGACCCTTTAACAGCTGGTGATTTTCAGGATATCATATGTCCATATTGAAGTTGTTAGCAAGTTTCAATTTTAGCTTCTCCTTTACTTTCCGTTTGTAATGAACTCCTGCGCCTAGGCAGAAAAGGGCATATTATGCTTGGGATGAATGCACAGTTGATTTTGGAATATCATTTAGAAGTTTGAGTGAATAGACAGCTTATCCACAAAATGCTCTAACGAGAGTAAAACTAATGCCTTCTGGATTAAACCAAATGGCAGTAGCAGGGAAGCCCACTGGGGCCAGCAAGAATTTACCCAGCAACAAAGAAAAAGACTAAAACACTGAATAGAGAAATAACAGGTATAGATCAGTTAAGCTGTTGTGATTTATACCAGGTTTAAGTCTGACCCCACAACTCTGCAACCATATAAATAGATATTCATATTGTCTGAAGGATTGAGTTCAACCCTGGAAAGCTCCACGTACAGATATAGCTTGATGTGTGGAGGATGAGAACAGGCATGAAAACTCAGGACACGTGTGGATGTGTGAGCTTGTGTATTTGTATGTGTGGTCCAGCAAAGTCTTTGAAATGCAGTGATATGCCACTGTAGGGTATGGTGTGGTAGTGAGGAGTAAATATAAATTTTCATTACATTTTCAGTACCAACTACAGAGTCTGGCATTTTTGGTTTGTTGGCACATTGGAATATGTCACTGCCACAGCGGGCAAGCTCTTTCTCCTCCAAGATTCGCTGTTACTTGGTTATTGAGCACAAGGAAACACTATGATGCAGTCTACCTGGGTAAACTGTTGCCTGCTCATCCTAGCAAACCGTACCTATTACTCCAGTAAGCTATGCCTGCTGGGATAATGTTCTCACCCATTATGCCTGTGCAATGCACACTCTCCATCCAAGTGGTCACGGCTACGCAGCACCCGGATGGGCAGTGGTGCTGCTCCAGCTGCCATCAGCAGCCTCCCCCCTTTCCCACCTTGGCGCTTCCCCTTGCCTTGTGCTGGGAGGGCTGTCTGGGCAGCCCCCAGCTAGCTGAGTTAAAGAATCGATCCATCTGAAAGTGCCACTTCTTTTCTGAGCTCTTTTTCAACCTAGGCATTTTTCTGATTGAATTCCTTGTCTACCACAGCCATGCACACAGCCTGGACTGCACAGCAGGAATGAGCAGATCGGTGGCACTGCTCAGCCAGTGACTACCTGCTTTTATACAAAAGAGCGTGCAGAGTTATGATGGTTTTGAGAAGTGGTGTTGCAGCCATGTGTCTTTGGAATTTGCCTGAATAGATTTCAGTCTCAGACCATTGCATTTCTGTAGCCCAGAAACGACACAAGCAATTCTCCCCCTGACACACATGCACATGCATACACACAGGCATGTGTCATAGCAAAACCAGTTTGTGCTGCTAGCAGATTGATTCTTTGTTATCAAATATAATGGCTGGGATAAAGAGCTCAGATTTGGTAAGATGGGGGTGGGGGTGGGTGTTTGGCCATTGTATACAGTAAAAGTTAATTGCAGTTACGGAATGAAAAAAAATTATTAATTGTGATTCTGTTAATTCACATTGTAGTTTTTCAGTGACTCACCAAACCCAGATGGCAAAACTAGTTGGAATGACTAAAGGTATTTCCTTGTTAAACAGATGTATACAAGGTATTTGTTTAGAGCACGACAACCTTCTGCCTCAATAACTTCATCCTTGAGCAAGTGATGCTAAATATTTCAACTCCTCTGCCAAAGGTAACATCTGGAATGGGATGCAGGGATGAACAAAAACTTTTCAGCTCCTATGCTGGTCTAAAGCATTGCAGACAGTCCTTGTTTGCCTCAAGATTTCCAGCAGGGGCAGGAGCACCTTGGATTGATGACACCCGCGCATGTCCAGTTTGTGAGCAGTTTTGTTAAACCCTAAGTCCAACAACAATTAATGAGTGTTTGAATTTTAACTGCTGGTGCACGTTGGCTTAGAAAGACAAGGGAGCATTCAGTACATACATGTGTACTAGAGATACCTGTGTACTACAGGAAATACACATTAGCTTGCTGTACTGGCAACCTAATCATCTCACTCCAAAGCAAAAACATACCCTACGGCACAAGGGAAGATAATGGAACTGTAAGTTGGCTTTATTCACGTGAATGGAGTTGCAGATTGTTACTGAAAGCACTGCAGAAGTAAACTGTAGCAAGCAGGGTCCACAGTGAGCATAAATTAGCAGAAAGCCATTGAGCAGAAAGTCAGATGCAATGCACAGAGACAATTGAAAGGAGCTAAAGGTACATGGCGTGGCCTCAGAAAGATTCTTCTACAGTTTTTACACCTTTATATATCTCTCTATTCCAAAACATGGTTTGATAAGGGATGCTTTTTCTTTACTGCAGGTGAAGACAATTTCAGGACTTTTCTATTTCAGTTGGAAGATTGAAGAAAATTTTATATAATTTCCTAGAAATTACCATACCTTTCATTAGAGAAAATATGTGATCTCCATTGCTGGACTAGTTGATCTCACATAGGAATAACCAGTGCAAATTTGGATTTTTCTCCCAGCCAGCTGTTGCAGCGGATAAATCTATAACAATTCTGATTTAAATTCCTTAATTTTGGTGCCTTTTCTACAGAAGTCCATTTGCATTACTTCCTCTCTCTGGCAGGCATGTAGCATTACCAAGGAAGCATACCCGTTTCTCATCCTGCTGCTTCTGGAGTTTCGCCTTTATTCCCTTTTTACAGAGATCTTTGACGTGGTGTGAGCAATGATGCTAAGTGGCTCGGCACCTATGTCTCTACTTTTTCTGTCCCTTGCTTTCCTTATTAAATGTCCATACTAAGAGTTTCATCTGACAGATTGGGTAGACTTTCAGACCCCCATCTGGCAGTTCAGGGTATAACATTTCTGATCTGGAATAACTGAAAATGCAAAAGTAACATTTGCAGCTTTACCTCTTTTGGTGATAGTATAGAAATGTAATCTTCATATATAAGTCTTGCTTTTTCTTCGATAACTTTCTTGTTCTGTTCCTTCTTTAGATCTTCACATGCAAGCCAGAAAAGCAGGTTCTCCTCACTATACTCTGTTCGAAGAAACTCTCTGAAAAGGTTTCTCCCAGCTGGTGTTTTCATCATCTTGTCAAAATTTTGAGCCCAAGACAAAATTTCATCTGCAGTAGGGTTTTGGCTGCAAAAGCAAAGTATCATTACAAATATGCTGCTATTTTTGTCACAGTGTTTTCATACATTTGTCTAAAAATTCTCCTTTCAACTGCACTTTAGTCCAGAGTGAAAACTGGAAGCAGCAAGGCTTCAGCTGTTACAGAGGAATACTGTTGACTCTTCGCTTGTGCATTCATTATCTCAATAGCCCACTAAACGAGTTTAATGTTACAAGACATGCACTTGGCTTTCTACAAGTTTTCTACTAGCATTGTTAGCCATCAGACTCAAAGACAAAATCCCACAACAGCACTGAATTCCTGCCTCTGCAGTTAAAGGAGAAGTGGTTTCAGGGAGCTGGCAGTAGACTCTCTTTCATGAGGGGTTTAGATGACACCTGATGTCCCTGCCTGCTCCTGGTGGTGTTTGGCCAATCACTGGCTGCCACATGATTTGGTTCAGGAAGGACAAGAAAAACAAAAGGCTCTTGGTAGCCAAGAGCATACTAATGAGGCCCAACAAAATAGTAATTCAGAGAGCTTTTAAATTAGCATATTTCTGTGCTTGTACCTCAGGGTTGCTAAGCTTCCCTCTGTTCAGTGCTATTGACCTGAATGATGATTTATTGCCACGAGATGTGATGGATGTTGTTGGCAAAACTAGACAGAGAAGGAATGGGAAAAAGTCCTTATTCCCATTTTCTGAAAGAAACTATTCATGGCTTGTAACAGTGGATGCACTGGATAAGTGATCAGAAAACTAACTTGAGAAGGTAATACTCCAAGCTACTTAACAATTAAATATGGTATTCAACTTAATTCTGAGCGCTGACTCTCTCCTTCCTGACAGGAACCAACACAAGAGCTTTACTATCTGTTGTTAGTAGCTTCTGTGTAATCATGTGGCACAATAAGTGACGTTTGTCTGTATGATTTCTCTTTAAGTCCGTTTATCAACTCCTACTCTGCATGCAAGGCAGCCTAGATGATGGGAAGCTATCTCTGATAGCTTTTTGGCAGTCCAAAAGATATAATAAATGAGAAAGTGTTTAAGATTTAAACTATCCAGCAAAGTATTTGTAATCTGAATGAAAAAGTATAAGCATACAGATTCGAAGGTGAAAAGTCTTTTCCCTGAGTAGAGTGAAAAGAACCTGCTGAGGTAGATGGAGCTGACAAGCAACCT
This sequence comes from Psophia crepitans, assembly GCA_013399095.1. Classification (NCBI taxonomy): domain Eukaryota; kingdom Metazoa; phylum Chordata; class Aves; order Gruiformes; family Psophiidae; genus Psophia; species Psophia crepitans. The sequence goes on along the minus strand of VWZZ01004464.1, from coordinate 121,284 downwards.
GTGCTCCCTTGTTGTCTGTTGGGAAGGTCTCTTCACTATAGTATTTCGTAGAAATGTCCAACATTGTCCTCTCATAAATGACCATGAGTAGCACTGAAGACAATGAGTTGTTTGGGTTGCTTTTATAATCAATTATATCCTTTAGAGTTTAGTTTTCAGTTTACTTTTTATGGAATTAGAGAACTCAAGGCCACTGATAGGTTAGCATTTTTCCCAACACAATAAATACGGGCTCAAGCTTCAGACAGAAATAGAAGCTCAACCTTTCAGTGTGTGTTAGTCTTTTCTCAAGGCATATGTTTCTTTGGTTAATTCAGGTGAAACCATAACCCGAGTCAGTTTATGAAAGGTAGCCATGTTAAAGATCTGGCTGTGAAGATCTGAACACTTTTGCCCGTTAGTTTTTCATCTTGTCTGGGCAAAGAGAAAAAAATGATCCCTCAGGTAGTAGAGGCTCCATATAGAGAACATAGATCTGTGGAACCATGCATGCACCTCCCATTCCTCCCCACCATTCTTCCCCCACAAATTAGAAACCATAAATAAACCACACTTAAGAATGTCTCTGTTGGCATTTCATTGTCAGGACAGATTTTGCTTCCTTCTGTGTGGAACTTTTTGGAGGAAAAGTAATTAAAAGGACATTGCCAAAGCATAAAACCCAAGGTAAATCTTGATATTAGTTACAGGCAAATTAAAAGCATTTACTGGACAACAATTTGCCCAACTTACCATTCTTCTATGACTTGGATACTCTCCATTTTGGTCGTATGTGTTGGCCTTCCTGCATTGTCTCCTCTATCTTCATTCCTAACAGTGAGGCTGCAATGTAGTACAACACTTTATTTTGTCTAGGGAAAGTTAATTTAAAACAATGACGATAGTAATGCAAACCTTTAAAATATATAAACCTATATAAAGTGCCATTTTTCTCTCTTGCTCCTAAAATTGACACCCAGAGTTTGGAGAGAAAATTTTGATGATGACTTTTCCCTTTAATTCTGATGAATGTTAATTAGCAGTTGCTATTAGCACGCATAATTTTTTACAAGCTCACAGTTAATCCACTAAAAGATAGACATAAACTTAGAGGAAACTTTTGGAGTGATTTCACTTAGTAAATTAAGAATATTAGTAACAATAAGGGTAAGGGAGATAAGACTATCTGAATTGGACATTGGTGCCCCATCAGTTCTGGGTGGTTGTTCACTTTTTATGAACATTCCCTTTTCTCTCTCCATGATATGGTGGCAGTAGATGGCCCGGGTACAGAACTTGCCCAGAGGGGTTGTGGATGCCCCATCCCTGGCAGTGTTCAAGCCAGGTTGGATGGGGCTTTGGGCAACCTGGTCTAGTGGAGGGTGTCCCTGCCCATGGCAGGGGGTTGGAACTAGATGATCTTTGAGGTCCCTTCCAACCCAAACCATTCTGTGACTCTATGATTCTAACTTAGTGTGTGGCAGCTCCTTATGATTTCCTTCTCTGACCCAAATTTGTTTTTCATTCCAAAAGTAAAATTTATGCCCTCTCAACAGAAAGGCATCCCTTACCCTCATATTACCAGAAGCAAGGAAAAGAAAGACTTCCTTTGTGTAAGGATGATTTAAGTATTTTTTCTTCTCTTTCGAGCTCGTAACTAGCATAATGTATTTCTCTGTTAATATCTTTTAAATTGGTTTTGCTTTAGTTGTAGCAAATTCCTCTGTGTTTGCTGTCTATGAATGTTCCAGAACACAGCATTGCCACTGAAAACACAATTCCTGATAATTACTGAAATAAAGCACATTTTGAACTACATAAGTTTTCATATAGGAAACCTAGTTCCAATAATTAAGGTTAAGAAGTGGAATGTAGTAAGGAGATGGAGATTTCCCTTCATCAGGTGTTCCCCATATGTCCAATTGAGAGAAAACAAGCAACCAAGCAGAAAATCCCCCCTCCCAATCCCAACAGAACTCATATTTTGAATATTGAGTATTCACCATACAGTGATGGTCTCAGTCATCCTGAGTGGTGATATACAAAAATATGTCGGCAGCATAAAGCTTCTCCCTCCCCGCTAATCTGAGTAACTTCTTCTCAGCTCTAAAAAGAAATACCAGCTTTGAGATATTTCTAGCACCAACAACCTTTCTTTCTAGCCCCACTGCATTTATGAGTTTCATCAACACTTTTTCAAGCATTTGGCACAGTTAATAGGTGATCTCAAATCCTCTTCTGAAAAGTGGAAGCTTAAGCTCCCAGGTAAAGCAGAGTACATATTAAGACTTAAACATTACAGAGACGTACACTTTCAAATGAAGCCGTTTGATACTGGTTGCTCCTTCACTTACCTGCCAAGACCTTAGTTCAGGCCCTTCGTCCTGCTTCCCCTGTTACAGCGTAGGAATGCAGCTCCAGTGCTGCTAAGGTGTTAGGGTGTCATCAACTGCTGCAGGAGAAACAACACATCCTGAACTCTGGGGTTGGCAGGTAAAAAGCCTTTCCGTCTCCTCTGACCTGTTGCTCGTCAGTCTATAGAGGGAGCACCCAGGAAAGCCAATGGGAGTTCCGTGTATAGGAGGAGAAAAAAAAGGGACCATCCACTTTCTGTCTTGTAATCTTTAAGTCCACACATGTAACTGCTTAGGGTCACCTTGCATCTGTCCAGAGCGCAAAGTTGGGGTGAGGGAGAAGCAGAGGAGGCACAAAGCTTCTCTCTCTCTCTCCCTTCCTCCCCCCTTTGCAGTCCCTAGGTAGAACAGCATTTGTCTTCACTGCTGGGTGCAGAGAAGTGAGTGTCCTTTGGTTCCATGGAAGAGTAACACCATGGAAAGAGGAAATAGCTTGTGTAGGTTGTCCAAAAGAGAATAAAGCTGCCTGTTTTCTTTGCTCCATCACATGAGCAGCAGCTAAGCTGTACTGAGATAATTTACTTGTTGGGCAAAGGCTTATTCCAAGGTTTGGATGCAGAGTTTTAATGAAAGTAGAAGGTGGCGCATCTGAGAGCAGTTAATCAACACTGCTATTTAATCTCATGTCTGGGGTCAAATACTGGTTTTTTGCTCATGCAAAATCTCTGCCAAGCTTAGGAGAAATAGCATTGGCTGATGAAGGGGGAATACAAGTAGGGAGTGGTGAGTAAGAGTGAGAAAAAGGGAAACAGACAAAAAAGCTATGTTGACTTCTTTGCACTTTTTTATCAAAGGAGTAACAGATAGGCCCTGTGCATTCAGATTTTCTACAGGACTACACCTCAGTAAAGTGTTCGGCTGGTGGGCCTAGAATTTGGCGTGCAATTTTCTGGTATCAATACCAGAGTGACAACGTGAGGTATGTGCTTGGCCCTAATTCCTTCAGCTCACCATTCAGAGCTGGCGTTCAATGGCTGAAATTAGTCAGTGTTGCAAAACAGGGAAGATCCTAAAGGAAGGAGTGTTACAGCTGGAACAGTTTCTCCAGTTTGGGTATTGTATTTAAAGCTGTGCTAAATTTATAATACGTCTTGGCCTAAATTCTGCATTATCTTTCCAGTGAAAAACACTAGCACTAGATTTCAACTTTTATTTATCTACATCTGTCAAGGCTGGAGTTCCATCGGATGCATTACTTTTGATATGTTTTTCCTGTGAAAGAAACCATCATTTTTATACAGAAGTACATTCAATTCAGACATGTTCTGTTTTCACTCAAGGACCTGGTTCATGTTCGCTTAGAAAAAAAATTAAATATTTACACATTTGTGACTGCAAAGCTAATTTGAAAGCAGCCTTTAAATAACTCTGATCACAATAACAGATTGCCACCTTTTACCTCAAAATGAAAACACTGCATTGCTATTTGCTACGTTGCTATCTTCAGTGGAAAATACCCTATCTGTTCACATTTCTCTGTGGAATTCAAGCAGTCCTCAGTGAAAAAGGCACCCTGCATACCTTGAGGCGGTGTCCTTCATACATTATTCCATCATGGAAGCTAACTGATTATGTCAGAAGAACTATGCTGTACAGTGTAAAACTAAACAGAGTAAAAGTAACAGGATAAAGATTAACAAAATTATCTTACGTAGTTAAAGCTTTAAGAAGAGGAAATTGCTGATATGCCTTATCAAAACATAATTCGATAAGAGAGGTGTTCCAGAGACACATCTGATATAAATTAATATATATAGTGTCATTATTATTTATTGGTTCATGTACATCCAGCAAATATCTTTAACATTTAGAGATGTAAATTACCCATGATAAAAGGACAACAAAATAACTAATACCTTAAAAAGAGAGAGTCTGGAGTGCCTAAAGGCAGAACCTAAGTGGAAAGCACAAGCACTGGTTTGTTTTCTGTTCCTATGGAAGGTTTGTTCTGCCTATTTTTATGCTGATTTTATTGCTCTGGAGAATATATTAAAAAGTACTTCAGTAAGCTCAAGTGGCCTGACCTCGATGTACCTTTCAAACATATCTTGGGTTCCTGATTGCTACAAAAACTATAGTTTCTTTAACTGCTGCAACAGTATTATTACAAGTAATTTCTGTTTGGACTGAGTGCACTTCTATCTCGCAGCTTCACAAACTTTATAAGTAAAAATGTTAATGATCAGGGACTACTTGAAGAAGTATACAAATTGAAGAAACTACCACATGTAAGGTTAAATTGGTGCAGGTTCCTAGCTGATGTGTTTTTTTTGGAAGAGCTACTGGGATTCAGAAGTCTAGTCTTTATTTATTTTATCTACTATTATTCAGCTGTTAATATTCATATTCAGCAATTATATAGTTGTTTTGTTGAGTAATTACTTTGCCACATCAGTATTACAGGCCACTGGTGCATGGTAAGATAAAAAAGTTAAGCTAATTGAATAAAATCAAAAGAGCTGGACTAATTTAAGAGCAAAAATCTCACTCACTCTTCCTCCAGGTATTTCCAGCCAGTGGTTTTAGCCTTTTTTTAGAGTGGCTTAGCATCCCTAGTGCTGCACTTACCTTCTACTGTCATTAAGAAACTGAAAATCATTTAAAGCTTGGACCTGATCTTTCATTCTCTGTGTTTCCAGTACACAAGTAGTCTTTAATTGCTTTCCAGTGTCAGATTCTGATGTACCAGTAGCCTAAAACTGCTGAATCAGAGAATTACCGTTACCACTATGGCAAGAAAACTATGCCATTGTGACAGGTGCCAAGATAAATATTCTGCCCACGCGTGGCTAACACCAGTTACTATTCACTGAAGTGTTTGCTCACATTACGTGCATCATATGCAGTATATCAGCACAGTATTTTGCAATTATGTCTGGCACTGTAGACAATGTCATGATTAAAGCCTCTTGACTTAGTGGTGTTTTTTTGTGCTACCATGAAGATAAGGAGTAGAAACCAAACTGGGACGCTCTGAACTAGTTGGTAGCCTATGGGGTTGCGATTCAGGAGATCTGTTCTCAGTTCCTGCTTCTTGGCTGAAGTTTGTAGACGCTAGACCCTGCGGGTCAACCATTACATTTTAGGCTGAACCTGCGTATGTCATATAGTAGGGCCATGAGCCTTCTAGCTGCCACTGTAACACAAAAACCTTGCTTATTCCAGCCCAAAGGCCGCATGAAGTCAGTTGCACATACATAATCTAAGGGCAGAATTTGGTTTTCAGATGAAAATCAATATTCTGTTAAGAGCCTCTGGATAACAGATGTTCTGACCTGCTTCTTTCACTAATTTACCCTTTGAAAGAGTATATCTCTCAACTGACACTTCACCTTATCCTACTCCTAGGAATTTTTATTATCATCAGATCAAGAGAAAAAATATTTTTAGGTCATAGGTCCAAAAACCAAGAAGGTTTGTTTTGATGCTTGAGTCCAGCTGCCAGTACAAGCAAGCTACAGGCAGGACTGCCATAACTTAAATAATGGTGATTCAGTACATGTAGATTAAGTGAAGGCTTTCTTAATAAAGACCATAACTCCCTCCCCTCAAAAAAAGCACAAGAGATCAAGATTTAATTGTGATTTTAAAGTTCCACTGGTAGGTGATATAAAATGACCATTCAGCTAATATGTTGACAAACACAAGTTGAATTAACCAAATAGATTCAGTTAGGAAATAATTTTTCAGGGTCGTTTGGTGGGGAAAAAGCCCTCCTTTAAACAAGCAGGCTGTTCTGCTGAAGCTATTCCACTACTAACAGACTACTCATTACACAAGACAGAAACAAGACACTCTGAACTTAATGGCAAATAATTGTGTAATTAATGCTTGAGTATTTTATATAAAGTAAAATATTTTATACAATGTTGAGGGGGCAGCCTGAAAACCAGAACATTAGTGCATTTTCCAGGTGAGGTTTTGAAAACTCTGAGACAAAGATGGGCAGCAACCCTAGGTCTTTCACCAGCTAGGTAAACACCTTCACTCTTCAACACAAAGTGGTTGTGCCCCTGCCTGTCTCCAAGCTCTGCAATCCCTTGACTTTTAATATAAGTGTCTGGCATAAAACATGCTACATGAACAGAAGCATATTTTTCCTGGTTTCAGTATGGATGCAGAAAAAGCGCGTGCCAGTATCTTCTCTGTTTTTGATTGTGGTTCAGTCTGATCAGAGTGTCTTCAGTACTGAGGTTCAACAGTCAGTCATTGAAAAATCAATCGTTTGCACAGCTCTTTTCACAGGTTCACTCCTACATGCTGAGGCAGGCTCTGGCAGAAGTCAGAGATGGATGCAGTCCCCTTATGCTGTGTGGCAATGCAACAGACGATGATATTGGCATTTTTAATTTATGAAACTGAAGATAAAATTATTTTCTGACAGCTTATTTTTCTGACAGCTGGAAAATTTAAGGCTGACAGCAGTGAAAACTAGACAGGGCTGTGTTTGTTTATGATGATTTGAGCACGATGATTTTCCTATATTGTACAACGAAATAATATTGAAAAATAACTGCAATATTACCATGATCCATTCATAAAAAAACAATACAGCTATGTTAACCTCAAAATCACTTAGACAGAGTCTAGTCAGTAGTGCTGTACTCTATCTCCCTTCTAATGGCACAAAAATAGGCATCCAAGACAATGATATTTTACATGAACAATATTATGCTTTTTTCTTCAGACTAATGCTGGATAAAAAAATGCTTCTATCAAAGACAGGAAAAGAGTTCAATTTTTGTTACATACGGAATAACATACAGAATGATTAGTCTGAGAAAAAACTAGAGCTAGAGCCATGATTTTTATGGAGTGATGCCTTGCACTAGATATTTTCACAGGCTCAGGTAAACATGCATTATATCCTTCCTGCCCCTGGCTGTATTAGATAGAAAGGGATGCATTAGCCATCAACGCCATGCGTTGTGGTCTCTTATCTCTGACCTCTGAGAATTTATCTCCTTGTAAGAATAGCTAGACAGACTAAAGCCCTTAGACTGTTGTAATAGTACCAGTATATGCACAGCATAGAAGTGCAGAGAAAACTTCAACCAATTAGTGGCACTAAATGAATTCTAGAGCGGAGGCTTCCATGAACTCCTGGAGATCTGCAAGGTCAGCGTAAGTAATGTGCAGTTCATCCACAGAAAGAGTGAAACCATAAAAATCGCAAGCTTGGTAGTTCCGTATGTCTGCATGAGTTGTCTGCATGAAACTTTGGAGGGCAACAGTGGCCAGGAGCCCGTGGAATCGTTTACTTAAATTGATCAGAATTTGGCTTTAACTGAGTCAACAGAACATGATAACTTTTGTTCCAAAGAAGAAACAGATTAAAAAAAAAAGTGAAGAATTTAATTAGTGTCCACGCTAATTCTTTGCTGAAATAAGATTCACTGACTTCAGTAATGAAATGGAAATTTTATACTGAATACAAGTTAGAATTTTAGTGAAAAATAGCTACATCCTTCTCTGAGGAAATTAATTGCCTTGTGCTTAAACCTAAATGATGGAGATTATGTTGAATAGACTGACACAGGAAAGCAGCCTGTTGGGGAAAAGCCAACAATTACCATAAGGCTATAATCAGCCTACTTGGCAGTGTCCACTGAAACTATAAACTCCTTTCAAAAAGTCCAGGTACCTGTGGTGCTAAGTTTCCTGAGTGCCAGAGCTGCATTTGCCTTAAGTGAAAAGATGGTACAAGAGACATGTATAATCCAAATTGTTTTTATAAGAACCAAACAAACAAACATAGATTCTACCTCAGACTCAGCTGGTTTCGAGTGAAAAAAATAGGTGTTTGCAAGGAGAATTTATAAACTTGAACTCTGATTCTGCAAGCTTTACTTCATGTATGAAAAAAATGCAAACAAATATCTTGGTTTGGTGTTGTTTGGTTGGGGTTTTTTTAATTTTTTTTTAAATAATGTAAGTATGTGCAACTATGTGCATCCTGGAGATTTTGTATTACAGCTAAAAACCCTCCAATATTTCAGAGCTTCAGATGGGGGAAGGGATGTGTAGTCACCAGCCTCCCAGCTCTTTGTTCAGCTTACATTGTGGTCCCATCATTTTGACCTGTAACCGTAAAAGCCGCAGTGATAACTGGCCTTTTTTCCCATCTTGTAGTTCACAAAAGGTAAAATAAAAATGGCACAAATGATAAAAACAGATGCTTTGTCTCTTCCAATGGCTAGAAAGCATTCAATTTCTTCCTTTCCTGTTTTCTTTGGTGTATTTTTTTCTCTTGATTCAGTTTGCTGTGTTGTAGTGTGCTGTACTTCAGGTTTTTCCCCTTTTTTCCATCTCTTTGTTTGTAGAGCATACAACTGAGAAACAGTCTGTAACAGACGGTTGGGCTCTTGTGTGTGCCGTGAATGTGCTTTGAACTGAAAAGCTCAGTGTCTGCTCAGGATCCAGTAATAGTAAATGCAGGCAGAATTCTGGCTCCCATATGCACCTTTCTGCATACCATAAATCCTGTGGGCCAACAGGGAGCTCAAGGTGGAAATTTTCTGGTCTTATTTTTGCTGCCCAGGGTGGGTGCAGAAGCTGTTTCATGGGTCCTTCCGCTGGGGGTTTATAGAGAATGCAGCTGACTGGAACTGAGATTGCGTTCTGCACAAATTTGACAGGTAAAGATAATTTACTTCCGAACTGGATTTTCCAGAAAAGAGTGTTTGTGGAAAAGTTTAGGATTAATGAAATTTCATAATTTATTTTGAGGGTTTTAAAAATAATTATAATTACATTTTAAAGTAAAATAATCGGTTGTCTTGGTTTCATTCATTGTTAGTAACTATTATCCTAACGAGTCTTTTGTAAGTAATTCTAGTTAATGTAATCAAATAATGGATCTAAATTAAATATTGCGCTTAACTTTAAAAAAGCTCTTTAGAAGAATTACATTCTGTCACAGTAGATGTTTTTCCCAGTAAGCTCTCTGATTACAAGAAAAGAGATTTCCTAATAAGAAAACAGTTCATCAGGAAATCCAGCAGCTATAACTCTTCATGATAGCTGGAGTTGATTAGAACCTCATCTCTCAGAGCCCTGCAAACAGGTACCAGCCCCATCTGTCACTCAGAATCACATTTATACTAGGAACTGTGGAGCGAAGCTTGAAGAGCATTGCCTTACAGCATCAAAATCCTAAAGCACAGCAAAACCTGATTTGGTTTTTGGGTTATTTCGAAGTATCCTTGCGTCCCTAAACCAGTCTTGAGATTTCTAGAGGAGTGGCATTGACAGCATGGCTGTGGAGTGTGTGGACATAGGAATAAAGGGATGTGGTCAAACCCCCCTGTGCCTACACACGAACATCTTGTCCTGTTCACTGCCGTATGTCTGACAGCTACGCTGTAGCAGCAATACAAGGGTGACTGAAAGAATCACTGGCAATTCTCCTGTCCTTGTTCCGTAGTGCTGCTCTTGCAGTGCTATGTAGACTTTCCTGTGTGAATCTTTCAGCCCTGTGAGATATTTAAGACTTCAGAGGGAAATACACTTAAAAACAGTATGGATTAAGATGGTCCTGCCTTTCTTCCTTGTGAAAACCTGGACTAAAGTCCATGAATGCTTTTGTTCAAAAGCTTATGGTGAGGCCAGCCCATCATGGTTAAGAATTCTAAACTTCCCCATGAAAAATAAGAAACTTCTCCGTTTATCTGAGTTTGTATGTTCTTGCCATATTTTGAAGGTGGGGTAAGAGCAGGCTGAATTTCTTACTGCTTTTCAATAGCAGTACTTTCTTAATACTGTGGTGGCTTCAGCATAATTGGTCAAAGTCATTACAAATTCAACTATAAACCATAAAAGAAAAAGGAGATTGGTGGAAAATTAAGGTTTAGGATATCTGCAGCATCTCAGGCTATTACGGTCTAGTCCGTTAAGACATTTATCTCTGTCCTGATAGTCTTGCTTACGTTGTGCTACTCCTCAGCTTGAGCAAAAGCAGAATTGAACTGATCTAGTGCTTAAGAGTATAATCATCCCTTTGTTAATGGGATGTCTTGGCCAAGATTTTGGAGTTTATGTAAGATCATTATATAAGGTTATTAAACTGCATCCCACATGCCACTGTGAAGGTAGATCATCCTTACTGAAATATGAATGCTGTGCCAAAGTAAGTCATAGAGGAATGTGCTCAGTCAAGTAAGTACCTAAAAAGGTTTTAGCAAATCTGCACTGTTCCACTCTATTCCCTTTCCTGTATATTTAATGATTTAAAATGAAATAGATCTAAAATCTGGTAACCTTTTCTGTTCACAAGGGACAGTCAGACCAGCAGCCTCTTTTTAAAGCCATGAGTTATATTCTCCTGCTGTGTTTTCCATAAAAGTCCAATTCAGTATACATTTGACAGACAAGCTTTCAAATTTGTCCAAACTCTATTTTTATTTTGGACTCTATGAAGAATTTGAAAGCAAAGCCTTGTAAAATCAAAAATCCGTCACAGATTTCTATTTGCAATGTGATCTTTGATGTAATTTTTCTACCAATTCCTTTGTTTTTTTAGAAAGTGTTCAGAAGTGCATTGGTAGCAGGAAAACTAACCTGTTGGAAACCCCCTGACAAAAGGGTCCCACAAATATATCCAGAAATGTTTTGTGAGCATTTAAGATCTGAGTTTAGTCTTTGTCAGGTCAAACACAGAATCACAGAATTACAGAATGGTTGAGGTTGGAAGAGACAGAACTCTGGAGGTCATCTTGTACATTCCCCCTGCTCAAGTAGAGCCACCTCGAGCAGGCTGCTGAGAACCATGTCCAGATGGCCTCCAAGGGTGGAGGCTCCACAGTCTTTCTGGGCAACCTGTGCCAGTGCTTGGTCACCCTCCTAGTAAGAAAGTGTTTTCTGATGCTCAGAGGGAACCTCCTGTGTTCCAGTTTGTGCCTGCTGCCCCTTGTCCTGGGCACCATGAGAAGACCCTGACACTGTCCTCTTTGCACCCTCCCTTCAGGTATTTATATACATTAATAAGATCCATCTGAGCCTTCTCTTCTCCAACTGAAACAGTCCCAGCTCTCTCAGCCTTTCCTCAGAGGAGACATGCTCCAGGCCCTTCATCATCCTTGTGGACCTTTGCTCAACTCTCTTCAGTATGTCCATGTCTCTTGCAATGAAGAGCCCAGAATTGGAGACAGTACTCCAGGTGTGGCTTCACCAGTGCTGCAACCAATACATTTACTAGAATCATATTTTAAAAAGGATTGTGACTGAAGAAGATTTTTGGATGGTACTTAAAAAAAAATAGATATATTTTTACACTTCAGGATGAGTTCAGGGAGAAGGAGGGAGATGTTCTCAAGGTCATTGCAGGCTAAAAGGTATGCAAAAGGGGACCGGCCCTTTTAATGGACAGCCTTGCTGAACTTGCTTTTCTCCCCTGTTCTTGTGTGACTGATTCAAACTGTCTAGCTCCTGATATTGCAGCTCAGCAGGCATCCAAAGGCAGATGGAAACTACTGGTGTGCACTGTACTTGAACTTCTGAAACAAAGGACAGTATCCTCCTCAAAATTAGACTAGCACTGAGCAAAAGTATCTGTGCGAGAGAGGGAAGGACTAGTGATTCAAAGCAATCTGGCTGTCTTACATCCTCTTTTTTGTCAGCTGTATTTTGTTCTGAAAATATGTAAGAAGAGATGCTGTCTGCTGGATTCTACTTTAATGAGATTGTATTACTTTTACATAATGATAGCCACACCGGAAACCATTACAACTTTTGGAAACTTTTAAACCCTTCTAGGAAAATTTTTTGAGATTTTTATTCTCAGATGTGGAATGTAATTTCTGTATAGGTAAGAAATCTGTGACTGCCAAAGTTCGCTTGCCAACATTTCCTAATGGAGTTACTCTAGCTTTGTTTCATTACTGTAGAGCGTTTCCGCTTTAGGCAAGATTCAACTCAAGAGTGTATTTCTCTTGTCAGGTCACCCAACAGATCACTAGTCTGGCTGTCAGCTTCATTCCTTCCTTCAGAATAATATTACCATTCATATTCTGTCTTGTACATTGGCTACATCTAATTACTAGACAATCTGCAGTGTCCTTACTTCTGGCTACAGCTATTTTGCAAGCAATTCCTTCATGTATTTGAGACAATTAAAAGTGGCAGTTGTCTAGCGTTCGAAGAAATAGAAATTGCATTCTTTGAAAGGGTAAATGAATGAGTAAGAGCCCTCCAATCCACTAGCACACAAACCTAATGGTCTCAATTAATTCTGATAAATGGGCCTAGTCTCAGTTTCCACAGTGGGGTTTTTTTTATTATTATTATTATTGGTTGCAAAGGTGAAAATAGCAGCAACAGTAAAGACTTGAGCCTCATTAGGGTCACTCCTTTGCTTCCATATGTTTAGTTACAGTTTCCAAATGCGAAGAGATGCCTAGGAACATCCATACTAAATTCACATTTTTTCTTTTCATGAGATGTTGTAAAGTTATGTAATTACAGAGGGGTATATGTATTTGTAAAGCATGATCCCTACCACAATGTTTACGAGCACTGTAGTTTATGAAATTAGCACAGACAGAACTAGTTTATGTTTATCCACATTACAATCAAATAAGATGGGAGATCTTCCCCTTAACATCTGCCTAACTAACAAACAGGATTGACAAGCGCCGTACCATTCTGTGCATATTACAGGCAGGCTTCCCTATTGATGGGTGTTAACTGCTGTTTTTCAGATTTTCTGTTAGACAAGGCACTGAGCTGGAAAGCTCTTTCAACATGGATGTCAACAGGAGCTGAAGATATCTATTGCTCCACAACGGGTGCTCAGCATCTGCCGGTATCAGGCCCTCAGTCAGCTACTTCAGCAGAGTCGGAGTTGCCACCTAGACAAATCCATGCGCTATGGAATTGTTAAGGGTGACTAGGCACGATCTGCAGCTCTTTTGCCTTTCTGCCTCGCATAATGAATGTCTGACCCACTTTTCTAGTGAGAGGATCTCCATCTTATAAATGTTATCTACTAGGGGTGCAGACTCATTTCCATGACATATTCTCTCATTTTTTCTTTTAAAAGCACTAGACATTTATTCCTGTTTTAATTGACATTTTAAACGGATTTGGAATGATACGTGTTTAAAATATAAACCTTTGCAAGATGGAAATTTTGCTGCTAACAGATTTAAGTAGACTAATTTTTTTTTTTTTCCCGTTCGGCTTGGAACTACAGGCTGCATTTATCCTTGCAGATAAAACGGACAGAGTTGTCTGTCCCCGAGGCTGACGGGCACCATGTAGCCCCGGTTCATAAAGCCCATACCCAAAACAGGGTTTCTGCACCTGCGACAGGTCACTGCCTGAGGCTGCACTCTAACACTGGCCAAAACTCTGCCAGGCAGTTAACGTGTTGCTAACCATGCAACTGTACAGCTGATTGCTTCAGCCCATATTAGACCCTGGCCCTGCATAGTTTACTAGTACAGACAGAGCTAGCATGTTTAACTTGGATAAGATTTGTTGTTGTTATTGTTTTTGCAAGTTAAATATTTAAATTTTTATTATAATTCACAATGAATAAAGTCCAGATGGCTTCAAACTTGGCACCTTTAAAAAGACACAATCTATCAACACACTGTTTTCCAGCTCATATTTTGAGCTCAGACCCATTTTGACCTTTCACATACTTCACAATTTCTGTGGTTTTCCACAGACTTCTGAGTTAGTGCATTCTTGTGTAAATACATAATTTTCGAATTTGCAATAAGGAAAAAAAAAGCAGCCCAACCCCTACCGGGGGGAGATTTCAAAGGCTCCAAACTCCTGACAGCTAAAAATCACAGACTAAACTGGACTCAGGCATCCTCAGCACTCTTGGGTTTTTTCTTTTTTCTTTCTTCCACAGCAACAGTCAAGCTGTGCGCTGGTGACAGAAAATCTGTCATGACATTACGAATCTTCCTTCGGCCACTGTTCCGCAGACATCAAGCTGAAGAGCGTTTTGGCACAGGCAGGTGGGAAACAGGCATGAGTGGCAAGGGAGAGCCAAGATGCTGATGCTCTGAAGCAATCCATCTCTTAAACAGCCTCTGAGGAGACATCACGCTGCTTTTCCCCAGTGGAGGTGATTCTGCCATTGCTTTCTCTCCTTCTAGTCTCCTCAAGACCAGCTGTCCCTGAATACACTCTGTGTGCCTCACCAGGGCAGAATCAAGATCATTTTCTAAAGTTAACTAGATTTATCCTGCTATCTCCTTCTAAGGAGCTACTGTCAGCATCTTATGTGCTGCTGAATTAGAATGAACCTTGTGTAATCCCAAATCTCCTCTGAGAATGTATTTATTCTTCAATTTAGGAGGATTGCAGTTCTGACTTATTTATTTTTTTCATTCCAATTTTCTTTACAGAATTATTTGCTTGAAATAGGACTGTTTTCTGCAGTTAGACTGATGAGAGTTTCTTAATCTTAATAGTATTATACACATAGGAGTCTATGCATTTGGTTTGTGAAGCTTCTGAAACATTTATTAAAAATTTGCTAATATAGTATGTTTATGTTCTACCCATTCTCTAACCTGGTTGTGTTATCACAGTTAGGTAAAAAATGGCAGTAAATACATCTGTTCCTCAAAATGAAATGAACTTTCAAAGTTTAACATATGAAGGATAAAATCCTGATCCTAGAAAATCTTGGCCCAGAGAGCCCAGGGCTGGTTTGATGTTAGTGAAGTTTCTACCACTGACTTGTGATAAAAGTTAACAGACCAGCTGCATAAGAAACTATTGCTCCACTCTTGCATGTTAGACTTCTATTTTATTGTGGGGAGGGAAAAAATTACTTCATACTTTTGAAAATAGAAACATTTACCTGTTTACTTGGAGTTAGACTCAATTTATAGTGTTAAAGGTTTTTTTCAAAGCAGAGTTCTTTGTTGAAAATGAATTTTAAATGATTTATATATGCTGAACGTCTGCGTAGCGTCTTGTGTATCTTTGTGCTGTCAGCACAATTTCATGGTAGGCCAGCAGCATCTTAGCAACTACCCCTTTGCAGACGCTTGCTGAAATAAATGCGGTGTGCATCTTAAAGCTTTCTCCTAGAGAAGTGCGTGATTTTGATTTACTTTGCATGTTCCACGAAGCAATGACTTGCACCAAAGCAGCTTCTGTGTGGCAAATGACCTTTTGCTGCTGTGCGAGCCGGTGGCTTATGGTTCCCACCCCTGCTCCAAGGCTCGCAAAGACCTTGTGCTTCCTCAAGGCCTTGGAGACAGATGGCAGGGAGCTGAGAAGAAGAAATGAAAAAGGCAAAGGTGGTGGATGAGCTTGGAAGCAGGGATTTCTGGGCTGCTTTTTGATGAGGGGGGATGAGAGGTACTTGATTATTTTGGCTCCGCAGTGACCAAGGCAGGCTCTCAGGAGATTTTGATATTTTAGTTTTAAGCTTCCTTTAGTTGATTTTGCAATAAATTCTGCTTTTAGTAAATTTTATTTCGGTAGTCCTTTTGGTTTGCCGGTAACATTTTGATTTCCTGCATTTCCATGTTACTCTTTAGAAGTAGATGCAGGAAAAATTACGGAGTTTGCTGCAGTTAGCATTCCTGAGACCTCACCTACCCCACCTTTGCACCTTGTGGCATCGTTTATGTAGAAGAAATGTGCTCCCGTAACATTTCACACCTGCTTCACAGGGAAGTACAGCAACAGGGTGAAGCTGCCTCTGCTTCCCACCTCTGGAGCTCTGGGACAAGCCATCTACTGAATCACATCTGAGGTATATTTGTGTTCTGGCTCAAGGAGGGAGCAGCCTTCCAGAAATTATTAGGCCGACACTGACAGTCTGGCTCAGTGTCACAGAAGGGCACAAGCCCAGAGGTTGGCGAGTCAGGCTGTGATGCCCTGGGAGAGTTGTGTAAGCATGCATGCACGGAGTCGCCTGTCCCCAGCCTGCCCTGAGGACCTAAGCATCCATAATACTCCAGCAAAATCACCTGCGCTATCGGAAATGCAAAGCAGAGTGAACCTATGGAATATTGTACCTATTAGGAAGACATACTTCTCCCCTCTGATTTTCCCTCCCTTTCTTTTGGTTAAAAGGGAAAAGAAATGCTTTACTTGGGTATTATTTAATAAGTACTGTTAACATAACTTACAAAAGAATGAAAAAAAATACTTGACAAGCTATTTATTTTTAGAGTGTCTTCTGCTTGTTTTTCCAAATGCTGAGAATTTAAATTTCTTATTTTAAGTAGCTCAGGGAACCTTGAGAGGCCAGTTTCTGAAGACTGAGTATTTAAATCCTTACCCCACGCTCACCCCATGGTGCATTCCAGTGACAACAGGAATGCCAGCTGGGCAGCTTTCTCTCATGGCCTCAGCACTGAGGATACGTGGCCTTAAAGACATGATGATTTAAGACTGATTTTCTAGAATATCATATACGGTAGCATGTGTGACAGGTCATATAATGGATTTTATCCAGCTTTAAATTCCACCTGTCAGAAGAACTGCTGCTGCTTTCCTAAGAAAGCATCAGTGCTGCCCATTACACTGTGATGACCTGAGGCAAAGCAGATGATAGTGTCCCATAGATGCATAAAGCACGAGTTCCCATGCTTGCTAAGCCTACTATCCCTCAGAATAAATTATTTGCCGGGAAAGCAGGGGAACATTTTCATCTTTGACCTCTGCAACAGCAAATGTTAAAAATATAAGGAAGACCTGTGATGTTTTAACCTATAAAAAGGCATAGATTGGAATACTTTTTCCCATTAAATATTTTTTAAAATATCAGCTTCTATTTCAGTAAAATAGAGTACAGTAGCCTGAGCTTCTGTATTCTGCACTAGAGTACAATAATTCCCATATTTGCTTTTCTCAGGTGTGACGTTTTGAGAAGATAAAATACAGAGAGTTGAGTGCATCTGTTTCAGGTGTGTTGTCCTATATCTTCAGGGAGGCCAGGAATAATTAAAAAATTAGGTTTGTAAAAAAAAATAAAATTGAAAATCAAAAATATTTTGATGTGTTTTTGTTTCAATGAGTGCTTTTGTTTCAAAGATAATGATTTTCTTTTCTGGCTGAAAGCTTTAACAAAATCCTGGAGCCTGGGTGACTCTTTTTGTACCACCCCTCCCCCCAGTCTACTAGTACAAAAGTTCTGCTGCAGACAGGTATGGGCAGCAGAATATTGATTTTGTTTTCCACATATTTCAGAACATGTGGCTATAACTTATTCCATTAAATTGTTTTTTGTTTCCGTCTTTTCTTTGCTTCCCCCTCCACCAAACCTTCTACCATATTTAAATAAGATAAAGCAGCCATGACTACAACCCCAGGGGTTGTAGAGTCATGCAAAGCTTAGATACAATTTTGCTCTGGCAAACTAACTCTAGATATGCCAGAAAAAAATATTCATCTCAAGTACTAGAGAGGTGGGAAGTGCAAAAAAACCTGTGAGTTTCACTTTTTGTTTTTTCATTTAGAGTACCATGCATACTACCTTTTTGTTAGGAGGAGGAAAATGTTGAACCCCGTAGAGAAAAAATATTAATATAATCTAAAATTGTCCTTAGAACTGTATCTGTCATCTCATATTCATGGCACAAAGGACAAAAATATCTTCTCGTAGGTCCAAGTCAACTGCTAAACCCATCCAAGGAGAATGTTCCCTTTAATAAAGAAAAATATTTGTGTAACAGGGTCATCAGGAAGAAGTTTCAGACGTAACTCACAGCAGTCATAGACAAGTTATAAGAACTGGAAGAGAGAGGTTCCTTGCCAAGAGCAACTCTTGTTTACTGCCAAGCCGGCAAATACCCTATCTTCCTTGGCATCTCTTGGATGTGGGAAACTAGTCATGGAAGGGTCACAAGAAATCAAAGGGCAGGCATAGCTTTTGTACAGGCCACAGCTCAGAGCTGCTTGACATGTGAGTCCCTCTTGCCTTTCCACAAGTCTTTAGCAGTTGTTTTAATGGTTCTCTTTAAGGTAGAGGTCTTCCAGCTCACACGCTTGGGTCAAGCTGCAGAACCAAGTGAAGCTGTGTGATCATCTTCACTTGTCCACAGGAAGCCTTTTCATGTGCCCCAGACTCCTGTACTGCTAAGGTCTCTTACAGGGCCAATGTCAGACACGTTCTGAGCCTACTGCCTGTGGTAAAAGGAGAGGGATTATTGGGCATCAGTGTCCCACAGCTTCAAAATTCACTAAGCACCTTATGAAAGGAAGAAAGGATAAAAAGATATGACTCCTGCTCTGGGTGGAAGACAAAAGAAGAAGCAAAACAAAATTGGCAAAATAGCCAACCTCCCTGTGCTAGCATCTTGAGATTATTTTTTTTTTTTTGAATAATGTAATTTACAAGTGTTTGCAAGAGATTGACTGGCTTCATGTCTGCTAAGGAAGCTGGAGTAACAGATTGCTAAATAAGGTTGGAGGTGAAATAGCAGGCAGGCTTCTACCCTTACCTCACCAGGCTGAGCTCAAAACTGTAAAGCCATAGCACTAAATACTAAATGCACAGCTCTCTGGAGAATGTGTAATTGAGGAAATTATGGACTGTCATCTTAGGAGTCTTACTGCAAATTTCGCAACTCTAAGGCTACCCAAGTCATTAAAACTACATCTGGTAAGGAAGCCTTTTCTTCTGTCCTCTGTGGGAATTAGTGCTTTGTGGAGGCTTAATCAGAGATTCAGTCCAGCATCCTCAGTACCTGACTGGTACTTATCTGTTAGGTACTTCAGTGAAGTGGTCTTCCTGAAGTAAGCACCTAAGGTCTATATCTGGTCAGTGGAGTGAGGAAAGTCCTGTAGAAGATCTCCAGAGAGATATATCATCTGCCTCTGTGGTAAGTGGACAAGCTTTTCTTGTTGGGGACTTCAGAAGCACTTTATTTTTCTCCACT
This sequence comes from Psophia crepitans, assembly GCA_013399095.1. NCBI lineage: Eukaryota > Metazoa > Chordata > Aves > Gruiformes > Psophiidae > Psophia > Psophia crepitans. Next base: position 102,026 of record VWZZ01004464.1, on the reverse strand, counting down.
AAGGAAGACTGCTTCCTTCACTACCGATGCTCAGGCATAGTGCTGTGTTTTGGATTTGTGACCAAAACAGTGTTGATAACAAATCAACGTTTAAGCTATTGCTGAACAGAGTGTGCACAGCATCGAGAATAGCTGACTGCAGATGACCAAAGGGATGTTCCAGACCATATGACACTGTGCTCAGCAATAAAAGCTGGGGAAGGAGAAGGAAGGGGAAGGTTCAGAGTTGCAGTGTCTGTCTTTTCAAGTACCCGTTATGCGTGATGGAGCCCTGCTTTGCTAGAGATGGCTGAACATCTGCCTGCCAACGGGAAGCAGTGAATGAATCCCTTGTTTTGCTTTGCTTGTGCACACAGCTTTGCTTTACCTATTGAACTGTCAGTATCTCAGCCCATGAGTTTTCTCACTTTCACCATTTCCATTTTCTTTCCCCGTCCTCCTGGGCAGGAGTGAGCAAGCGGCTGCATGGGACTGAGCTGCCTGTTGGGGTTAACCTACAACAACGGAGAAGTGCTCTAAATATTTGTTACCTTTAAGAAGGAACTATTAGAGGGAAAAAAAGAGTTTGTTATAAGACGTGCTGAATAATTTTTGGATCTAACTTTTTGCTGTTAAGACGTCATTATTAGGCAAGGTACTGTTTCCCCAAACAAAGGTGTGAATATTTGCCTATGCTGTCATGCAAACAGAAGACTTAATGCCTATTCTGACTTTAACACAGGGTGGAACAGAAGAAAACAAACATCACATGACGCACAAAAGATATTTTTAGAATTCTAATGATTTGTTTGGGTATTTGAACTATGGAACTAACTCTTCAAACAGATACAAGTGAAAGCTTCTTATTAAAAGCTGCACACACACATGCTCCCCCTTTCTATGGGTGGGGAGGAAGTTAAAGGCACTAAGAGGTTAGTGATATAAAAGCTGTCCTCAGTCACACAGGCTGGTGGAAAAACAGAAGAAAAAGGAACCCAGCAACCTTTCCAGACAGGTATATCTTTAGAATTTTGCATCACTCAGATACAAAGGCCAGTGGAACTAGGGAAAGTATGCAATTACATTAGATCCAGAGAACCTATTACAATTATTGATTAGGCTTTCCTATTAAAGAGAACTACCCTAGAGAATTACCTACCTAGAATCCCCTATACATTGAGTGACTAGTAAAGTTTGTTATATAGGGGTTTTTTAATTGTCTTTGTAGTTTTTTCAGGGTACACAACAGAGCCAATTACTTAATTTTAACTGAGATTCAGAAACATTTCATTTTGCCTTTTTCAGAGTTTTGTCCCATCTCTCCTCTAATGGAGTTTCCACTATGGAATCACAGAAGATAGAGCTGGAAATGATTTATTACATCATCTGTTCTACCTTTTTGATTTTAGAAAACACAAGTGATGTCACTATCCCCTTTGACCCATTCTTTGACTTAATCCTGAAAACGAGCTTAAACTGACAGGATTTCTACATGCTCAGTCTAATCTACTTAAAAGAAAAATCCACAAAAAACCCAGCCAAAAAACCTCAACACCCGAAAGACAGGATATTAACAGAAAAAACAATTCCTAAAGCAGCTGAAAGGACATTCTATATTGTAAAGCAATAATTGCTCCAATTTAAATTTAATATGCATAAGCTGTTCAAATATATAATGATATTGCATTCCAAGGATTGGAGGCACTCCAAGGGTCACAAAGCTCATGAAAGCTTCAAAATAGAGTATAGATGTCAAACACGACTTCTTATGCTATAGCATGCTTAAAAAATAAAATCAGTTGTCTTTAAGTTTTAGAAATTAGGCTCATATTTTTATGGCCATTCATGTTCCAGTATGCAAGGCAAAAGCCAACCATGGCTGTACATGAACAATGATGGATTTTATTTCCATTCAGTAAAGAGATGTGGTAGCCACACTGGATAATTCTGTGAAAGCATCATCTCAGGGATTGTTGAAAAGCAAGCAGAGTGCTAGGAATTAATAATAAAAAATCAAGAGCAAACACAAACCAAGGTGCACCCATGTCTTAGCTACTGCAACAGGTCTAGTCACACAACTCATACATGAGACAGTAGAATAGGAAAGGTACATAGAGAGACACAAGGTAGGTGGATAGACAGAAGAGAGGTAAGGATAAACCATGGTCTGGGTCAGTTTCTGTATCACAGAGATTAAAATAGAGAAAACTGTGGAAGAAAAGACAGCTGAAAGAGGATATGAGAGAACTCCATAAAAACTTGATCATCCTGGGAACAATTATTCACTGCTCTTCACGATCATAAGAACAAGGAGTCATCAAATGAAATTAACATCTAGTAGGTTAAAACAAATAAAAGGGAGCAATATTTCACAGAGTGCACAGGTCTGATGTAGAATTTATTGCTACGGGAAGCTCTGGGTGCCAAAAGTTTAGATGAGTTCAGGAAGTTGCTTCAGAAAATGGTTTGACAAATTAATGAAAGAAAGTTCCATCAAGGGCTATAAAACACACAGAAATAACCTCTGGGCCAGGAGGTCCCTACGTTGCAGATTGCCAGCAGTTGTGAGGGGTTTTGGTACGGAGAGGTTGAAGGGGTGCTTGTCCTCATGTTTTATCCTCTCCTGGTGGCATCCACTACAGGTCACTTCCTGGAATAGGAGACTGAGCTAAACGAACCTTTGGTCTGTAACAGGGTAGCTAGTCTTACATTGCGCCACTGTCACAAAGTGGAGGTAACAGAGGCAAAACATCCTCCCTTTTCTTCCCGTTTAATGCACTTCCACCTCTTTGCTGTATGGATTGAACACATTGCAGAGTATCTTTGTAAAAGCATGGGCTCTGGCTCGTCCCTGCTCCAAATATCCTCTGCCTCCGGGTGAAATCAGAAGTAACAGCCAAGGCAGGTCTGCCCTGGTACTGCCTCCGGGATGCGACATCCTGGAAAAAACTGTCACATTTATGCCTGGTGCATACATTCTGGTATGTATTTTTAAATATACTGGAGGCAAATAGCTTCAGATTTTAGATTGGGGCTGGGTGGCTGATTCAAGTGGAAATAGCACAGGTGCACAGAGGGTTGGTCAGTTGAAACAGACTGAACTATGTATGTACCAGGATGCACAGGCTCTGAACAATACTGTGTGTCAATTACTCCATGTTTCAACACTAACTGTACTCCAGAAAATAAGAAAGATCTGATGTATCTTAAGACACTGAGAATTTAAAACTGTTTCTGAAAGTGGCTTTCATACTTTGACTTTCCAAGTGAACTCTATTTAGGAGGAGACAATGAACCACAATTTTTGAGCCTTTTTTCCACTAAAATTATGCCAGCCCAATTAAAAGATAAAGTGGAATTTAAGGCTTGCATTTTTAGATTTACAGAATATTATTCAACAACTGTGTAGTAAAACAGGTCACCATATATTCACATTTACAATCATCTCCCTTTTCCCCTCCTGATACTGCAGCCGACTGCAGTATACTGCAGATACTGCAGGATCAAAAGTGAAAGGAGAAAACAAAATGTTTTGAATGCAAATTATAAAATGTACTGAGTCTCTCATTCACACATACTAGTTTTACAACTGAAATTTCCTATTTTAATTATAGTTTTAAGTAGGGTAAGTATAGCTTGAATTTACTATTCTCTCCTCTTCCCCCTCACAAGATGTCCAACCAAATCAGGGAATTGTTTAATCAAATTTTGAAGCAAAATGTTAAATTGTGCCTCTTGGCAGCAATCCTCTCCCAGAAGTTTGCACGTTCCCAGTGCTCGGCACTTTTCATTCTCATCGTTTACCTGTGGTGGATATGAAACCGAATATACTACAGGACATACCATGAACAGCTGCAGCAGCAGCACCAACAAAAGCAACATGTGTTGTTGGGCCTTTGGTTTCCAGGTGCTTGAGACACAGCTGATGTTCCTTCATTTTGTGACTGCTGCCTCTTTCTCATTTCAGCTACTTCAGTGCCCAAGTGGCTATAAGAACACAGACATAAGAGATGTACAGAATTACTACAGACCGTCATAAAATACATTCACATTTCTACAATAATCTCTGATTCTAATGATTCTCACAGCTCGTGGCAACAAAAGCACGTGGCCATCAACTGTGCTGGCCAAGTAATAGTTCTATTGTGTTACAAGCAGTTTCCAGAAGACCACATTTTAGCGACACGCTTACGCTGCCATGCCTTTGAATCATGGCTATTCTTATCGCTTTAGCTGGACTAAAAGGACTGTTTATTACCCTTCCGAACAGCAAAGCTACACAGCTTGTGTAGCACTTGGTAGAGGCTGAGTTGTTCCTTACCATATGACCATCACAGCTCTTTCCATTGTACGAAGAATACAGCGGGATGGTTATTCACTTTAAACATGAGCTGGAAACGGATCTTTTTTACTTTTTGACTTCTCTGGTCGATGCTGGACCAAAGAAATTGATATGAGTGATGTTATATCATGGGCACTAATAGCTGTCTGTTAAGAGCCAAGATCATTGTAAGAGTCATAACTGGGAAGTTTGCTACTTGAGAGTAACTTTCTGTAAATAAAAGGAATAATAAATATGGATTTCCAAAATACTTTTCCAACTTCGGGACTATTTTCTAGTCACAGAAGATTTTCTCTTGCTCGTTGCCAGTCTTTCCTAGGTTTTATGAGGCCAAGATATTTTTCTTTCCAGTGACTTGCATTAAGCAGCTGGAAGTAATATTCCATGCATTACTCTTACTTTTCAAAAGAAGTTAAAACGTTTATTCCTAAGTTATGTTATTTATGTTATTATTATGATCCTTCTAACAGCTCACATCTTCTTTGTACAACAACTGTAAGTTTCCCAGAGTAATGGCGATTACAAGCATATGTAAATTAGAATAAATTCAGTAATTTTGCCTTTGGAAAAGTACAAAGAGATTGCTGTGGGAAGGAGTCCAGTTTAAAACAGAAGCAGCTAGAAGACGGCGTGGTGCGAGCAGCATGCGCTGTGCTCCTCACCCCCAGGGCCTCCTGCGGCAGCCAGGAGTGCTGGGGACAGGCAGGCTCTGGCCGATTTGCTACCTGGACACATCACGCACAGCCAGCCGAGAGATGTGCTGCTCCGTCTGCATGCGTTCAAGCAGCAGCTGTGAGAGTTTCTATTTACACGCTTGCTAAAACTCCTGAAGTTCTTCTTCTTAATAGTGTCCTTATAGACAGTTTACACACAACAACATGTAGCAAGGATACTGAGCTTCAGAACTCGAACTCATGCAGCAGAAATGAAGGTTGGTGGTTGCTTCAGCTTCTTGCATAGGTAACTTTTCCATGTACGCTGTCACTGAATAGAATCAAGTAATTTCTGAAGTGTTTGATCAAATTAAACAATGATGAACCATTTAACCACCTGTGGTGAGGGCACCGGCTTATGCTATTGACACTACTTCTTGTGGTTTATAGTTGCTGAACGCTTGAAGATTAAAATGACATATTAAAAAAGAACCCCACACCTTTTTTTTAATCACATGTAAACATGTGTTGTTAACAAGGGATACTTTGACATATTCGAAGAACACCCATATTTTTACAATAGACAGGAAGGAAAGGAATAGTGTTGCAGCGTAATAGGTAGCTCAGACAGCGAGTGACAGTACGGAACCACTTTCTCCAAATCACAGGGCTGAACTTTTGCTGACTGCGCATGATGCAGTTAAATTATTTCATAGATAGCTGTGTCATGCCGTGAATGGCACTTGCTTCAGCAAATGCGATGACTATGGTTAAAGAAATTAAAGCCAGATATTTTCTTGGAAGAAAGATAGAGATTCTAGAAACATTTGTACAACATCACAAAACCTATTCATTTCAGAAACCACTGAAATTGCCCATACTTAGGTGTTTGTAGGCTGTAATCTTGGAATGAAAATATCCCATGCATTCCACCTGTGTAACTCAAATTATGCATTTCTTACACAGTTTTAGCTATATATAAAAAACGTACCACAGCTAAAATCTGTTGCACTACAAATACAAGGGGGCAGGATGAGAGTTATCCACTCAGACGTGATGATGACCGTTGGTGTCTTTGCTGTACTTTCACAATAACTTTAACACAGAATAAGCTGCCATGCCACTGACATAAATGTCTCTCTCCCTTTTCTCCCACAGAGCTTGTACTCATTCCCTCATCTGCGCTGTCCCCTTCTCTGTGCTGGCAGCAGCATTTGTGCAGGTACTTGGTGAATTGGATAAAAGAGTGGGCATGATTTTAAATTAATCCAGAGGGAAAAGAAAAAAATAAAATTAGTTTTAACTTGGTTCAAGTCCCAGTCTTGTTCACCTTGGGAAGATGTGAGCACTTGGGCCAGAGCAAGGGAGGAAAAACAGTGTAACATGAACATCACGAAGGCAAAGGAAGCATGGGGACCACTTCCTTCATAGAATCATAGAATTATAGAATCATAGAATCTTTAAGGTTGGAAAAGACCTTTAAGATCATTGAGTCCAACCGTCAACCCAACACCACCATGTCTACTAAGCCATGTCCTGAAGTGCCACGTCTACATGCCTTTTGAACACCTCCAGGGATGGTGACTCCACCACTCTCTGGGCAGCCTGTTCCAATGCCTGACCACTCTTTCAGTGAAGAATTTTTTCCTAATATCCAACCTAAACCTTCCCTGGAGCAATTTGAGACCATTTCAGGAGGCATGGTTTCCTCAAAGGCTGCTCAGGACCCACAGGCTAGCCAGTCTTTAGGGTGGGACTGCTCGTTTTGCTATGCTCTGATTCTGCTCTGGAGTATGGGGATGGACATGACCCATCCCTTTCCTGACTGTGCATTATTTGGAGGAGGAAGAGGGCAGTCCTTGATTGCAGGTACAGTTACATTTATCTATTTAGGTTTTTATCTGAAAGAAGAAAAAAAAAAAACCAAAACCAAAAACCGCAAACCCAACCCTACAAAGTCCTGTGTATTTACATCCACAGGATACATCCATAACATCCATAATTTGCATTCTAGTGCTAATATAGTATGCTTGGCTGCTTGAGGCTGAAGCATTAATTATGATAACATAGATGCAGCATAGCGGGAGTATCCTCAGCTTCCAGCTATAATGGGCAAAGATCTTCCTGGCACAGTGTGACCAAGTTGCATTTAATCCATTTCGGATTCTGTCCATTCCACAGCTGATGTTGGTGTTCATTCCGAACCTTGCTGTGTCTGACAATGTAAACTGTTATTTAGCTTGGTGTGACTGGCACGCTGATCAGTGAAAGCACGAGGCTGAAAATCCAAGCAATGAGACTGTTTCCTCACTGAATCCATGCATGATGTGCACTAATCTGGTTTAACCACTGTCAGAAGTCAAAGTTACCAGCCCTTTTCTTTTGCAAGTGTTATATTCTCTTGGGGAGCTTCTAAGCTGAAGTCTGTAAGAAATAGGAAAAATCCACCCTGTGATACAAAACAATAACATGTTTACTGTGGATGAAGTAGGATGGGTGGAAACTTTAGTTTCATGCTTATTTTGGTTGGATTTCATGTTTCATGTTGTATTTGCAAATACCAGATGTCATCTACACAAAACTGTAATTGATTCCATTAGATTATTTAGGATGCAGAAGCAGGAATATCTTAATTTTTGGCTATATTTAGAGACTGACTGTAGACAGAGGGTTTATATTTGGTTCCTTGGTCCAAGGCATGAAAAAGAAATTTAGAAACTTTAATTCTGCAAGACAGTCTGATGAGATAAGTTACTTTTCTGTAATTAAGTGTGAAAGTTAGTACATAGCTGTGGTGTAGAATACTGTGAACTGATATAGAGTGGACATTCTCGGGTAGTGGTACAAATTGCACATACTGTCTCCAAGATCTCAGTTTTCCAGTTAGCTTTTTCAACATTTTTATTCTTCCTGAGACCCTCAAGCTTGGCAAAAATACCATGTGGTAAAGGTGGTCCTTTGTCCAATAGAAATAATAATTTCCTTTGATATGCTATGTGATCTCTCAGACCATCACAACACAGGTATAAGGTTCTTCTGTCAGTTTTGCATCTGGTTCTTTGCCTCCGTTTGGTGGCATGGTTTAGTAACAGTGTTATGATTTCCATTTGTGCTGATAGAAAATAGGAATAGTATTCTATTTTGCTTGACTGACTCATTCTCTTGGGGGTGGGTAGGTATTATGGTCCTCTGAGCAATCCTGTAATCACGAAGGATTTCATTTTGCAGAACATCTGCTGTCCTTACTCCGCAGCTGAGGAAAGGAACCCAAGGGTACAGCAACTGTTTATTACACAAGTTATGAGACAGCCAGTTCATATAAGCTGCAGAGCAAGGAAGTGTGTACAACCCTCTGTGCATCTTCAATCCTGCAGTGCTAGAGGAATATGAAAACTAAAAAAACCCTTAGAAATTTGAAGTAAGGCTTCCTGTCACTTGTGGAACCGATGGCACAAGGATCTATTTCTATGTTTAGACAGTATAATTACCACTTATTCCACTGGGTACTCAGGGGTAATTATTACAGAAATCCCCTTGTGCACAGAGCAGTATCTTGGGAAGAGAGCTCAGAAAGGAATAACTGATGGAAGAATCATTTGGTTTATTACATTTATACCCGGGCAGCCCTATTGAATGCTGGCTACAATGATTTCAAATTCCACAGAGTGCCTCTAGAAGATGAAGAGAAGGTAATTTTTCAACAGTTGCACCTCCCTGACTCTCCACCTCCTGCAGGACTTGTGCTAAGGTTTTAGAGTGTTTTCCACAGAAATTCCCAAGGTGTTGGACACAGCACAAAACACAGGCTGCATAATTTCAGTCATTTCAGTGGCTCTATTGATGTCTATCTTCTGATGGAGCAAAAGCAGCCTTATTTGTTATTCACTCACTCACTCACTCACTCACTCACTCACTCACTCACTCACTCATTTTCCTGGCCTCAAAAGCTTGTTGTTACTGCCCCACAAATTATCTGAACTTTTGGCACTGTCCCATCCAGCTCTCATCTGCTCATTTTGGAGCTTTCGCCTGCACATGACCTTCCTGTAAGCATTTCTGTTCCCCTCTCAGGATCGAGAGGGCATTCCCTGAAGAAGCTCATGTGCTAGGAAGTCCTAGAAATATCTTGAAAATCCGTTAGGGATTGAGAAGTTTTTATATATCTTCTGGAGCCATTCCCTAATGGCTGTTTTGAAATAGAGATATCATACAAGGCTGCGGATAAACACACACCATCATTTTATGCAGCAGGTAAGTGGCATTATGTCTTTTGCTGCAGGTAGGACACATAATGGCTGAGCCTCCAGGACAGAGCTGGAGCAGAATCAGCTAGAGCAATCTGTCTTTTTTCAAACTTCTTCAATAGGCAAGAAAGATCACCTTGCATCAGAAAGTTGCAGTCAATGACTTAAGGATATCAAGGGTGATTTACTCTGCAGGCAAGAAACTTGGCCCTTAAAATACTTTTTTTGGGGGAAGGAGGAGGGGATGATCTATCACATCAGCTCTTCCGCACTTTGCCAATAAAGGACCAAAACCTCGACTGTGTAGCTTATATAAATTCAGATCTTATACCATTCTATACCAGCCTCAGATGTGACTCTATCGATCTTTTAACAAATACTTCATTTTTTCACTCTCTTAACTGGTGTTCACTTGGTACATGGATTTGTAACAAGAATTGTTTTTAAGTTTAGGGATGCTGAAAGCCTTCAAACCCTAAGCATTAAGGTAAACACTGCCTATTTAAGACCTCATTCAGGGTTCATTGTAAGAAATAAATGTACACTGAGGAAGGCTTTGTATACTGTGGATTCAAGACTTCCAACTATCATTTTAGATTTTCCACATATTTGGCAAATCTCAACATTTGTAAGGACATTAAGACTTCCTTGACTTTTTAAACTGGCTATTTGGGGACAATTAGAGTGATCTTTACAGGATTTTGATTGGTTGCTTGAGTTTTAGTTTCCTAAACCAGTCAGTGGGAGAAGTGACTTTCAGTATTGCTGAAATACTACTTTTTTCAGAGGTGTTAGGTGCCATATTGAATTTTTAATACATAAGTCCTCTTTTTAACTCCAAACACTAAGCAAAACCCCTCAGAGAATGGCATAATATGTTACTTCTAATGATCTGTGCTAGCCTATCTGTTTTAAAGACATAGATTTTAAGGACAGACTTACTACCGTCTCTCTTACTACCAGAACAATGCAACACAGCTTGATGCAGGTGCCAGTTAAATAATCTCACACATGCATGTGCTGCTCTTGCAACGCAGAGACAGCCCTAACACAACCCTGATCTTTTATTTGTGCTGTCTTCATTCATCTATAGGAGTGTTTTAAGAGTACCAGAACCTAAATGAAGACAGACCAAGAGATTTTCTCAGATGCCTGTGAGCTATAGAGATTTTCATACACCCCTTGCAATGCTGAGTGAGTAGCAAAATCAAGACAGCAGAACTATGGACACCCTTTTAAGTGCTGCTGACCACTTACACAGTCTTCATAGAGCAGTAGCATTCATACTAGTCACTCTGCCCAAGAGAAACCTTGACACAGGTACATTCTCTCTTTTGCCACTGAGTCCTGAAAGCCATTCAGTATTTCACAAATAAATTCACATAAAGTAATAGAGAAGAATAAGTCTACCATAGGAAGTGTTAATTGAGTTACCTTGGGCTCCATTTATTTATTTCAATGTATCTGTAGTCTATTACAGAACAATTAGAAGTTATTGGCAACAATAGAAACTTAATTGCACCTTAATTGATTTAAAGATAGCCTACATGGAAAATTTCAATTAGTTGCAGCAGTATGGAAAGTTTGAAGTGTTTGTATTTTTTAGAATTTGTGTTTTGAAAGAAAATATCAATGTAAAAGGCAATTTCTAAATACTATTCTGGTTAACAGTAGTCATGTCAGACTTGAATTACAACTCCAAATTATAACGAATTTGCTTTTCAAAAACTATAGTTCAAAATATAGTTCAAAAAACTGTATTTTGCACCACATCTAAGTTCTAAAAACTTGTGAAGAGAAGGAAGGTCTGAAACAAAACAGAAGTTGACCCATGTATTTGTAAATAGACCTTCACATTGCACATATGTCCCATCTTGGTATGCCATACAAGCCGGTGCAGATTCTGTGTTCCGCGTGTTGAGTTCAGCCAATAATGGGCATGCAAATATCATAGCTTTTAATTTTAAATGCCTGGCTGCCTAGATCAAGCTGTATGAACAATTGCTCTTGATTTTGGTGGTCCAAAACTGATTACAAAGGTGGCAGAACCCTGGAGGGAATTTATTTCTCATAAGTAGCTTGAAGTGCCCCAGACATCCCATGGCCTCCATTCTTGTCATTCTTGTATAAATAACAGATCACCTTTTGGTAGTAACTTTTGAAATTGTATGTTTCAAATACTTTTTGGCTCAGAAAACAGGTTATTACACCTATTGAATTTTTTCTTTTGAGGCACTGAAGGCTTCAGTGTCTACAGCAAAACATCTTGCTTTTCTGTTAGTTACTGCAACTCAGCAAAGAGTTTTGAGACGCGTGCACCTCTACCATCCAGGCGTCTTTCTCCTGTTAGGTCTTCTGCTCTGGAGGTGTTTAACTCTTTCTAAAGTCTTTCAGAGTAAGCCCTGAGAAGGTCATGAAGTGGACATTCTGTCCATTGATGGAATAGGAAGAAAAAGAAATTGTGTGGACACTTGGCAGAAAGCTTTATTAGGATACAACACTGCTATGTGAATATTCATTTAAATTGAAACTGTGCAATTTGGCTGAAAATTATAAAATCCTTGCCTTGTGTACAGTAATATTCTTTTTATGACTTTGCCAGACAGCTTCTGTGCTTATAAAGGATGTCTGGGATTTCTTTTTATTATTTTATGGTGAACTTAGCATCCTGAGGAAGCCCTGCCTAAATCTCTGCATCATCAAATAGATATGCATTTGTACTTCTGAATCAGACATTACTGCTCAGTAACAAAACATTAAGCCTGACAGTAATGCATTATTGAAAAGTTCGAGATGCCTGCATGTGGTTTTTAAGGAGCTGTACTAAAATTATGATTAAGAGCACTCTACAGTCTTGAGGAACATTTTATAAAAAGCAAAATGTAAAACTCATGAGGAAACCTTTTAGCTTTTTTAAGCATTTTGTTTTTATTTGTATGTGTTTGAGAAACATCTGAGAATCCCATTTTATACTACATGTATTTACCTACTCATTTTTGCTAGCATGGCTGCAGCTGACTTACATGAAGCCACTACACTTTAGAAACCTGAAAAAATAGTTTCCTCTTGGGGTGGGAGGGTGAGGGGGAGCGGAAGGGGAGGCAGAATACAGATCTTGACATATTGCTGGAAAATTAAAGAAGTGTATGTTAAAGTCCATGGCATTCCCCATAATGAAGACACTGAGAAGACTCTTGAGAACACATGCATGCATTAGCACTGTAATTTCTAAATGATTTCTAAATAAGTTTCCCTGCGCTCAAAGCCATTTCTGTGTAAAAAGCCAGATGTCATTTGGGGGTTATGTGAACTGCACAGATTCTGTACAAATTTCAGCAGAAATGTAAGAAAAAATCATACAGCCAGCACAAGAATTTGTAGCTAACAATTGTAGGGTAAAAAAATTTGTACATGCAATTCAACTACCAAACAAGCTTTAATGTGGTGAATTACTTTTTCTGCACATAAGACCATTCTGGCAAATTTTCATATGCAGAAATGGCAGCATTTAATCAAATAAATGTTCACAACTTTCACTTACGGTGCACGTGCTACTACAGGTTGAAAAACAAAGGAAGAGATTAGTGAGAACAGCTTTTCTGAAACCACTTTGGACATGGTTCTATTCTTTGAAGTGACAGAATCTACATTCTGCACTGTAAAATGAAGACTTGCATCCTCTACTTCCAAGTCACTTTATTTTTTCAAATTCCTTCCAGAAATAAAAGTCACAAATTTGGACACAAGTAGCCTCAAAAAGCCTTCCTTAATATCAACTTTTTGAAATAACTGGATATTTTGGTCATCATGCTGATTTTAGTTTCACTGACTGACAGAAGTGAGGTGTCCTCTGATGGGATCTCTGTGTGTTCCAGCCCTCCTTTTCTCAGCCACACTCAAAAGTAAAAACAACAACAAAAAAGAAGTAGAATAAACAAAATCAAGAGATTAACGTTACAGGGAGAAGGTATTTGGTTAACATGGTAAAACTGAGAGGGAGAGGAATGGAAGGTGTCATGAGGTAGAAACAGGCTTAGGGTCTTTTTGGATGCCTTGGAATAGTGGGAGCAGGATAACCTAAGCACTACATGTGGATAGGCTTGATTGAAAAGTGAACTGCTTCCAACAAGAAAGACAGGTACCATGCTCTGCTGACATTACAATATCTATGAACTTCATGACTCTAGAACTAAAGGAGTATTTGCCCTTGACAGGCAGTGGTCAGCCTGGGTGCATACCTCTCGGTAAGGAATCTCCACTTCATTAGAAGTCGCAATGCTACTTCTGTCAAATTCGTGGCAAGCTCCTCTTATTTCTGCTGCTCAAGTTAGCGCTAATGCTTGCTGGTCTGAAGAAGGGAGAGGAGAACAGTGTCTACTCCGTGTAAGGGACATGCTCTTTCCCACCATGCTGGCATTTGGATGGGTAGCAGTTAGTTTAAAGCCTTGACTCTCTCTAGTGCACTGTGCTGTTGGCAAGGTTCTTGCTTCCACCTCTGCTCATTTACTTTTCTGCTATCTGAAGGCAACACATTTATCTCATCACTTCTGACTTCTTCATTAGCTGTTAACTGAGGGTTTTCAAGAGTGTCCTCGGGATTTATATGTCAGCGTATGACACTTTCTACTACTACTCCACAGTTGCCTTTGGCTTCCTTTCCTCCGCTCTCACCCCAAGTCTGTAGCTGTTTTAAGTAACCTGCAGTCTTGGCAGCTTGGGGTTTTGGCTTCTTGACAATGATGCTGTGGGTGGCCATCTGCTCACCTGCATAACAGGTTCAGATTTGTGGCACTTCTGTTTCTTAGCACTCCTGTAATGTTGTCTGCATCATGTCAAGCATTTCTCTGTGTGTTTGACTCTAACAGGCAGGTCTTTACCTACTGGTTTGTGCAAGGTTATAATAAGCACCAGATAAGGTAGGTACAAGGGATGATTGAGCACAACATAGGAGAGGTCCTTTTCCATCCGTTCTTTATCCTCCGTCAATCTCTTGGTTATCTCTACTACTGACAATATCTTTCCATTGTTTCATGACTATCAGTAAAGATAATTTGTGCTTACTGGTACCAGGATTGGTGCTATGCCGTGGGCACGATAATGTTGTTGCATATGGCAAGAGCATAAAGCATCAAGTACTTTGAAAAGAACTTGTAATCGTAGTTTTGCCTAAGTATCTTCCAGATTGTCAGCTCAGTTTTGGGATGTGATTTAACAGTCATTCATGTAATTAAAAGCAAACAGGCTTGTTCTTGTCTTCTTTCAGATTTGTTTGCAATTTCCTTAGTATGTCTTTCTATCTAATTGCTATGTTTTTATGTCAGGGCTACACAGATCATTAATTTGCACTTTAGGCAGATATATTAATTTTTCCCTGGATGGTTCTGCTGCCTTCAGCATTTTAGACTGTAGCTGTAGAATAAAACCTACTATCTCGACGCAAACCTTTGCTACAAATTGTCATCAAATGTTCCCCAAATTGTGTGTTTTTAAATTCTGGAATCTTGAGCAAGTTCCAAAATTACCATGGTTCTCCTAAGTTCTCATGCCAGTATTCTTGTTGTGTAAGTCTGTTCCCTATGCACTCCTAGATGTTAGGTTTAAAAAAAAAGACAAAATAAACCTCTTCCTTTTTTTTTTTTTCTCCTGTTACTCAGTACATGCTGTTTCTGTGTTTCAGGTACTATTTTTGACATCAATGTTTTAGTCTCTTTTCATCTCTCCTTTCCCCTCCCCACATCATAACAAAGCTTTACCTTCATTTCCTCATCTCTTTTTACAGAAGCAGCTATTGTTCCCATGCTTGGAGAAGGTTTGATGTCTGAAATCCCACCTTTCCCCTAGTCTGACTCTTTCACCATATTTGCTTGTTCTGCATTGGATGCTGCTTTGTCTTCCTGTTAGCCACACATCCCATGCACTTTTCCATCTGCTCCTGCCAAGCTTCATGTCCTTCATGCTGTGTCACATGGTGAGAGGGTTCTTCACTTATAAAATGAACATGACCCTTTTCTTTAGTAGCGGAATGGTTTCTGGAGGTGCTGCAGTGAGCACTGTGGCCACAGGCTTCCTCAAGGCTTCAGCATACCCCTGTAATTGGTGCTGTTCCCTCCCCAGGCTCTGTGTCCCTCACTGCTGCTTTTCAGACCTGGCTGGGGCTTCACCAGTGCAGAGAGAGGTGGGAGCCGCTGATCACAACCACAAGCGGACAGTCATTGGGAGCAGCTATCAAGGGCTCTTTTGTCCCTTTCTGCTCTTCAGCCAGTTACCAGGAAAAACAGACATGAAATAAAAAGGGCAGCTGACAACAGTGGGAAAATGGGAAGACAACAAACCAATACGGAAGACAGAAGACATGGATTTACCTGACTGAAGCTTGGGTTGGTTTTTTTTTGAGCAAGAAATTAGAGCATGTGTCAGAGAGGTGACAAGCTATGTGGCTTGAAAAGCTTCAAAATTTTAATGGGATGGTTTTTTTGAGATATAGAAGAATAGGCACACAGCTTTCAATTTCTGGGTGCCTTGAACTAGTAAAGTGAGCACTTCAGCAACAACATGAATTTTGGTCAAAAATTTAAAAATTCTACGCAGATTTCACAGAAAAGTTGAGGCACATCCCGTGCCTAATACATCTCTGGGCAGTGGGAGCCACTGGTCTAGACCCTGAAGCTGTTTTCTTCTAAGATTCCCTGACAGCAGAAAAAAGCATCATAGAGTTTTAAACAATGATGACACTGTGCTCTTTGAGCTTCAGTTTGCAATCACCCGCAACAACCCAGCGCAGGTACAGGATGCACCTAGCCAACAGCAGTGACAGACTGTCATGGGATTATGTGCCTCCTCCTGATTTACACCAGGGTCTTAGCTCAGCTCCCTTTCCATGGCCTCCTCTCCTTCGCTTCCCTTCCCAATCCTGAGCTCACTGGCTTTCCCTGACCAAGATGCCTGTCAGCTCTGCCGTGAAACCGATAACCCGCAGAGCAATGGAGCAGGCAGATGTGTGTCCAATGCTGCCGCAGCAAGACTCGCTACAACTCATCTGTCAAAGCCACTAGGCAGCACGGGCAATGTAAACAGATCTGTGGGGAGAAGAGAAAAATCAAACTTCCCAGTTAAATTCCCTTGCCATTGCAAGAGCTTTCTAACTCACTGTCTTTTCAGTGAGAGAAAGCAGGTTTTCCTTCCTTTCCCTTGTCCTTGTTTTATCCCTTTCCTTGCTGGAAGGATTCCCACATAAAAAGCTGCAGCCTTCTTTGTGTACCTCATCACCTGAGCATCTACCTC
Source organism: Psophia crepitans (assembly GCA_013399095.1). Lineage (NCBI taxonomy): Eukaryota > Metazoa > Chordata > Aves > Gruiformes > Psophiidae > Psophia > Psophia crepitans. The sequence continues at coordinate 85,527 of VWZZ01004464.1, read as the reverse complement.
AGCTGCCTGAATCCTCAGTAGCGTCTTGTTTGTTAGCTTGCCTGGAAGAACGGGTTGCTCCAGAGCTACTCACACATCGCTTTCCCACTACCACAAATTTATGTGGCTGTTAGGACTTTGTAACTTCAAATAGCGGACACTTGTAGCACAGTCTCTCTTCTCTAAACATAGAGGTATGATGCAAGTGTGCAGTACAAGAAAGCCATAAATGTCTAAAATATACAGAAAATGCCTAACAGTGCACGTGGTATCTCTAGGTTCACAGATGTTCTCAAAATACCACACAGAGGGCTTGAGATGTTTTGGAACTAGTGTGAGGAGTCTCTAAAGCGAGTTAGCATGTTGTGTGTTGGAAGTGATGTATGGAGGTTTAGAGGAAGAAAACAAAACCAATTATCACTGCTTCTCCTCTCCTTTCTCCTCCCATGGTCATTTTTTAATGTGTCAGTTTTAAAAATACAGATTTCCAACCATCCCAATAAACATTTTTTCAATATAAAGCTGTGCATGTATTCTTTCGTATTCACCAACAGAAAATAATAAATTATGTCTCCTTGCAGAATGTCAGCTGTTGCACTATGGAAAACTTACATATTAGCAGTTTTCCTTAACTTTTTTTTTTCCCCTTTTTAACCCTTTCAAGCATGTGAGTTAACTCTTTTAACATTTCTATGAATGCTAAATACAAATTCAAGGAGAAAGAATCCACCACTTTTCCTCCTGGGAAAGGATATTTTAATTTGAAGCACAGGAATCAATAGTGAGTAATATTCTGGAAGTTAATTTGTTCCCTCTTTTCTGTGTATGATAGTATATTTGAAGAAGTATGTGCTTAGGGAAGGCTGTGGTGCTACTGCATTTTTTTCAAGCTTAAGAAGAGAAAAAGAATTGCATATCATTTGCTGCCCAGAAAAAAGCAAAACACATCCAAATGCAGAAAAACCTTTTGAAGACCATTCATAAGTGAATTACAAAAAAGTCTTACATAAAAGGACTATTTTTAACACCTCATTTTTATAAAGTTTAAAGGATGGGACTTGAAATTACTCTCCCATAAAATAAATTTCCTGATTTTTTTTTTTTTTTTATAATCCAAGCCTATTTATTGTACCAATATTAAAAAATCCACCACTAAGACACCCGGGACTGAAAACATGCTGTGAAAACTTGATACCTTTGAAATCCCTGGAAATATGGAAATTCTGGTATGAAAGTGTCACATCTAGTCAGATCTGTACATTTACAAGCTCTCTACTCCTATGCTGAGCATTAGCACAGATCTACGACCACCAGCTATGTTACTGTATAGCAAGGCATTAGTAGCTCTTCCACTTGAGTATGCGATGGAATAGAGCGAACCAATTTAATTTAGATAAATAGATCCCTGAAGATCAGCAGATGAGACCTCTTGGAACACTGTCTTCACAGATTAGTGAGTGAAGCTTGATGTGAATGTCTGGTCTGTCACCCCTCTTGCTGTAAAAGCTCTGCTCTCTGGCAGTGCTGCCTGTCTAATGTCCTTGTTTACTGCCACACAGGGTATAGGCTCCGTGAGGGAAGTTCAGCAGCATCCTTTTATCCAGAATTTCATAATGTTAAAAAAAAATAATAGAGAGCTTTGCATAAAGAGATATATGTCCTTTAGCCAGTGAAATATACTTAGGTAGTTTTCTTGCTGAATTTTAGAAAAATTCTTTTAGTCCCATAAGACACAAAAAAATCAAAATATTGCAGCTGAAGGGCCTCATCCAGCTCCCATTTCAGGTAAAAAACTTCATGTCCTGTTTTTATGTGCTTCAGTTGATTCTATTGAAGCAAAGGGTAGAGTATGACATTCTACAATACTTATATGTTATTAGAAATAACGCATTGAATAATTGCTTTAAAATCTCACATTAGTTATAACATCTATTCTTCCAAAATCCTTTACAATAAAAGAATAATGAAGCCTTTTTGAATGAATAAGCTGGAAATTAGGGCATAATGGTAGCAGCAAGCAGAGCTTGTTATGGACCAAAACATATCTTTCCTCTTATGAAAAATACAACATGTTTTGTATGATAGGACTTTCAGAAACATCCAGTGGTTGTCAATGTTTTGTCCACTGAACCAACTCCTAAAAACTTCTCTGATTTGAAGCAAAGTGAAGATGAAGCGCTCACCCTGAATAAGGTGAACATCTCTCAAACATTTTTACTCTTAAAACCTTCTAAGGTAGAAAAGATTTTGGAAACAGAATCTTACAAAAATGCAAAATTCACAGGAAACTACATGGAATTACTTTTATTTACTGCAAAGTTATCTCTGTTTTAAGTATTAGACATAAGGTTGCTTCATATGTGTGGTTTCTATGATTGGATGATGTGGATTGAATTCCTCTGACATTCTAGCTCTTTCACAAAGCAAAAAAACTTTAAACTTTGTACAGCTAAATAAATCCTTATACTTTGAGGCAAAAGCTGAATATTTTAGACAACTGTGCAGCGTCAGAGATCTACTATATGTCTCCTTTTGGATACCTGAACGGTGTGCAAGTAAGTACAATAGTAACTAAGAACAGAGGCTTCACAGAGGGACATTAAACATTAGACACAGCATTTCTCAATAAAAGAGTCCACTGCTTTCCTTCAAGAGTTCTCAAACTAAATGATGCTTTCATTTTATGTTTTGTATTTGACTCATGCCTCTTGCGAAGTTCTGGCACACTCAGTGAATGCACAACCAAAAAAGTAAAGCTTAGCATTTCTTCCCAGCACACTTGACGCAAGTCAGCATGCCTAATGCCAGTCTGACAGTCCTTGCTATTTCTAATAAACACCTCTTGAGGTGGCTTCATTCCACATTATAGACAAGAAGAATAAAAAAAACCCAGTAGAGTTGCTCAGTTCGGCTTGGGGACAACTGATAGAGAAGAATTGCTCTGTGCTGCACAGAGGAGCTCACAGATGTGGAACAAATGAGGCAGATGTGGCAGGCACCCACGGCACCTGCAGAGCATGCAAGCGCAGAGGTCTCCAGACTATCATTCCACTGGAGGCCACCTGAAGCTTCTTCTGAAGGGAGGACAGCTTACAGAGAAGAAGAAAAGATATAGCAGATACTAACCCTAAGAGGAATGCTTTTCCCCAGCAGTGCTGTAGGCATTATCTTTTCCATTTGTTATTTAGCAATCCTCTCATGGGGGAAAAGTTGCCTTGAAAACCCTGTTCCTGGTTACTATCTATTACTTTTCTTTCTGAGATCTGTCAGCACTTCCAGCACTACACTAACTAGTCCACCAGCATTCAACATTTGATAACTGAACTTTCTATACATTTGCAGTTAATAATCTAATAATTTATTGTTTTTTAGTCCAGGGCTGTCTAAGACTGTTAGGAAGCATTCTTCTGTTCATTGACTTTCTTGAGGTTTGCAGAGTCTTCCTAACAGCGTATTTCATAGAATCATAGAATCATTAAGGTTGGAAGAGACCTCAAGGATCATTTCAACACAGTTCCTTCAGTTTTTCCACACTGAGCAGCCATACCTGTGTTGTTTGCAGGGTACTGCCTATGGTGGACTTTGGGTTGTGAATAACCTTCTACTTCAGGTCTAATTTCAAATGTGTTTTATGTTTGTCCTCATTTTCCACATTATCAAAGTCCTGTGTATCATTCAAAACTTCAGGCAGGGGCACTTCCTTTGCCCATGAATAAAGACATTACTAAGAGTTAATTCCAGACCTTTTAGTAGCCAAGGACTTTGCCTCTAATTGCAGTCCTAGTCTGGTTTTGTATCTGAACTCACCTTCCTAAAATTACCTCTGAAAGCTAGACCAGTCATTAAGTCCATTTCTACTTGCATGTAGTATCTTGTTAAAAAAACCTTTTTTTCCTGGTGCTCATTTTTGTGCATTGCTCATATTTTGAACACAGCCTGGTGGTTAACCATCTCTACTCAGTTAGCAAAAATAACAAAACCCAAAGGATTCTTCAGTACTATCTACTTTCAGAAATGTGAATGTTCTTTCTCAGATAGCACTGACTCTTGCCAAAATGTCTTAAACTTCTCCATTAGCGTTCCGCATTTGCAGAGTTTCAGCTCTCAGTGGAGGATGATCTGCTCCTTTTTTCCCCTAAAGCTGGGGTAACAGTTTCCGATGCTACTCTGGATGCTCTGAACCGGTGCCTGGCTGTGGGCGGTGTCCCTCATGAGGCCATCGCGCAACCTCCCTCCCCAAAGCCGACTGCCATCCCTGGGCAGAGTCCTCCTAAGGATGCTGTTCTGCAGAGGGAACTGCAGGATTAAGGTGCCCCAGTATGGGTTGAGATAACTCCATAAGCAATTCTTACTGCAGAAGGAACGTGGCAAAATAAGGGACATTTATTTTTTCTATTTGTATGTAAATACATCTGCCACCCTTCCCTCCTGTGTAAAGGCGGTGCTTTTAACGGCACACAAGCAGGAAGTGGTTAAAGGCATGTTGCCAGGAAATTTCTTTCAAGCTGATTAATCATTACAGATAATCAGAATGTAGTTAATGAAAGTTATGAGAATCTAGAAGTAGTGTACTCCATTGATACCGTGTGCTCCGACACGAAAGCTGAACCAAACAATGGCTCATGAAAAATTATGCAGGTGATGTAGCTGGCCACTCTTGTTCAGGCACTCATGAAGTCACCAGACATCCTACTTGTGATTTATTTATGTATCCATAAACAAAACTTCCAAGTAATCTGCTGTATCCTGCAACACTTGTGAATTACTCAATAATATTCAGAACTATGACTGCACATTTGTCCCAGAAAAATAGACTCAGATGAAACGCTGATGATGTGATAGCAGATAGTAGACAAAGCTTTTCAGAGAAATTTTCAAGTTATATAGTTTAAAAATTGCGAAAGGTTCTGCAGAAACAAACAGTTATGTCTTGCTCCAAATTACCAAACAACATTTAATCTGGTTCTCCCATGGAATAATAAGTTTCCCTGCAACTGCTGGAAAATGACATTTTTACAACATTACACATTTCCAGGGGTGTGGTAGTGGTGGAAAGATTTTTCTGGTTATGTTCTAAATTTATGGTTGAGGGGAATCTCCCCCCCCTCTCCCCGGCCCCCTTCAGATTTGTTCAGTTCAACATTAGACTGTTTCTGGCACTGATGCCATGGTCCATCAATTTCCCAAATGCTGAGAGCATTCTCTGGATTTATCTCCTACGATGCACTGTTTTCCCCTTTGCTGCCTAAACCCCATAATGTGTCACTAAAGTCCCATTTCTGGAAGTACATCATGGGAAATGGGGAGCAGAGAAGCTCTTGATGCAATGGAAAGGTGCTATTTGACAATTAAGGCCTGAAATACTTCGATCAGAGTTGTTGAAATGATGCTTTTGTATTTCTAAATCAAAGTTCAGAAGTTTTGCAGAGTTATTTCAATCACTTGCGCTGAACACAAATATTTAAATAAGACAGATTTCCATTGGACTGATATTCTCAGTTTTGCCCAAGTTAATTTCTGTTTTAGAGCTAGAAGAGGGGCTGAAAAACTCCACTGGCACTTCTATCAGCTTTGTGGTCTTTTCAAATTCAAATTAATCCAGAAGAACAATTTTGCTGGAGTGGGTCCTTTCTTACTCACATCACTCATTATTTCAGTTGCCTATATTGAAACTACTATTTGTGTTCATGAATTACCACTTTAGTGACAAAAGGCCAAATTCCAATCTTGTTTGTTGGTAAATGCGACTGCTCCGTTGACTCTGTTGCTGATGTTCTTTCTTTGCAGAGGTGTCAGTGAGCCTGGGTTTTCTTGCAAAAATCAGAAATGCCAGCCACTCTGGCACTTCCAAAGACTCCTTCTCTGTGCCCACCTACTTCTCATTCAACACTTCAAGACCATAGTCTCCACTTCGGTTTGCCATTTGGTAGCTTGAAGTAAATCAAGCTGGAGCTGGGTCGAGTAATTTATAGCCCCTATGTTCTCCCTTCCCCTTCTCCTCCCCGTTCCTACTGGCACATGTACATACAAGATAAAGTAAAGAAGAATTTTAACCAATTTGTGAGTGTTACAAGAGATTCCTGTAACAGTGACATTCACGTCCTCTTTCTGTCCTCAAGACCTCAGGAAATTATGGTAGTAACACCCAGTGTGCTCACTTACCTGTTGAGGCTGAGACAGTGATCTGTTGTCCTCTTGGTGCAACTAGGACTTTAATGTCAGTGAGGTCTTTGTGAAGGAGATTATTTTTATTGTTATGGTTGAAAGAAGAACTTCTGCCACTATAATAAAAACCTGAGTATCTTCTATCTTTTTGTCTTATCCTTCCCTCGAATTCCCGCTGAAGATTGGCTGCTTTAGTGAATTAGGTATCCGGGGGGTCTCTGTCTATTTTGTCAGTTCAGTCAGAATTATACTTGGTGAATTCCCTCTCAAAGAGAGTTTGTTTTCTTCTAAATGAGGAATTATTCACCACAGCTTCCAAACATTGTTTATTCAAACCCTCTTGAAACGTATTGATTAGGATGTTCAAAGTGAGTGATGTGTAGCAGTGAATAAATCCCCCCTGGGGAACAAAGGTGTCTGCTGAAGATGAGACTTGGAGAGCCTCCCAATGCATTCTCAAGTGCATGAGGAAAAGATTAATTATATCTGCCCCCAAAATGGCTGTGGCTAGAAAGTTGGAATTGCACGGGGAGACTTTAATCACTATTGTGCTGTTGTGCTCTGGCAGAAAGAAAAAAAAAAAAAAGAAGGATTTGATTTGGAGGAATAAAAAGGGTTTGAAATCTCTCCAGCATCTCATTTCCTTTCCCTAGGAGTGCAGAAATTCCCACTCATCCTACATGTGCTCGACTCTTTTGATATTGCTCTATCATTGCACTTTCTCCACCTCCACGGGTACAGCTCCTGCTGCAAGTACCGCTGCCGTCTCAGCGCACCTTACCACCGCCTCTGCTAGTGAGGCAGTTGTGGTAGTAGCAGCAGTAACAAAGGTGGTGGGAGATGCAGCAGCAGCAAATAACACCCACCCTTTTTTTTCCTTTCCTGAAAATTTAGCCTAAAATTGTGGAGATGCTTCGTAAGCAGGGCTAATTTGTAATTGGTAAAGTAATTATTTTGTTAAGGTGTTTTAACAGGAACAGGAAGCTCTGCAACTGTATGCACCTACATAGTTTTCTGTAGCCCTGCAATTAGCAGAATGTAAGCTGTTTAGTGAGTGTCACCATCACAAAGGCTATTCCATGGAACAAAGGAAAATTTAGATTTTAATCTTTTTTTCATTAAAATGAGATAGTGATGACTCCTGTTTTTTGTGAAATTTCAACTTTTTAACCACTGGCACTGTGTATGTTGATATACTACTGCTATGTCCTGCAGAGAACATATTAATAAGTGCAGATGCTTTCCACAGCCAGGGCATGAAGAAATCCCAGTTTGGCCCTGCCAGTTCCCCTTGCTATCACAGCAAACAAAATCAGTAACGCTTTCTGCTCACTATGAGATTTTTCTGGGCAAGAAGCTGCCTTATATAACATCACCTTCACTCCCCAACTTGCTTTTTTTCCTTGGGCTGTGCAAATATCGTATTTCTTTTGCGCTGTGTCCAACTGCTAGCCAATTCCCATGTCAATGTAGAACAGGCCTGGTCAGGAATTTTTCAATTGAACATTAATTAGAAAAGTCTATGTTCGTCAAAACCAAAACTGACTGCTGAAGCAATTGTTTTTGACAGACGTCCTCTTTAAAAAAATTCTTTTAAAGAAAGTTTAAAAGTTGCCAAAGTATCTCACTGAAGTGGTTTTGTTTTGGTTTACGTTGTCTTGTATTAATGAGGGCCAGTTTTTCTTTTAAAGAAACCTTTGCTTTGAAAGTTATATTGGGAATTGAAATAAAGGAATTCCAAAACCCCAATGTTTTAATTAATCCAACCAAATTTCCACATTTTCTATTTAGGAAGGGTTATTATTTTTGAGAGGCTTTTTTTTACTGTTCAGGGCAGGAACATATTTGAAAATGTTAGAGATGTTCATGCACCAGGACAAATCTTTCTGTTTCTGCCTCTAAACCAGAACTAGTTGTTCAGCGTTCTGTGTCAACTCTTTCCTAGAGACCCCAGGAAGTTAAATGTAGAATATAATCCTTTTTTTTTGACAATATCAATTTCCCACTTGCCTGTAAACTACTAATTTTCTAGATTTAAAAGCTGTATTCTCCTCTGGAAAACAATTTATCTTGTTTGCAAGCAGTTGTGCTGAAAAACCCTGAGTGCTTCCACATGAATAGGGAAAACTGCTGTGGTATGACTAAAAATGGGAAAACAATTCAGAGGAGAAATCAGAGCTCAAGTTATAGAATTTGTAAATAGTTGGTTGGGAAAAAAACCAAACCAATATTTAGAGAATATATTGAGCGTTCTTCTTGTGCCCAAGCCATGTTTGCTTGCTTTTCTGTTATGTGAACAAATACCTAAATTTGGCTCTAATTAACTGATTGCTACTTATTCAGTAGGGTATACCTGGTTATTTTACCACAGAAAACAGTGTTCCCTCATAGCAAGTTGCGTATTTAACTTAAAATAAATACTAACAAAAGCTTTTTAGGTTGCCAAAGCACTTCCATTTAATAAAACAAATATACTTGAATGGCAAATAATACATACAAAGGCACTGGGTTGTACTCTTCTGTCTAAAGCAAATATAGTAGAGAGAAGCAACTTGGTTATTCTAAGTATCTGACAATGACAAGAAAAAAAGAATATCTAGAAATTTTGACAATTTAATCTCTTCTGTTACAGCCTAGGCTACCTTTCCTAATTAGCCCATCCCCTTTTGAGTACACCAGTAGACCAGTGGATGATTGAACTGAAAGAATGGGATCCTCTGGGCGTAATGAATCATAGAAGGGTTTGGGTTGGAAGGGACCTCAAAACCCATATAGTTCCAACTCCCCTGCCATGGGCAGGGACACCCTCCACTAGACCAGAATGCCCAAAGCCCCTTTCAACCCAGCCTTGAACCACAACTTCTCTGAGCAACCTATTCCAGTGCCTTGCCACCATCATAATGAAGAATTTCTTCCTAATATCTGAAATAAAAGCTAGAGCTTTTCTCAGTCAAGTAGTGTCAAATAGTCAGAGAGTATAATATAATAATATAATATTGTAAAATCTGAGGTTTCAGGTAAATCTACACAAAAAGAAATCTTTTCTGTGAGAACAGTAAACTGTCATAGAATTACTCCTGCCCATGTCTATGAAGATGGAATGACCACAAGTTTCCTGAATATTACAATAAGGGATTTAGTTCTGATTGCACCTCAGCACGTGAACTGTCTGGAAGGTTTCCTGCCTGGACAGGACAGCTGAATGGGTCACGGATGCAAAACTGAGTAATACACAGTGACTGCTGACTGAAAAGTTCTGCTTCAAAGACTAAGAAATTTCCTTGGTACTTCTTTCACAAGACAGCTATCTGTTATTTGCATAGCTGCTTTCTAGGGGTGTTGAATCATAAATATATCTAGGAATTATTAGTTACCATTTATCATCCCTCTAATATTGAAACAGCTACATAAACTGGTATTTTAAAATACAGAAGTGAATGAGCAGTAAGCTTTACATAAGCTGTTGGAGAAGAGGCATAATTTAAAACACAGCTGTAGCGTACATCAAAGAGTAATCATTTTAACCAGTGACCCAATAAAGCTGCCTATATGTTTTTCTGGTTTAACTCCATTTTAGCTACTGTAAAGCCACAGTTTGTTTGGTAGGAAAGCAGCTTTATGTACTTGCGTAGAATTTCCATCAGCCTCCAAGTGCCTGAGATATGAATCAGGTTTCCAAATAACCCTGAAAGGAAGATGAGTTTCGGTTTCCTATAACTATAATGATAAACATAAAAGCAGGTGCATAAGGGTTTGGTGGGATTTTTGCAGTTATGCAGGAAGCCACTGAATGAGGATTTAGAATCATAGAATCACTAAGGTTGGAAAGGACCTCTGAGATCATCAAGTCCAACCGTCAACCTAATACCACCATGCCTGCTAGACCATGTCCTGGAGCGCCGCATCCATGCATTTTTTGAAGATCTCCAGGGACGACGATTCAACCACCAAAGTGGTTGAGCACAAAGTTTTCTGGCATCCTCCAGCTGTCCCCAGTTACAGTAGTATACATTGCATATTAGATGCAGTTAAAGGGCTACTTTTTTTCCTTTGTTTTGTTTTTTTTCCCCTGTTTTCTTTTCTTTTTATTATGGGAGGAATGAAGGTCAAAGTTCTTAACACAGAATGAATAGACCTTGTGTTTCTCATTCCTATGAAGAATGAGGGAATGGTATAGAACTCAGATTTTTTGCCTTATTTGCTTGATAGTTGAAGCTTGATACTGAAAACTGAGATGTCAAATTGCTGTAACACAAGCAGAAGCAAAGTGACTATTTCTATCAAAAGCCAAGGAATAGCTTGGATACACAGTGTTTCCTAAATGAGTCAGGATTAGTCCTGAGCAAATGCAGAGGACAGTTTACTCTCTACTCGCTCGGGAGGATGACATATGCCATGATGCAGGAGTTTGCAGGTGCTCACCTTGCTGTGCTTTACAAAAGCAGTTCTGACAGCTGCCTCACCTTTTTCTGCTCCCTTTCTCTGTGCTCCATTCTCCCTTATACTGCTTCACTGTTAATCAGTGAGTGCTTATGCTTCAGCCGCACAGATATCTACTGTAGGGCTCTAGCAGCAGTCCATAGCCGCTTGGCAAAAAGAAAGATGGTTTGTGCTCTATCATCATGTCAGAAAGCTGAAAATGGAGTCAGTGAGGTTCAGAAGCCACGGAGTTTTAACAGACTGACCTCAGATTTCAGGAATAATCTCAGTCTGGTTTCCTGCTGTAGCTATGCCTTTCCAGTAGCTTCGTTCTGAAAGCCCATTAGCTCAAATGAGTTTATGGAGGTTAAGCTGCAATAAAGAGAATAATACTTTGGTCTTCAGCACCAAGTCAGATTCTGTCACCAAAATGATATGAAAGAGATTCAAAGTTTTCCATCCCGTGCTAAATGGTATACACTGCTGCGTGCTCAAACATTTTCTTCAGTGACAGCTGGCATTAACCACCCTGTGAGCACACCTGCAGTTTACATAGGATTCTTTGGCATGCTTCCTTTGGGAAAGGTAGCAGTACAATGTTTTAAAAAAAACAGAACAACAAACCCACCAAAACCCCAAACCCAAATCCAGCAACCAACCTCACATACTGTAGCTTCTTGAAAAGCTGAATTTCTCTAAATCTGGAGTAACTAATCCATAATCTCCCAACTACCACTATACTAGCCTAGATGCAAACTAAACATGAGCCTCTTTCAGATACAGAGGATATTTTTATCAAATGGGGGCAATACATCACTTTTTTGATGTGAAACCTGATGTCTCAGGTTGGAGATTAGGAGGAATTTCTTCTTGGAAAGGGTGGTCGGGCATTGGAATGGATTGCCCAGGGAGGTGGTGGAGTCACCGTCCCTGGGGGTGTTTAAAGAAAGGTTGGATGTGGTACTCAGGGACATGGTTTAGTGGGTAATTGGTAGTAGGGGGACAGTTGGACTAGGTGATCTTGGAGGTCTCTTCCAACCTTAATGGTTCTATGATTCTATGAAACTCAAAACGTAAACCAAAGGAAATCAGAAACTGCAATAGATAGAAAAATTGAAGTAACATATAAACAGTTAATCATTCTTTAGACATGCTTGGCAATTTTTCCTGGTAAGAATGCTATCACTTTGGAAGATAACTTAATAGACAGACAAGACAGGAAAACTGTTTTGCTTCTAATGGCATTGCTATGGTGTAATGGGGCTGAGATGGCTATATTCAAGACAGATGCTATTATTTTTTCTAGTTTTACCATAAGTGACACTATGATATTTCCAAAATCAAGCCTGAAAGCCCATTAAAAACATCTTGCTGGCTTGACTCATAACAAAGTGTAGGAACTGTTTTTTCCAGACCTGCTGAATGGAGAAGCTTTCAGAACACTCAGCCTGATGATCCCTAGCTTTTATAGCAAAGTACAAGGCAAACTTAGCCATCTAGTGTTATGCTTTCATCACGCTCTCTTTTAATGGTGTGTCCTTTTCTAGCTAAGTTATTGCAGCAATGGAGAGAAATGTTGCTTCCCCATTTATTCACTTATTCGTGTTTCTGTGCATTTGGGTAACTTTCATGGGAGGCTTAAAAAATTTGGTCAGTCTCTTAGTCTCACAGAAAGATACCTGCATGCTTCTCAACCGAAGAAATGAGTTCTGTGCTACAGGTGCAATCCTAATAATTGAGGTTTAATTTAGCACAAAAACCTCTCCTTATTGCACTTTGGTTTTAACAGTGTTCCCTTACAATAAGTTGTATTCCCCTCACAAACCGTACTGATTCTTTATTTGATTTGTCTTTCAGTGTTCGTCTTCATTGCTCCGTCACATCCTAAAATCTGACAGTGTGTAAGCAAGACATTACTTTCAGGAAAAAAAAGCAGTGCAGAGGTAATGTTTACATTAAGTAATTAGAAAATCTGGTGATGGAGATGAGGACACTTTCTCAGTGTGTCCAACTCTACATAGAAGGCAGCAGGCAATCCTGCTATGATTCACATCTGGCAGAGTTTCAGTAGGTGAGCTGGAGGCATTTTAAAAGTAAGTGTTCAGATTCCACTAAAGAACATAAGCTTTAAACTTTTCTGCAACAGCCATTTACCACAACTTTAATAAATAGTTAATAAAGGAAGTTCCACTTGTGCCCAAGTCAGGCACCATACCCAACTGATCAGAGACAGCCAACAAACCAGAGAGGAAAGATGATGCAGTAGCTGTGGGCTATCCTAAAATTTAAGAAGCCTGACTGAATTGTTGCTTAGTGTCTTTTAGTAAGTTACTTCTTTCAAGAGGAGCTGTAGACTACAGGTTGTGAAATGATGTATTTCAGTTATTCACGTACAAAATATTTTTTTCCATTTCATGAAACATATCTATGATTTTAAAATCTTTCCAGTTTTGAATCAAGTGACTCAACTTTTCACTTGTTCCTAGGTTGCATCAAAAGTGATGTAACTGTTAGCAGATACAAAGCTAGCGGATGCAAGAGATGCAGGTGTAAGTGCCTTTTCTGCTCATCGTGAACTTAAACCCTGCTAACTCAACGTGGAAGAGCAAGTGATTGACTATTGGATTAACAGTCTTTTTACCTAGTCAAAAAGTCAAGCTTGGACTCGAGACACAGATTTTTGAGATTCTGAGGCCTTGAACAAGATGATACATAAGAAATTTAGATAACCAGAGAAAAATTTTAACTTGTAAAAATTTGCTATTTGCATTGCTCTAAGATATGGTGTGGGGCCACAATAGTGGACCTGTCTGCATTAAGGGAGCCCTGTCTAGAATTACTAACGGTCATGTACATTGTTGGTTTCAGTCCTACGATTGCTTTTAAACAACAGCTTTCATCTCCCATATATGAGTCCTGTCATACTAATAATTTCATGGACTTGGGGAACATACAGCTTCTTGTCTCTTTCATGGGTCTCTGGAGCAGAGACTGACAGGTAATTCAAAACATTAAGTGGAGTTTCCTAAATCCATCTTCATTCTGCCTCCATCAGCATGAGTCCTGACCCCAGGAAGTAACTTCCTTACAGTCTTGTTTGATGTCCCCATGGCATTTGAAAGACTAAGAACAAATGGTCTCTCTTCAGAAAGCAACAATTTCAAAATTGTCTGACACAACTCCCAGAAAAGATCATCTGCACCCAGGCCAAATGCTGTAGCAGAAGAAATACGTGGAGAAGGTCTGCCCTTCTGTGCACACTCCGTCCAGGTTTGGTGAGTATCTTCACCCAGATGAAGTTTCAGGAGACTTGATTACAGTAGAAATAGAAAAAAGAAAAGAGAGAGAAACGATGGGGTAAAGAAGAAATTAATTTGCTAGTTATGTGTTTATGATAACCACACAGCTGCAGAGCTTCTATGCAATACCTTTTAAGACATCGGTCAAGTTGAACATCCACTTAATAATAATTGCAGATCTTTGAAAAGAACTTGTCAGGTTATTTGTTGCATGTAACATTTACTGTAGGTTTAGACTTTGTCCCAGATAGGCACCTAGACTATGTTGGTTTTCACGTGCTCCCTAATTACATTTTTTTCATATGTTTGAACAGCAGTTCAGAAGTTGAAGCCCCTTTTTAAGCTTTTGATTGTTGTTATATGTTAGTCCTATTGCATATTGTCATATTTTTTTAAGATAACAAAAATATTAAACACAAGCATAACCCCAAAAATTAAAACTGGAGCCCCATAAAAGTAGAACAATGGAAGCATTCACATGGGGACTATCACCAAGATGAGGAAATGAGATGCTCTCATACTTCCAGTGCACTGTGGGGAGCTCTGGGTTCCCCAGAGCTGGCCCTGCTCAGCTGGCTTGCAGGTACCAGGCCAGACAACTCCGGCTGCAAAGAAGCAATGAGCCATTTGTTTTCAGAGGGTGGTTTGAGGGTTTTGGCTCCTAGAAGGGAACAGCCTTGTGTAAAGTCCCTGTGCATCTGCAATACCCAGACAGGATGAGACACGTTAGAATAAATTCCCAAAGGCAGCATCCCAAATGTGAGGCTCCTTGGCAGCTTCGGTCAACTTCAATCCAAGACATTGGTCCTTTGCCTCCTGTTTTCTGGTAACCTAAATCAAATAGGTGTTGTGACAGAAAACAAACTCTGCAGAAACACATGATTAGTTGTCAGATGGATTAACTCTCTGTACTGATTCATTCTGGTTGCTTACGAGTGGCAAGGAGAGAGGAGCAGCGGTTCTGGCTTAGACTGCCTTGAGCTGCTGCACAGCCGGGAGCGGAGGACTAGTGACCAGGAGTGCTTTACCCTGTTCCTTCCCAGGACTGAGAAATCCAACTGGAACTGCAGAATGATTGAGATTTGCAGCCATGACCCTTTCCTAGATGAGTCATCCTTTTTGAAAACACATTAATGACTAGGATGATTTGAAAAAGGAACCAGTGGATATGCTTTCTTGTTTTTATTCAATATTGCAAAGATTAAATAATGTGACACTCACGCTTTTGTGCTTAGAACAGGGAGAAATCAAGGTGTTCCAACTCCCAGGTGAACATTGTAATGGTGGGTACTTCGCTGCCTCTCTGGCTTATTACTCTAATTGTTTGATGAGGTTTTGGGTAGACTTTTTGCAAAGCAACGTACTATCAACAGGAATAGTGGACACCATTTCTCCCTTTGAATACCTTCAGGACACAAAACTGGTGATTACGGCAGGCTTCTTACGATGGGGAAGGAAAGGTCTGAACTCTCTCAGATTCACCTGGGATGAACCCAGGTGTATCAGATCTTGGCCAGAGCTGTCCCTCCTGCTTTATTTTGTGAAAGAAAAATGGAGAAGATGGCAACAGTTTTGGTGAGGGCTGGAGGAAGGAAACAATCACAAAACGTACTTCTGACCAGCCTCCTTCTCTGGCTGTGTTTTGGAATGACAGTCCATGTGTGTTTTGTGATGAGCTCAGCTCTTTTAGAAAATGAGAAGCACACGCTTAGCCTGTCTCCAGGACCGAGCTCCTCTGGGACCTCAGGCAGAAAACATGTCCTGATGAAAGCTGGTTGTGACTTAAGTTAGCTGGAAGCAGTTTCAAGCATGAGCAATAGGCACTCAAGTCACTTGACTGGGGAAAATTGGGTACCTAAGGGTGTGAGGGAAATGGGATATTGTGGATTCTTAGATACAGAGGACTGAAAGCCAACAAAGTCCTTGTCTGGATGCCTAATCTCTGTAGCAGATTGGGGCCAAGGTGTATACAGCTGCTGCTGTCATCCCAGCTTCAGTAAAGACGAGAAACTCTTCCTTGCCTGTCTCTATGCAGATGCACAAATATCTCATCCTGGAAGGCTGCATGTAAAATGGAGCTGTAGGAAACATTTAAATTAAGTGAAATATTTTCATTACATTTTTTTGTTTCTCCTCTGTCTAAAACCTTTGTTTTCCTCATAAAGAATGACAATTGGTAAGGCCTCTATCTGTAAAAATACGGAGATCTTAGATTTGATCCCGGAATGTATATTCAGACATTACTGAAATGGCCACTTTCTGTTTACTGGAAGGTTGGTACTCAGGACACCGCTGCTGCCAATAACTGTGCTACTGTAATAATTGTGCATCTTCCATAAACAGAATTGACGAAAAATAATATTATGGAAATTTTGGATGATGGAAAACGGCTTTTTTTACAAAACAATGAAACAAAATCGGTTTTTAAATGTTAAGGGTATTGACCAGGATACGATGAAATTTTGACTTATCTCTAACAGCAATAAAATCTTTGGGAGACTTGCAGTTGGCTCAGTAGTACCTTTTTCCTTAGTACCTTAGTCCTGTAATAGAAAGCATGCTGTGGATAAGAAAGGCCTCCAGTAGATCTGCCATGTCAAGCAAATCTAGGAATGCCATGAGCTTTTATTGCTATCAAAAGCTGTTTGCCTTCTTTCTCTTCATGTGCAGATCTCCAGAACCAAAGAAAGCGCAGCGTTGGAAAAGTTGATCTCTTTTCTATTCAAGTTCATCTACTCTTACTTAGCCAGAGGTGTCTTTATTTGAGTGTGGGGTAGGATCAGAAAGAAGGAGAGGGAATAGAAGTGCTAACTAATTGCTAGTTCTGATCTCTTGTTATCTCCATATCAAGGAAATTTATTTGAATGGCATATATTTTGAGTGCCTGAGGAGGAAATTCTAGTTGCAGATAGCAAAGAAACACTGAATCTAGTTTTTGTGTTTGGTTTTTTGTGGTTGTTGTCCTGGTGTTGTCGATGTGTCATTATTTATTGCATATAAAGGAATTATTTGATTTTGATTTTTTTTTTAAAGTAAGACTCGAACAATATCTTTCTTAATATTCAGGCTGAACAAACATCTCCTTATAAAGACTGAATTCCCCAGGATGCTACAAACACCTTCTAATAATCAAAAGTTGTTAAAAATCAGTTTTTGTTTTGAAAAGTAACTATAATACATTTCTTCCTTCTTCTCCTTTATAGTCCTTACTATAAAATTCTTACAGCATCTCCTGCTTCTTTTTCTACCTCTTTAATACTGGATTTTTTTTCCCACAACACATTCCCCTACTGCCTTAAGTCTACACTGGCCCCCATGTAGTCAGTTTACTGTTGGCAAGATCTTGCGCTTTTCAGCCTCTCACCCACCAGTGAACGGCTTTCTTCTCCTTGATGTTGCACTGGCAATTTAAATTCATTGGATATCTCCTCTCCAAATTTTCCTCTCTGTTCTGTACCATAATCCTTCAAATCATTTTGTTCCCAGCCCTTTAAACTTCAGTCACCATCGACTCCACTGTCCTTCATTTATCATCTCGTCTGCTGCAAAATACTGTTTTTCATTCTTCCAAGCTCTAAAATCCTTTTCTCATTCCCACTTCCATAGCAAAAAGCCTCCTTCTGCCCCCTGACCTTTACTTTTCAGCACCCTACTCTCCTATTCCATACTTCTTCCAAGACTGTATCACTGTAGCCATTTAATTCACCTTTCCTTTACTAATTTCCTTTTTTTCTTCACTAACTATCATCCAGGCTCCTGTTCTCACTTCAGTACCCTTCATTGCTATCTACCGTTACAATCTCAATGTCTGTTATGCCTGTTTGTTGCCCTTTCACACTTTAAATGTCCTTTTAACATTTCTGTGTTCTCTCAGTCTGTGATGGTTATTACTTCTGCATTTGCAGATTTTTCCTTCTCCTGGAAGATCTGGATAGCAAGCTCTGAAGTGCACACACTCTCTAAAATTTTCAGTAGACCATCCCTGTCAATAATTAAGTTTTCCTGCTCCACAAGTTCAGCAGTTCTTGCCTCAGGATGTAAGCAAGAAAACAGCTGGAGAGCCAGGGGCAAAAGGCTCACAATGAATATAAATGTGTCTTAAAAAGTTCTTTAGATCTTATGGAAGGGCTGTATGGAAGGCAATGAAACAATATTTAGCATCTCAATAGAAGATTCATCCCACTTAGTGAATAGGATAAACTTCTGTTCTCTGTGGAGCTGACTCAAGCACTTCCTCCTGCAGGGAAATTTTTTGTAGTTTTCTGGAAAGAACTAGTCAGAATTAAATTGAACTGCCTGCAGTTTGGTCACAAAGTAAGATTTTGCAGATTTTTCTGCGAGAGTGGAGACCTGTATTCACGTTCATAGTTCCATTGTGTGGAGACATAGGAATGAGTTTTACCTTGCAATTATTGACTTGGACTAACATGTTTCCTCACTGGGATAGACCTGTGGGCAAGTACCATGATACTTTTGTACTATGATACTCCTCACTGGCAGGCCAATACATCAGAAGTTTGTGCTTGCATTCAGTGAGACCTGGACAGACTGGAGAGTTGAGCAGAGAGGAACCTTATGGAATTCAACAAGCGAAAAGTGTAGGGTCCTGCACCTAGGGAAGAACAACCCCAAGCACCAGTACAGGTCAGGGGTTGACCTGCTGGGAAGCAGCGCTGCAGAGAAGGACATGGGAGTCCTGGTGGACAAGAAGCTCTCCATGAGCCAGCAGTGTGCCCTCGTGCCCATGAAGGCCATGGTATCCTGGGATGCATCAAGAAGATCATGGCCAGCAGGTCGAGGGAGGTTACCCTCCCCTTCTACTCTGCCCTGGTGAGGCTGCATCTGGAGTGCTGTGTCCAGTCCTGGGCTCCCTAGTTGAAGACAGGGAACTACTGGAGAGAGTCTAGTGGAGGGCTATGGAGATCAGTAGGTGACTGGCACATCTCTCTTATGAGGAAAGGCTGAGACAGCTGGATCTATTCAGCCTGAAGAAAAGAAGACTGAGAGGGGATCTCATCAGCGCTCATAAATATCTGAAGGGTGGGTGTCAAGAGGATGAGGCCAGACTCTTCTCAGTGGTGCCCAGTGACAGGACAATGGGCAATGGGCACAAACTGGAATACAGGAAGTTCCGTCTGAACATGATGAAAAACTTCTTTGAGGGTGATGGAGCACTGGAACAGGTTGTCCAGAGAGGTTGTGGAGTCGGCTTCTCTAGAGATACTCAAAACGTGCCTGGACACGATCCTGTGCAACCTGTTCTAGGTGATCCTGCTCTAACAGAGGCGTTTGATTAGATGATCTCCAGAGGTCCCTTCCAACCCCAACCATTCTGTGATTCTGTGATTTTGTGGAGAATATTTTTTATTCCATCTTTCAGGATACAGTAGCACCAAGCACCTCAAGAAAGCATATGTCTGCTTTTACTGTCAGAAAGCATCCCTGGCCACTGACCCTCTACACCACTACAGATCTACTTCTAACCTTCCCATTCTCGTTAATGTCCTGGAAGAAGTTGTAGATACTTCTCAAAGACAATCTAAATGTCTCAAAACTTGAATTATCATTCTCTGGCTTCACCTTAGATTGTGGCCTTACTGCTATAATAGTGCTATGACCAATAGTTTCTGAGAAAGACTGACAAAGGTGAAATATTCTTCCCAATAATGTTCTGTCTAAATTCACACCTGAAATTTCTATTTTGGGGAGTTTGAGATTAGTTTAGAATCCTAGCAAGAACAAACATGTGCTGTGGGAACTTTCTGTCTGCCTTTGAGAAGCTTTGCTCACATGGGGGCAAAATCCACAGGTCTCCACCAGCTGTAAGCATCGTGAGTTCCCACGGTCCATCCACATTGCTGTTTTGTGAACAAGATGACAAGATTTCTTGTGCTTGTGTGTGGCATCAAGATAGCAGCAGGGTCAAGGAGACTCAGGCGCTCAGGCCTAGGTGGGATATGGAGTGCCTGATGGAGTAACCATCTACTGGACACTCAAAAGGTAAATGCTTACCATTTAGGCACCCAGACCAACTCAGTGTTGTCTCCTTGTGTTTGTTGGGAGTGTTTGAGCTCCAGGCTGGCCTTTAACAGACAGTGTATGCATAGCTACATCCTCAGGGTACCTGCTTTTTCTGATCAGGGGACTTTTTTCTGACACACGTAGATAATACTCATGACACAGTTGCCTGCTGGTATGTCACCTATGCAACATCTTATGAAGGAGATGTGGATGGAAATGTTTTCAATGTGTTAATAGCACTGACCTTTACATTTCCATTATACATCACTCAGAAGCAGTGACAAGGCATTCAAAATCTGAAAATCTGGAAGCCAAATTTAGATGGTTTCTGAATGGCTTTATGTTTCTTTGAACAATACAACTTTTTAAAATATGAAAAATAAGCTGAGATCATGTTATAATTGCATCTTTCGGGGGAGCATAGCCGCCTGCTGATCACATCAGATGTTTGGTCATTGTTCAGCTACCACAACTTTGGGCACACGCAAATTTTGTTTCCTAGTGTGGTCCCTGACCTGAGATAGGGCTGAGTATTTTTCTCAGTGCATAACAACAGGTAGGATAACAGCAAGCAGAATAAAGGATATGCCATGCTTATTGTCAGTTCACTCCTCTTCTTGGGTATAAAGACAACTTTTTAGGTGTGAGTGTGAAACCCTCATAAAGCAGCATGACCTGTATCCATTCAAGTCTGCAAGTGGATCAAGAAAACCTAATTTAAAACAGAACTGAACTCTAAGAATAATCATCAGCCAATTCATCCTAGTAGCCCAAATTCTTAATTTCCTTGACAAATGTTTAATTTTCTCCCATGATTTGACTTTTCTTTTGAAGGTGACTCATGCAGCAACAAATCAAAGCGATGGCATTTTTGTTTGTCCTGTGCAATCTCATGTAGGTGAACCAAAGCATTTGCACCACACAGTTGTTATTGCTGGAATGCTTTTCTAGACTATTATCTAAGTATCTACATTAATATTTTGTTTATTAATCTAGTCCTATAAGATGCCAAGATTGAGAAACACTTGCAGAAGAGTTTCCTGAAAAAGACATTTTGTCTGAGAAGAGGAATTATACTGATACTGAAGCTTTCTCATATCCAGATCATCATGGAAATGTATTTTAGTGATAGAGAAAAAAAAAGAAGACACTTTTACTCTCCTCCCCCCAAGTTTATGTAGGTGAGTCTGTTCTTACACACATGATCCCACGTGTTTTGCTGCCACTATTCACAGCAAGAATCACACTGCATCACAGCACTGAAACTCAAGCAGCACACTTCCAAGATTTCTTTAGGTGGTAGCTGCACCTGGAATACTCCCTAGCAAGAGATTCCCTTTACATAAATAGCAGCGAGACGATGTTTACGGAGTAGTCATGCAGCCTCCTGCGTTCTTACTCCAGGGAGCTCCACAGATGAAGTTATGAAGGGAAAGGACTGGAGAAGGGAGTCTGTGATTGGAAGGAGTGCTGCTGCCGTGGCATTTGAGCCCCCTTTCTTCACAAGTTACAAAGATTTTGCATTCTGAGGGTTCTCTTCATCTTCTGAGGTCTGTTTGATCTAAAGAGCGTTACTGGGACAAATGTTTAAAGGGGAGGGAGATCAGTGTGTCAGGTGGACAAATGGAAGGGAGTGAGACCAATTTAATATGGATGATTGCACAAGAACAAATGGGGAATAAGCTGTCTTTGAATAGATGTGGCTGGAAATGAGAAAAAGGTTTTCAATAGTAGCTCTGGAACAGCCTTTGAGTAAGAATAGATGCAAAAAAAAAAACCCCCCAAAAAAAACCAAAAACCAACCCCAAACCACCTTCCTGCTTTTAATATTAACTTGATCCAGAAACGGAAGGAAAGGTAAGAACTGGTTGCTGGAAACAGCTGGAGGTTAGGATGCAATTAGCCAGGGTGTCCCTCCAGTCTATGTTCTTATTTTGCAATGTTCCTAAAATCACTACTAAGCCACCTGCTGGAGCTGGCCATGCTAATGAACAGCAGTCTAATCCAGAGAGCTGCTGAGCACATGCTGCCAGCCTGGTTCGATAGCAGTTGATTTGCTTGGCACTCTGCTGGATACACTCTGTACCTTAGAGGATAGGACTGGAGCACAATTTAAAATAGTCTCTCACCTACATAGCTCGGCATTTAACATAGGAAAAAAAAAGGAAGTCTGCTCTATGAATAGTACCCAACTTGGTTTTAAAGCATAAAATACTGTCTTTGGGTGATTCCAAATAGTACCTCACAGCACAGGGCGCAGCCTAGGACAAGGTGTCTCTCGCTTTCAGTCCGCTTTGTTGCATATGGTCTCACTGTCCAGCAGAACAGTTTCTACTTAAGAGAGCCTAAACAGAGCCTTGCAATCACGTTTGAAATATGACTGATGGCTGGCATTGCACGTAAGAACAGTTTCTGCCACAGAAGTCCAATCAAATGCCTTACACTTTCATAGCAATTCAATTATTTGGAGTCTTAAAACACCTATGAACCTCAACCCAACTGAATCCCAGCTACATCTGGGTCTGCAATAAATTACTTTCAGACAAATTTAGTCTTCTTACATTAAAGTTCTTTTAGACTGTATTTACTTGAATTCAAAGAAACCTTTCCCCCCCATCTTCAAAGGGACATTGTGCTGGGTTTGGCTGGGTTTTTCTTCACAGTAGCCAGTATGGGGCTGTGTTTTGGTTTTGTGCTGAAAACAGTGTGGATAACACAAGGATGTTTTAGTTACTGCTAAGCAGTGCTTACACAGAGCCAAGGACATTGCTGCTTCTCACACCACCCCACCGGCAAGGAGGTTGGGGGTGCATGAGAAGTTGGGAGGCGTCACAACCGGCACAGCTGACCCCAACTGACCAAAGGGATATGCCATACCATATGATGTCATGCTCAGCATATTGCTGAGGAAGAAGGAAGGGGGGAGGTTTGAAGTGATGGCACTTGTCTTCCCAAGTAAGTGTCATGTGTGATGGAGCCCTGCTGTCCTGGAGATGGCTGAACACCTGCCTGCCCATGGGAAGTGGTGAATGAGTCTCTTGTTTGTGTGTGCAGAGTTTGCTTTACTTATTAAACTGTCTGTAACTCAACCCACGAGTTTTACTTTTTCTTTTTCTTTTTTTTTTTTTCCTGTTCGATGCTCTTCTCTGTCCTACCAAGGAGGGAAATGAATGAACAGCTGTGTGCTTGTTTTAGCTGCCAGCCAGGACAAACCATGACAGACATGCAGTAACTTACTTTTCATGAGGAAATAAACTACCTTGCACCTACTTGGTCCATCAGCATACTTCAGGGTAAAGTTACGAGAGGAATTGATTGGTAGTAACTTATGCCACAGGCCATAGATGTGTTCTATCATTGTGGTAAGCAGAAAGCAACTAATTCAAAGCATCTTAAGCTAAATTACAAATAAATATATATAAGCATATATACAACACATGCTTATATAGACTGATTAAAGCATCTGCTCTAGACCAAGCTCTGATCAAGCACAAGAATTCGGTGTTGTGAAAATTCAGAAAAGGTATGCTGCATTCGTTATTAGAATTAGGCATGAGTTGACTACTTAGTCTCTGTTATTACCGGTAAAAAAATTTTATATTGTATATTATAACTGTGATCTCACAGGATCTTTTGTCATAAAAACTAACAATGAAGCCAAAAGAAATGTGCATAGAATTTCTTTATACTTAATTTGGTAAAAACAGGTGTTATTTGACTGACTTTACTGTATTGAAGTTACTTCATTTTATGGGGATGACAAATCTACAGGTAATGGTTTAATGGATCACAAAAGTCCCAGATTGTTTTACAGAATAGATGAGCTGAATATCAGCAGATGTATGCAGAAGCTATCATGCTACCTGCTATATGTTTCCATTTTCTCTTTCTGATTTTTGAAATGTAGGGCCACACTGCTCAACCATCCAACATCTTCATGTTTTTGAACTCTTTTGCTTATTGAGGATATTTTTGATAATATGGCTGTAACTAATACTTTTCATATTGATATTCAGGTTACATATTCAAGGAAACAGTGTAATTATATTGGATGGGGTTTGCTCTGGCTATTTTCAGAATGTCTAAGAATATTTGATTAGAAAGACTGACTTCTGATTCAACCGTAAATTCCCATTTTTGTCCTGGAGATTTTCTGGATCTGGAGATTTTCTAGATCATAAGCTCTCTCTGATGTTTTATAGATGAGCATTACTTTGGTAAAAGGGAAGCTGTCAAGTGGAGTGGGAGTCAATATTCTTAATGTTAAATTTTGACCCTTGATATCGACAAGAACTTTTAATTTCGCCCTTTAATTTCTGCATCTGTCACTATTTTATTGTGATCCTGTAATCGCTTAATTAATATGTGTGTCTATTTCTTTTCTGTGAAATAGCAGTGCTGTTTACTGTGTCCCAGGATGCAGAGGTGATGGGTTGTTCGAAAGTGAGCTTCTAGAAAAGATGGCGTGATGGAACAATTATCTTAAAGACTTACTAGATCTGAATCCCAGAAATCTGGAAAGACAGCAATAGCCTTTTCATAATGTGTTCTGTATTTGTTCTCAGTACTTACTGAATTGTCTGGATTCTCAAGATAATAATAATATTAATAATATGAAGGGCAGTCCCCTCCTCTTTTACTGTTTTGACCTTTCTGGATTCTGTTTTCTTAAAAGTTCCTGAAACGTCACCTGCTTTTACACATTGTATGAAACCAGGTCACAGTATTTGTCACAGCACTACATGCCTGACCAGGAAAATTGTTCAGTCGAAGTCAAGTCACACAAGGTATATATTTTCCTATTACATCACATGCATACAGATATGAGCCCTGTCCCTTTCCCAGACTTTACACGTTCTCACTGAATATGCTCGAACTCCTCTCTCCTCTCATGTACGGAAGAAGTGAATATTGAACATAAATCACACAAACCTCGTCCCACAGATTTGATAGGACATTTACAGTAATATACACGTGAAGGACTTGAATGAATCCAATATAATTAAAGCCATTTAATTTGTGTTATGCCAAATACAAATTTTAAAACTATATATAAGATCAATACGAGATGCAGTTGTATTAATACTTTATATAAGATTTCCAATTTGATGGCTACAGTTGATGGCTATATTGTTTATATAAATATCTTCACTTCTGTTAGTACAAGCAACATTGTGACTGTAGAATAAATATGATAAAATATCAAGATAACAAATATTAAATGTCTTAAAAACTGATAAATCTTGGTCTGAAATAAAAAATGGCAAATAATTATTAAGCAGGAGTGTTTCTAATTGGATCCTTCAAGAGCATGTTCTTCTACACAACCTGACAACCTTCCCCTCTATTGTGAACGAAAGCGAAGGAACCATAAAAATCACTAATGCTATTGTCTGTGGTAGGTGAATATCAAGGGAACAATGTAAGCTAACAAGGACAAATCACTGACCGAAGGTAATCTGGATCCACGGGTAAGTAAATCACAGCAAACATGGATTTACTTTGGTTGAATCTGATGTCGTATGCCTAAGAAGAAAGTATGCAGGCCAAAGTCAGAGGCTGAAGGCTATATCTTGAAGAGATGTGGTATGTCTGTACTGGAAAGCTAAGCAATTCCAGGGCTTGCTCTCTGGCTCTGAGGCCAAATGGCCAGTTTAGTTATATTCATATAATTAGACTGACCCACTCTGGATAACAGGACAGCCTCATACAAGCATTTTATTGAGAATGGCCCCTGGACTGTGGTAATTTTCCAGCCAGGTTTGGGACCATTCCAACAATTTGATGCATACATGATCAAGTTCTGGTGCACAAGCTCAGGCTTTTGTTATTTTACGGAAACATAACTCGGGACTTTAACACGAAGTAAGAGTGATGGCAAGTCAACGAAGTGCTCAGGGCAATCCTGTGCCCAGAAGAGCTGTGCTACCTTGGCTACGTAAAGCCGAAATCTTAGACAGCCGTGTGCAAGCCATGTTACTTCTGTATTGTTCGGTGACTGCTATTGAAACAAGTAGTGATGTCTTTTGATGAAGAGGGTTATTGATCAATTGAAGCAGGTTTAAGAAGAGCTCAGACAACAGTCGAAGGAGTATGGAAACTACTTCATGGTAAATGCTGTCAGGAGCCATTTAGCTTAAAAATAGAAAAATTTCGAGAGTGGATTTCTCAGTTTCTGAGTAGTCTATACTGCAGGATGCAAGGTGGCATATAGACAGAAGTGGTAAAATACGGTAGTTTTCTTGCACAGGGCTCAGTGTTGCTTTAACTAGATTTTTTGAGTGTCCAGTCTTTGTCAGCTGTCTCTGCCCCACACTGCAATCTGGAGTGCAGACACAGGCTGTGAAACAGATACTTGATAGGAGATGGTTCTTCTGCAGAGCGAGCTCAAGACACTTGCAATAAACAGTCAGATTTCTGTATAGTGAATCACTGTATCCTGAATCACCAACCAATGCCCAGTCTTACGTGAGCTATCAGGTCAAAGCTGTCTTTTTCATAACTTCACAATTTATGAAGTTGCTGCATTCACTAGGTAGAGGTATTTCTTCTATCCTTTTCAAAATCCTCACCACATGAGTACTTGATTTTTTTATGGTAGCTCTATGACTTGATTTTACATATCAAATAATCAGACATAGAATTTGAAAACATCCTTGTCTATTTTGGTCAGCGTGATGCTCACCATGCAGCTGAGACTCTATTATTGTTATCAGGGTTTTGGTTTTTTATATATTGTGAGGGCCAGTAAGTTTATAAAAATCTTTGTACAAACATAATACATGTAACTGAAAAAATTCTACGAATAAACTCTGGTTACCAGATTATCAGATATATCAATCTGTATCAGTTAAGATTATTAGACCATTATACGACAACTGCATTCCAACAAACTAGTTTAGACTTAAGCATCAAAATAATTTGTGTATATGTTTTTAAACCATTCTATCTGAATGATTAGAAATAACTTACATACATCTCACTCCTCTCTTCCCAAACCCATTTTGAAAGCTATGAAGTATCTGATTAATATTTTAGGACTTTGTAATTTCTGAAGATAGTAAGACTTGGAAATAAAAGTACCTTTTGGATACTGAGTAATTAGGATCACACTTCCCACCTACATTCATTAAAAGAGGACTACTTGTGAAGCCCTTGTACAGGAAGTTATTACTCACTGTTCTTGATTTTCCTATGATGCAAATCATTGAGAAAGCAGCACCTACACCACCCAAAGGTCTGCTGCAATGTGAGTATCAGAGAGCGTGTGCTTCCTGCAGTGCTGTCATAATAAGGTGGGTTGGATAAGAAATTCCTTACTTCAGAAGGCTGTTCTCATTACAGAAATGATAGACAGTAGATATGGTATTAAAAATTTACCCTACATTTCCCTCTAATTTAGGCTTTTAGGAGACCAGTGTGTATGTGGTGGCACCAGCCAGCCAGTGGTACTGTGAGAAAGGTAAGGCCTTCCTGAAGCTCCTTGCCACGGCTGTGAGGTGCCTGGACGCGTTGGCTCTCGGGGTGCCCAGGGTTTTGAGCTCTCTCATTTGAAAGCTCTCTGAACTCCAGCAGGCACAGAAGTGCTGTGCTAAGGATACCATGACAGCCTTCACCCATGACTCCTGTGGTTTAATTGCCTTATCCCTTAGGATTATTTTACTGTAACTGACATGAGCTGCTGATAAATGAAGACATTGTTACAGCGTATCACAGCAAAACGCAACACAGCAAAACAGCCCAAACCACATCCAGCCTTTCTAAAACAGAACAGGACCAAGTCTTGCTCGGACTTGCACTTTAAAATCACAGAGCAAGGTGGCACAATCAATTGACTTTTACAGCAGGGAGCCGTGGCAGGGTGGTAGCCTCCCTTTAAAGGCAGCATTACTCTGGTATACTCTCTGCTAGTCTGTACATATAGAGTTAAGGCTATATAGAGTGGTCTGGCTTGTGATGTCTCTCCTATTTCAGCAAGCACAGAGCTGGCATCACTGGAGAGAGCAGCCAAACTGCCTTAAATGAAGCTGCTTTTGTAGCAGATGCTGCATAGCTGTGTTAATGCATCACTCACTAATTTACTTCCCTTCTCACTGAAGAAAATGGGCTAGACATATAGTATTTTTGCATGGAGAAAGATTATGGAGTGCAGATGTACTGTTTAAGATGTCTGAGTGTCTTTAAGTAGTATGTAATGCTTGGCTTTAGGTTTTAAGATTTTATTAGCCTTTTATTTCTACTCTACCTCCCTATCTGTAATCCCCCCAATACATTCTGTCTAGAAATTTACTGATTTCCAAGAACTTACAGCCCTTTGCTGACAAAGTAAATAATGTATGAAAATTTCGATTGTATGAAACGTAAGAAGCATTTCATTCATATTTTATAAACAAGGAAAATAAAGACAAAGCTACCACTCAAAACTTACATGAAGATATGATTGAATCAATCTTAATTTGACTGCATTATTTTTATTCTTTTTTTTCTTTTAATTTAAGCCCAGATTCATTAATATACCAGAACAGCACAAACTATTCAAAGCACACCCATCGTTTAAATTGAGTTTACATCTATTTTACATCACCAGAGCAATGCAAAGCAGGCAAAGCATGCTAGGGAATCAAGCCCCTACGCTGGTTTGGAGGATCAGCATTTAGTGGAGGCCCAGGTTAGATGGTGACTGGGCAGGAGGAGCAGTGCACACCCTGAGTTCATCTATTTGTGTGCTTCAAGGGTTTCCTTAGGTTCCTGCCACAGTCACACTGCACGGCTGCTTCCTTTGCACACCTTAGAGACGCAAAGGGAAAGCTTCTGAGTGCAGATACCCGACTTCGGGTTGAGACACAAAACCTTTGCAGAAAGTAGATCTCTGAATTGGTTAACTTGCCAGAGGACTGGAGTGATACGTGTATGCACCCCCTGTCTCAGACCCCCTGTGGCCAAGACCTGTAGAGGTGCCGAGGTGCAGTAGTCCCCCAGGAATCAGCAGCAAAGCTACTCACACAAGCCTAGTTACAGCCTGTATAGTTATAGACATTAGCTATAACCATGAATAAACTTAATTACAACTTAATCTATTTGTTTTTATACCCTATGCACAAGCTTTTAATTAATTAACAGAATGGAAAGTTTGATTGCATTATTTCGTTATTACGACAACTCAGGACAAAGAAGAGGACAACAGAAAAGCTAAATTTCTTGAAGGATTTAGTTTTTAACTAATTTTAACACAAGCTAATTAGCACATAATTTTTTTTGTTCTTAGAAAACTCCTTCTGTAGTCACAGAGCAAGAACGACAAGTATGGTGAGGATATATTTTTCATGAAAAAAGTCAAATTTGAGACCTTTGTACACGTGCAAAAAAAATCCCTATCTTACATCACAGAAACATGATCAGGAGGGAGGTAATGGAATTGTGACGAACATCTCTGTAAGAGCAAATACTGTTTCACTCAGTACACTTCTAGTGTACTCCATGTGTTTCAGACTTCAAGGCATGCGTGTGAAGGGTACAAGTAAGAAAGGGATATTTAAAAGATATAGGATTGTAAAATTTATTCAAGCTAGTGTATTTTCTGTGAAGGAAAGTTTATATACATATATATGTTTTGCCACATATATATGTATACACACAGACACACATATACACAGATATGCCATTTATAAGTGGAATATCATTCTCATATTTAATTTGAGACTCACTTAATTCCAAGACTAGCTGACAACCCTCCTATCATGTCTTCATAGTGACACTACTCAGTCTCATCTTTTAGTCTTTTCGGAGATGAGGATAACAGCATCTGAGGTTGCCAGTATTTTGCTTTTTTGTGAAGGATTTCTCAGCTCACGTGGGTTCCTACTGTCCTCCACTTGTCCACATTCTGCTGTGGATTGTGTTGCTCCAAGTTGTGTCTGCTGCTGATTTCAAACTGTGAGAACTTCTGGGACTTTGGGTCTAGTTTGTGTGTTTGTAGTTCTCTGGTTTCTTATTCCTTGTGAGGAAATCAAAGCAGGGCTACTGGTGAGATCAAGGAAGCTTTCTGCGATGGTGGTCTGATCAACACTAGTGCTCCTCAAGCATGATTCAAACTCAGTAGTACTCTTGGCGAGAAGAACTCATGCCACAGCTCCTTCCAAATCAGTTAGATTTCTATGGGACATTTAAACCTAACTTTTGAAACTATGCATGTTCTCCAATATGCACATCATTATAATGAATGTTACACAGAACAATTAGAAGTGGATGCTAATTCAAATGTACAGAGTTCATAGATACATGTCGCTTGACATATAACTTGTATTTGTATGTAGTATACTTCTGAAAAATGAAGAATTGCATTTTGAGAATAAAACACTTCATCTTCTTTCCAGGGCTGGTTGAAAACTGGATTAGGATAGGGATTTTTTCACCAAGCTGTCAGTCAGATTTTGATTCAAATCAATAGTGCAAAGAGTTAATTTTCAGCAGACAGCTTTTCAGTAGCCTACTTGAAATGAGTTTAGGGGTTCAGGGCAATTCTTTGTGCATGAGTGTCCATGTTGCATAACAAGAAAAAGAATGGCTATTCTTATCTGTAGATTTCAACATAAAGACTGAGGGCTGAATATGGCTTACACCCCTAGACAGACCTCTCAGCTCAGTGATGGATAAAGCGCAGGGACTTGGTCTGCCAGCGCTGTGCCTGCTCTGGTGTGAGAGGACACTCCTAGCACCTTGTGCAGACACAGCGTGCACTCCTTGTCACACACCAAAGCTATGGAGCAGTGGATGAAATTACCAGGCAGCAGGTTAATATCAAACAAAAGGAAGTACTTTTTCACACAAATCATAATTAAATTGTGGCGCTCATTGCCACAGAATGTGGTTGAGACCAAAGTATAAATGGATTAAAAAAAGGGAAAAGAGAAATTCAAGGGCTTATTAAATATAATGCTGGGAATAAACCCCAGTTTAAGAAGTCTCTGTACTATAGTTTGCTGGAATTTGAAAGGATACACCAGGAAAAGATTGCTGCATACCAATCCTATTTCTTACATTTTTCTCCCTTCAGCTTCTGCTGATGACTATAGTCAGAGCCAGGATATTGGACTAGATGTCCAATTCACTATAGCAATTTTTTGATCGCATGCTTTTAATCAAATTATGTTCTTATTTTGGCTACTTAAAAGGATCCAAGGCCCTGATGGAGAAAGGCATTTGAATGTCTAACGCTCACGTATTTTAAGGAGGTAAGTACTTGTGTGTATCACAGCCTTTGTGTCTTAGGCCGTAAACTTATAGGGGTGCGGCACATGTATCTTTTATTAGAACTTTGCTTATTCTGAGTATGAACTAAAAAAAATAAATTTATGGCACTGATAAAAGTATGCAACACTTTTTTTATAAAGGTAAAACAATTTGTTTGCCTAAATGGCTTGTGCCACAGGAAAATTCCCTAATGCTTTACGTAAGGATGATGACACTAGCATCCACTGATGTAAAAAAGAATTAATTTCCTTTATAGAACTCTCTACATTTGCAATGCATGCATATCACATTTGTAGAAAGCTATTTATCACCTGTTACCCTTAATACTATTGCCAGACAATATGTAACTTACATTTACCTAGCAGGGTATTTGAGATTTCATCCATTTTGCAAAAGCGCCTGGCTGCAAACCTATGAGAGACGTTGGTGAAAATCTCGCTACGGAAATGAAAAAGCCAAACCCCAAAAACCCTAAATTCCACCCCTGCCAGTTCCAAGCCTGGCAGTGCGGGTGTTTCCTTCTCCATCAACAGGAAAGGTGGCTATAAATTGTGCAGCGTAGAGCTGACAGCTGAGCAAGCGAGGCAACCTCAGCCTTCTTAATTGCGGGCGGTTTCACCCCAAGGAGAGGAGAAGCGCCGCCGCAGCAGCCCGCCGCGGGTTCCGGGCGCCGGGCAGCATTACGGCATCTCCCCCCGCAGCAGCGGGAGGCGGCGGCAGCCGGTGTTTCCCCGGGCGCAGGGAAGCCCCACGCTGCCCGGGGCCGTGCCGGCGCTGCGCTGTCCCGCGCT
>VWZZ01004464.1:0-52390 GCA_013399095.1 Psophia crepitans | reverse complement strand
CACCCGAGGCTGTGGCCTGGAACCGTGCTGCGGCGGGGGCGATGCGCCGCACTGATACAAAGTGAAACGCTGGGAGTGCTGGGCTCCTGCTTGTTTTTATTCTTCTCCCCACATCGGTGTGTTCGAATAGAACTGAAATAAAAGTACGAAGTAGGTGTATAAACCGCTATCCCACCCTTCATTCTCCCCGTGCAGCCGAGCCAGAGGCAGGGGTTTAGTGGCCAAGTAACTTTCCGACGTCGGGCACCTGAAGCGCGCTGCCCCAAGAATCAAGATCGGGATGCTCTGAAAATCTGGCTCTGAATCCTGCGTCGTGCCGGGTCTTGCCACTTAGTTCGTCCCAGCTTTCCAAACTCCAATTTCCAAATTTTGGCTCAACGGTGAACATTATTTAGCTTCCCCGCTGCACCTTAAAAATCTGCAGCCTGATACGCCTCAAGGCAGCGGCGCTGGAAAAATACATATTTGGCATCTGGATCCTGTCAAGTTGTGCCACGAATCCAGAAATGTTAATATCTCAAGAGAGAACACATTGCTGCATTTACCACTCCGCTAAAACAGTCTGGCAAGATGGTACAAAGAGGCACAAGGCTGGATTGAAGTGGTACTGTACGGTGCCAAAACCCCATGTTAATTCTCTTTGCAAAACTGGTCTGGACACCTGTGTACCCCATCCAGATCACAAAGCAGAGCGCTACAAAAACCGACAGCCAAAACTGCACGTATGTTAGTAGGGCTGAAAATGAGAGGGTTGGAGGCAGACCAGAAGGGCTAACTGGCATGAGAGCTGCAAGAGCATAGACACATCAAAACCACCTCAGATCCCAGGGATCTGTATTCAAAACATCGCTAATGTGACAACATGGCAGCAGCATGCATGGCTGTACTGCTTACTTTTTGACTTCTGGGGTAGAAGCTTCAAATTCTGAATCATAAGGACCAAAGTCAGCGTTAACCTCACCAGCAGTCCCTCCTCACGAAACCATCACTTCTGTTTTCTTTTGATCTTGATCCTCATGAAGAGAAGTCTGAGAATGGGAAGTCATAACTTTGCTTGATACCAAAGGTTATTGGCTAACTGAAGACACTTCTGTCACTGATTCTGTATCAAATTCTGCCCAAGCAAAATTTTTGTAGTCTTTTCTATGTCTTACGGTTGCTCAGACTTTATCCCCTTTTCCCTGGCAAACACCCCCCTCTGCTCCTTGTGTATCAACAGGCTTCTCTTGTGCAGCTAATTTAAAATAAACTAAGAGCAACTGAATATTTATCTCTGGTTTAAGCTTTCATTTAAGATTTGAAGAAGAGCTTGAGGGCCTGCAAAATTGTTTTTTCCAACTATCCCAAGTGTCTAATAAAAATGCTACCTACACATAGTCTTGCCCTCAGAAAATCAGGCTATTTTTAGTGACATACCTAAATAAAATGTAGGTGTAACTCCAAGTTAAACATCCAAGTGCATGACAATTTGGAGGCCTTGATGGAAATTTAACTTACATTCCCTTGCTTTAGAAATAGTGCTCAAAAGTTTATTAAAAAGGATAAAACATATTTATGAGTGTTAAAAGCATTTTTATTTGTTAATTTCAAAGCTTAAAATATTGCTTGGGTATCTTCCTACAGCTTTAGAGAGCACCACTTCTCTTCTAAGGCCTCAATTCAGAAAAGCCTCCATGTTTAAGAGATAGTCTTAAGCTTTGTTTAACTTTCAGATCATATGCTGGACCTTACTGACTTCATACTGAAGACAGTAAGCCTTCAGTACCTGCTTAGTATTAGGAAGACAATTCTACTCTGACAAAAGCTATGAAACTGATCAAAGCGAGTGTCTTCTCCTAAAGATCTAGTAGTACATAGAAAGTGTATGCAGATGTTCAGTCTAAAAAGGAGACTGTGTAATGAGTGGGAATGAAAGGAAATAATTTTATCCATATAGAAGGAAAAAAATGTTTGAAAATGCTGTGCTTAAAACGTTTAAATGAATAAAAGACTTCAGCTTTTTATGACTCTGCTAATGTTTCCCACAGCTCTGAACAAGCCCAGCCATTCCTGTTTACCATCGTTTCCTGCACTGAAGCCATTCCTTGTTGTTGCTAGAACTCCTGTTTATAAATCAACTTCCTTTCAATGGCTGTTCAGCCACTCTGTTCTGACCACTGCCTGATCCTTGTGCCTATTTTAGAGCCCTGTGATTGCATTCAATGACTTTTTTCTCCCAGGCCTTTCTATCCTCTCTCCCTGGTTCACGTGTCTTGTTCCACGCTTCCTTGCATTTCTTAACCCAGTTTCCTTGTTACCATGCGTTCATTTTTGTTTGTTGGTTTTGGTTGGTTTGTTGTTTTTTTTTAATAAAAATCTGTTGTCATTGTTTTTCCAATGAATTGTCACTGACTTTTGAGAAATGAGAAATGGATGGAGCAATGCATTAGAAAAAGGCATGTGAAAATCTAGAACACTGTGTCCGTGAGAAGACTTTCTGGTACAAAGAGTCCATATAAATCTAATAAAACTGGTTTACTTCAACTTTGTGATCTTTAATGTCTGGATTCCTATTGTCTTTAATGGACGAGAAATTAGGTTCCTTATTTTCCAGTACTAAGTCTACATAATTATTAGTTGACTGTATAATTTCAGTCAACTTCATATTTTACCTGTAGAATACAAGACATTTAAAATTTGTCATGGTCACGAACTCTTCAAGATTACATTCCATTAATAGCAGTCTCTGCCTATCTTCAACTTTAAAAAAAATACCAAAAAGTATCATTAAAATAAATCAATGGCCAGAGACTTCAAATTGATGAGGAAGTCACAACTGTCTTTTTTGCTCCCAACATTGCTTCAATGTGATACAAAATGAAATATTTAAAATGTCTTTGAGCCACTGTTCATATATATATTTCTCTGTAAGCAGCAGTATTGCAACAATTTAAAGACGCTTACATTTGTAGCATCAGCTAGCAATGGGTTAGAAAAATGTGCTGCAGTTACAGAGATGACTGTGTATTTATGGTCTGCTTAATGCAAAATACTGCTTTAAATCTTTCTTTGCCATGTCCATGCAGTACCATGGGGTTTTTTTACAGCTGTGGCTTTATAACTATCAGGCTGTCTAATGCTATTTGACCACTACTAGTTTAAAGAATTGAATAGACCTTTCTATGCTGCTATGCAGAAAAACATGAAAATTAAAAAAAAAAAACCTAACCCCCCAACCTAACTCTTCCTCTTTGCTGCAAAGCAAATGAGTTGAAGAAGCGATCATCTTCAGTTGGCTATTTGGATGGAAAGCTGGCTTGCAAAACGTGATTAGGGCTACAGCGTCTCAGGGTTACAGAGATTTATTTTTGCAGTAGCAACAAATGGAACAACGCAGAGTCTGTCTCTGAGAGTCCAGTTTCAGATTTCCCCAAGCAACATTTATAATTTGGCTTGTTTATATGCAGAAACAAAGGCTTCAGAAGTCCCCTTATTAAAGAAGTGCTCTTTGCAGATGGCCGTGCACTTGTAGCTTACTCAGAGCAAGACCCAGAGATAATGACATCTTGTTTTGCAGCTGTTTCTGTTAACTTTGGCTGAGCAATCAGTATTTCAAAGGCTGGTATTATGTGCCAACTGCCATGTGCCAACAGCCACCACACCCCAAAAGTCTCAAATGACTCAAATGGGAAGAAAAATGTTACTGGCACTAAACTGATGAAACCAGACTGAACTACATCTCTGGTACTTGAGACAGCTTCCTATGGGCTTGAGCTACACTGGTGATCTCTTGATGCCAGCTCAGTAATAAACTGTTATTATCATTTTACCATTTCACCAAATATATTCTTCCATCACAAGTTTCACAAAGATTCCTAGCACTATTCCTAGAGCTAAATATATTTCCCTTCTCCTTCTTTAGCAGCTAGTGTGAATAGATTTTAAAAGGTTTCATTGTGCAGAAGTGGGAGATGGAGATTCACTTCAGTAACCAGGTGATCTGAGCACTCTGCAGTGGAACACTTCTGGTCCTTAAGTGGAAGTCAACAGAAAGGACCAGTAGATGGTAAGTAATTTTTTAAGACTAGTAGTCATAAAAGCCACTTATATCTCCCTAGAAATGACATCTGGATGGCAAGAAGTATAGAATAGAATAGAATAGAATAGAATAGAATAGAATAGAATAGAATAGAATAGAATAGAATAGAATAGAATAGAAAAGAATAGAATAGAATAGAATAGAATAGAATAGAATAGAATAGAATAGAATAGAATATTTTCTCCTCATCTCCAACCTTGAACACGTCTGCTTCTAGTGAATGATAATCCCAAGGTTATGAGTCTTGAGAAGACATCAATAAATTATCAAGATTAAGGTTCAACAATGAAGTACTGATTTTTACTTAGCTTGCTGATATATGAACTCTTTAATGTTTCTCTTTAATGAGGACATCCTTGATTACCCTTAAAAGTCATAGGTTGTGTTGTAATGTCATTTCTCTAAAACTTTGTTTGGTCTCAGTAAAAAACAAGTAATAGTTTTAAAATTTGATCCTGAGTCAAGAAGGCCTTTAAACACATACTCGCTCTTAGTAAATGGGACTTAAATATAGACATAGAGGTAATTCCATAATTAAGAAGTTGTATAAGAATAACACACACTGCATTCTCAAGTGGGAGTTTGTATTTTCTATTGTTTTACACAGTTTATAATCTCATATAGTTTCCTGAAGGTAAAATGAAAGCACAAAACCTTGTTCTTTCTATATTCTGTTTCTATCTTTATTTATCTACTTCATGTTTCCGTGAAAATCTTAATTAAGCTGAAGCTAAAGGTCAGAGTGCAAATAATAGTAGGTAAAAAGCCCCAAGGCTTTTTACCCCTCATAATACAACATAACCCCCTCATAATACAACAGTGGCTATAAAGTTTACATTGTGGAAATTCATAATGCTATGGTTAGAGTTAAAACTTCCAGACATCTGAAACCAGAGAATATAGGTGAATACAAGCCCACCTCTTAAAACAGGCAAATGTTTCAGATGGAGAATTGTACCTAAAGATAGAACAAGGTAGATGTGCTGGAATAAAATCGGGTATTTTATTTCATGGAAGAGTTTGGGTAGTATCTGTTCTCTATTATAAAGACAGGCACTGCGTTCAGTATAACGTGAAGAAATTAATTTTGTGTCTAGTAATTAAATTAGCCCATTTCTTTACATTGTTTTTTTTCAAATAGATGTAACTCTTCTTCCAGAGTTGTTAGTAGCAGCAGGAGTTGGGATTGGAAGCACACAGAAGTATCCACCTGCAGTTTCTGAAAGAATCAGCAAGAACTTTTTCCAAGGGGAAAAACGCATGAAATACCATAACAGATTTCTGTTATGGAAAGAAAAGGTAATGACATCTCTTTAAAAAGTTGCTTAACTTGTAGATTTTTAGATTCATGTGGCTGTAATTCGGTATACTTCTATGTTACGCAGCTGGCGGCAAGGCAGTGAGGGTCTGATCTGTGGCTGAGACCCTCCCTTTCCTCAGCACCCTGTGAGGCAGGTTTTGCAGCTCTCAGCCTCAGAGATTTTATTAGACACAGCCAAAGGAGCAGGGTGAGCAGCTTTCTGTGCTGTGGGTGGTGTGTCACCCTCTCATCCATCTCCACTACATTTGGCAGGAGTTTATTAACTCAGCCCAGAACCTATCTGCATCAGAGAGGCAACTTTCCTCCCTGGCTCTGGTGTCAGTGGTTTGGATGTTCCCACAGTCCCCAGACACATGTGGTCAGCTCCGTTTTAGGCAGCTGGGAAGTGTTCGGTGCTTGTTGCCTGAGGCTGCACCTCTTGTCCCAGCAACAGAGATTCAGCTTTGGTCCTTCTGCCGCTGCCAGCCTGGTTGGCTGCGGCAGTCAATGCCGTATCCCCTGGCGAAGGCACTTTTCTGTCCTTGTTTCCCTCTTTGTTACTGCATATTGGAGAATCCTCTCAAAGCCACCTGGGTTTTAACGGCTAGGAATCAGCATCTGATAATAATTTGAAAAGATTCCTTACCGCACACTGGACCCCTTTTTCCTCTCTTCTTGGATTGGCGCCGCAACCTGTACACTTCACATGTAGCTGCAGTTATGGTGAGTCCCAGGGCAGTGGTGGGAACACCCTGGGAGAAAAGCTTATGTGAATGAATGTCTATCCATGCTCCCCTGTCTGTGACAGCACAGCTGTCCTTCCCCCCCGAAACATCTGTTCGTCCGGCTTTTGGATCAACGAAGAATCCAGATGTCTCATCTGGCTGCCCTTCCGCTTGTTCACCGAGAGATGGAAGCAGAGCATTCCCTCTCCCGTGCCAGGCCACTGCGCTCTACCTGCGCTCTTACAGCCCTTCAGACGGGGGCAAATAATTTGATTATATTATTCAACAGAGTAGATCACTCACAAACACACTCCTCTTTAGATGGTGTCTGCACTTTCTACTGATATTTGTATTTGCACATAAACAGCGCTGCTCTTTGGTTGCTGCTTGCTATTTTGATGCTCTTTGCGATGTATAACTGAAACTTTCCTGAAGTAGAAGTGGTACGCAGTCACAGAGAGTCCACACAAGGTGACTTAGGTAAGTAACTAAGAGATGGCAGCATCTGCAAATGTCACTAGATTGTCCTTGTGAATAATGCCTTGAGTGTTCTGTAACATGTGTGGCATCCCTCTTCGAACCAATAATAAACGGAAAGATGAACTTCATTCTTTGTCTGGTAAGCTCTTCTCCAAATACTTTCAGATAATTTAATGTGTTTAAAGTACTTGTCAATAAAGTCTGAAAAAAAGTGATTTGAGCTTTTTGTCAAAATCAGAATAAATGGCCTAAAATGGATTGCAATAGATTATTTAGTCTGTTCCACGCAAGGAAATTTCAGGCCCTTCTTGGGTCATTTTCTTAAGTAATTGCTTTGGCTGCATCTAATTGCTTGTCTGAATAGTTGGAAAAAGGTGTCACGTCAGCATTTGTATATGATGTAAGAACATTGAACTGGTTACTGCCCTGGTCAGAAAGCCTTACATTTGCATAATACAGAAGCAATACTTTCTAATTAAAAATAACCTTCTAAAAAAAGTTATGAAATCAAAATCCATCAGCCAGATCAATGACTTCATGATCAGGTTAGCTAGCCAACAATAGACTGCAGATGGGCATGGATTTGGCCTTGTGATGGGCTCAAAGGTAGTATAGAAATTTGTTTTCCACCTACTTGAGAGAGAATATTTTCAGCGAATTTAATCCCCCTCACAGAAATGATATGCCATGTGCAAGTACCATGGCTTTCAGAGCAGTTGTCCTCCAAAAAATCTTGAGCCTATATTTTTTTCTTTGTTGCTCCTCCTCATCTACTCTTTTTTCCCTTCTTTTTGCTTTAACTGAGAATAGCTGCCAGTAAAGCCAATACAAAACAAGCTTTTGTTAAAGCTCCACTAAAATTACCATTCTGCTTCCATTTATTTTTTCGGCAGCAAAATGGAAACTTAGTGGCAATTTCCTGTCTTCTGAAATATTCTCCTGGAAATCAAGAGACAGTTTCCCTGTTGGATATTCCTGCATGATCAATTTAGCTTTTAGTCTGCAAACAAATGGCTTGATCCAAACACTAAGAGATCAGGATGTCTGTCACCTCCACGTCCTTCTCACAGAACAACAGAGTGATGTTGACCTGCGAGGGGTATATGCAGCTGATCAGAAGATGATACTTCTCAACCTTTCCTATTAGAGACCATCTAAAATTTTTTGAAAACATCCCAGTGCCTGTGCAGTGTTGCTACACTCAGCTCAATTGGCATAACTTCTGAATGCTCATATGCAGCTTGATTTTTGCCAATTTAGTTTCTTTTCTCAGTCGCAGGTGTTTGGGTACGTAGGACGTGTTCTATTTCCTTTTTCCCCATAGACATTTTGTGAGGCAACCCCATGCTGAGAAGCAGTGGCATATACCACGCTCTCCTCTCCCAATATCACTATCCAACAGCATCACTGATGCTTTGAGAGATTTGCAGCAGGTGAAAAATAGGCCAGTGGGTGTAGGTCCAGTGATTTGCAAAACACTGATTTGAAAATATGCTGGTTTGTGCAAAATGGCTTTTTTAATGGCTCCATTTGGACTTGTTTAGCTTTTTGTTCCTGTTATTACTCTTGCAATCTTACTTGCCTCTGACTTCATGATTCCTTTTGGAAGACTGGAAACTGCACTCTAACTAACAAGAGGAGGTGGCGGTCCTTTATTTCAGCTATCTATCATTTTAAGCGTAACCAAAGTCCTGAAGCAAAGGTGGAACAGCAGCCATAGTCAGGGACTTCTGCCAAGCGGTGAAAATTGTAAGAGGGCTGAGCAGAGCAGCTCCTACATTTTTAGTTTTCATTCTTTGTTCTTTTAGGACTATTGCATGTCCTAAACTTATAGTTCATTTAGAGGGTAAAAAAGAAAGGTATTTTCCTTACTTGCACAACTGAAAGCATTTACATATCAGTATGTCATAATTATGACATCAATTCAAATTGTATGAAGACCTATAAATTTGTCACTCAACTAGGCACCATGATTTAATGAGCTGAGCACATGACTGGAAGCTCACAGGCTGCATGTAGTTACTATTCATGTACCGTTATTATGTACCTGTCAAAACTTGCTTCCCTGACTAGACTCCTGGATTAGTCTTTATTTATTTAAAGACTTTTAGGCTAGTCTATATTTATTTAAACATGATAAAGCAATTCTGAAGTTATACTCAGACAGCCACATAAGCTTATTATTTCATTTTTATCCTCCTTTCCACAAAAAAATTTCCTGTATTTATTATCTTCTGCTGCTGCTCTTGTTTTGAATTAACATGTCATTTCTCTTAAGCAAGGCTCCGTCTTTATTTTGTAATGCGTATGCCTACAGCACTATAAAAAAAAAAAAAGAGTACTTGCCATTATGTCAGTTTTTTAATATTATACGGTCTGAGGGATCTAATCCCTAAACATGACTACAATAATACTGTACAGAGAAATATGCACTCACACACTTTGTTCAGGAAGAATCACTGTGAGTTCCTAAAATAAAATCAGTCAAAACCCTCTCTCCCTTTTAAAACTGTTGGCTGGAATCTTATCTAGGGCATATTGCTGTAAATCCTGAGAAACTCCATTTAATTGAATGCAATCCAGAATGATAACATGGTAAATTGGGTGTGAATGTATCTTCTACAATAAAAGATACTTAGTAATCTCTAGGAAATTAGTATCCAGATGAAGTAAAAATCTGCCCACCAAGTTTCTTCTTCTTCCTCTCCATGAAACCCAAATTTTGTCAACTCTTGTTTGTCTCAAAACTATGACAGGCAGCACCATAAACACGCTGTGAACAACACCACTGTTTGCATATGTAAAAATCCAGCTTTTTAAGATCAATCACTTGTTTGCTAAACCTGTCTGAAGCCTAATAATTCAATAAAGGCATGCAGCTGATGTTGCCCAGTAAAATACTTTAGACAATAAACAAGAAGAAATGGAGTATTTTTGAGAAGAATGATATAATTGTTTTTAAGAGCATTTCAACGCTTGTCACAATCTAAAAGTCAACAGACCAGAACTTGAACAGCCAACTTAGTGTGAAAAATGAATGTTTGAGAGTGGCACCCTCTAACCAAAAAGGCTTGTTCCCAAGAAATAGTCAGAGCTGTAGTGGAGGGAAAGCATCTGGATATTTACTCGTGTTAGGGAACACTACAAAGAGTTCCTAAGCACCACTTTATCAATAAAATCAAAGCACCTAAAATAAAATAACATCAAAGCACCTTGATCTGTAAGGCTTCTTTTACACTGACCAACTGTTATATACAAGATCCAGGCAGTTCTCATGGCCAGCGTGTTGTCAGAGGCAGGTAGATAAGGCTGCCAACATTAAAAAGAATCACTTTTCAGAAATGACTCAATATTTTGGCACAACAAGCTGAGACACCTCAAAGCCTCTCATTTTTAGAGAGAAGCCAGAGAATAGGAATGGTCTGCTCATAAGTTTCTGAAAGGTTGGCCTTCTCGAAACATCTTAAGTACATTGCTCTAACTCACCATTTTTAAAAATCATGGTCACAGTTTAATCTCAATTATAATGCTATAAATTAAAAAAAATCACCAAATTTAATAGAATTGATTGAGCATTAGCTCTACACAAATTTATATCAGGATAGGATTCACAGGACATTTTTAGATCCCCTAAGCAGAAATATGGAAATATTTCTTTTTTATATAAATCTCTCAGTGGACGTGAATGCAAGAAAAGGGCCTTTGATGTACAAGGGTTTTTTAACAAAAAAACCCACAACACAACTAAAACCAAAACAAAAACCCCAACAACAAATGATAAAAACTTTTCTCTCTTAGTAGTAGATTCATATTGTCAATAGTAAGAAAAGGGGACTACAAGCATTGCCTGTATATTTTAAAAATAATTTCTGCTCTGTTTGTCATCGTGTTACACACAGAAGCAGCCTCCAAGAGACATACATACTCACTGGCCGTAGGAGAAAATAATACAAATGGTATTGTACATGCATGCACAGATACACAACGCCTTCAGTGCTGTGGGCTTTCTGAGAAAACATTTTGGTAAAAAACCTGGCTCAAGCAACCAGCCAGGCCTTTCTTTTAATAGTCCTTTATAAATTCAGCTCTTGGATAAAGTCATGCTTTCAGTTATGCAAGCTCAGTCTGGAAGTCACCTGTCAAATTCAGATCTGCTTCACAACAAGGTAGATGAAGATGCAGCTCAGTTCCTTGGTATTGGACAAGCCGCTTTATCGGTCTGTTTTTGTGCCTGAGATCTGCTCACATTAGAAGACGAGCTGCTTTCCAGACCTCTTCTGTTTATTGATAAGCCCCATCTCCCCAGCTATGCCCAGGCTTGACCTTGTCAGCGACTGTCTTCTTCAACAGCATCTTTTAGAGGCTCTTAGACCATATGTTATTTTGGAACTTAATACAAGGAAATGTGTCTGACTTTTCTAGCAATGCTGGCAGCTAGAATATAATTTGTAAGAGTCTCTGCAGCACCAGATAATCTGCTTGTGCATGCAGAAAATGGCAGGGAAGTTTTTAATTACCAAAGCTCTTAAGCCCTGGCCCCATCTATCAATTTGCTGTGAGCCAAACGTTAAGTCCAAACGTAGGGGAATATCAGAAAATCCTGACAATGAAACCAAAGCTTATGGGATGTGATTTCTTTATAAAATATGTATGGAAAGTAAAATGGTGGCTCCAGCTAATTTTAGTATTAAACGAGTCCAGTATTTCATTCCATGCCCACTCA
This sequence comes from Psophia crepitans, assembly GCA_013399095.1. Classification (NCBI taxonomy): domain Eukaryota; kingdom Metazoa; phylum Chordata; class Aves; order Gruiformes; family Psophiidae; genus Psophia; species Psophia crepitans. Next base: position 41,084 of record VWZZ01004464.1, on the reverse strand, counting down.
AAGCTCCCCTGGGCTTTGCTGTAGAATTATCGTGTAGGAATTGGAAACAGAGTTTGTGTTTCAAAGTAAATAAAAAGGGAAGGGTTGAGAACATCCAATTTAAGAGAATAACAACACGACCAACACACAACAAATGCAGTTATAGGAATGAGAGAATTTTGCTGATGAGAAGGAAAAAGAAGAGGAAAAAACCAGGGAAAAATGTGTAAAAGGGCCTAAACTTTATCAGCTTGAGCAATTTCTTAATCACATTTCCAAATAAATGCATTCTATTCCTTGAACATTTTGACATTGTACTTTCCCCCCTTCCCTCCAGGAGAAAGGAACATGAAGCTGAGAGCAGCTTTGCTACTGGCAGAGCGCTTAACATTTCTGTGTGAAGGAGGCACCAGCGCAGAGCTTCGGGGCAGGCAGCTGTGCGCATCCACCCTTGTTTCAGGGAGAAAGAGCTGTAATTACTGAAGTCAGGGTACCCAGCACTTACCAGTTCAGTGGTTAGTGTGGTTACTGGAACCAGGCAGAGGACAGAGTGTATAACTGTGGAAGGGGCTGTCTTATGTCACTTAAGGAACTGTGTCGCATCCCTGCTTTCTGACAAGCAAAGACAAAGCCACCTCAGTGTAATTAGATGTTGGCCTATTTCCTATTTAAACATTCCAGCATTCTTGGTAGAGATTTGTTAGTTAGTGCAGCAGTGAGGTTATGTATGTCTGATGTGGTAATGTGGATTGGCCAGCGATCTGTCCGCCTGGGCTCTACATTGTCTTCTTATTGTGTGATGGTAGCCCTTGCACCCACAAATTCTCTGCAAACCCGCAAACCAAACTGTCCATGCAAGCACCATGTCAACTGATGGATTCACAGGGCCACTGAAATCACGGGATGTATAGTAATTAACGTCAGCAGAAGATTTGGACCTGAGGATGTGTAAGTCTAAGTATTGGGATGGATGGCTAGAAATGTAACTGCTAGGATTTGTATCCACATTGTTGTTGATGACCCCCAAAATTAACTGATGCTCCAGAGTTTCCTTGTCTTATGAATTACTGATTATTGTTTGTCCTTTACTGAAAAAATATAAACAATATTGCTGTACATTTTAGTAAATAATTCAAATTATTAGAAGATGTCCTTCAGATTCATTTTTGTTTCTTTTCAGCGTATAATAGTGATGCTTTCCACTGATAAGTGCACATTGTTAGCCTTCCCTTATCTCAACCCCAGTGTTCATTACTGAGAGTTTACAGTGAATGAAAACTGGGTCTGGGGTTTGAAAATCTGTTTCAAAGAATAGTATGTCAACAAACTAAAAGCCTTTCCAGTTCAATTATAAAGCTCATTTATTCAACCTTTTCTTTCCCAACAGGCAGTAAATAAGCATGTCTGCTGCATTTTTTTTTTTAATATGCATTTACCTTTTTTGTTTATGTGAATATCACAACATCCCTCCTACACAGCATTCACATAACTTTTCTCTGTGGGGGAGGAACAGAGAGGAAATTTCACATGACAGACATTAGTCTTCTTTGTTTAGTCTTAATTTGGGAAAGTGCTCAGATGCTGTGTTGATTGGCACAGCATGAATAGGAAAGGACAACAGAGTAATTCTGCTTCTTGTGCCACCCTTTCCCTCCCACAGAAGTCCATAGGGTCTAACTGAGGGCAAAATTTGTCTGACATTTCCTAAAATGAGCTTGGATCTTCCTCCTACTGGACTTCATTGGAGTAGGACTGTGAGCTTCGTCCTGCACAGAATGTGTCGTCAGGAATAGTGCTGTTTCCGTTTTAAAGACATTAAGGTAAGCTGCTTACCCAAGAATGCAGAGGTAACACTCCTAATATCAAGATCGACAGATGTGCTCAGATCATTAAACCACAACATTTACAGTTTTCCTTCAATCCCACTATTAATTTACAGTAAATTTCAAATTTTTTGTGAAATTCTGAGCTCTTGCATGTTGCGTTTGTGAAAAGAAATGGTGGTTTACAATAGGTGTGTAAGGCAAAACAAACTCCTCCAGGCATACCTGGAGTACATCTTTTGCTAGATTTTATCCACGCTAACTTTAGGGAAAAAACAGTAGATTAAATGCCTTCTTGTTTCATTTTGGGTTCTATACCCTCATCCTCCTTCCATATACAGAGAGAAATTCCAATTGTGCTCTGACATGGTAATGCCCTTAAAAATCCTGTGTGAAGCTATAGGGCCTCTGCCAACTTCATAATAAAAAAATTGTAAAAACCAAGTCTTTGTGATTACATAGAGTGCCTTGGACAGTCTAACTCAAAATGTTTTATAACCCATTTAGGTTCAGTGTTGATGTCAGGTTTGCCATCTGCATTTTGCTCTTCTTGAACCGTGAAAGTGAATACACAGAGTCCCTTCGGTTCTGCTAATAGTTATGTTCCTCCAGTATTTGCTGCAAGGCATTCAATTTTTAATAGCTTTGTCCTGCAAGGCACCAATTGCCTCCTCCGGGGCCCTGAATTCCTTAAACTCCTGCAGTAATTTGAAGGAATAAGGAGAGAGGCTAGGAAATAAACAGGGTTCAGTTTCTTGGTTATTGAAGCTGTCTTCTTCTAAGTGTTATACAGTAGATGCTGTATTTGATGTGCTCCTTGCTGTGCTTTTAGGGGTGGTTGGTGCTAGTAAATCGATCAGGCTTTAACACTATGAATTAGTGAAACAGTGAGGTGGGAGAAACATGCGTTCCCTATTAAAGCCTTGTCCCTGAAAGAGCCCCAGTACCTCCAGAAATCAAGCCAAAAAGCAGACTGAGAAAAATGAGTGAAAGCAGCAGGAATTTAAAAAGCAAATGCTACATCAAAGGGACAGGAAGGAACTGCAATAACACTGCTGTGATTGCAACTGGGCACAGTCCCAGGAGCTGGGGGAACAAGCACCTCCAATAAACAGAGCTGTTTCTGTACCAAGTGCTTATGAAGGCTTGGTGAAACATGGAAATATGCTCAGTAAATATGATGACCATGCAGGTACTTCATCTTCACAGGCATTTACTCCTCAATCATCAGCAAATACAAAGCCCAATAAGGACACATCCTGCTGCCAGCATATGAGGTCTCTGTGAACCCCAGTAAAAGGATGCCCGTGTGAAAGCATACTCTCAGACCTAACCAGACAAAGGCATTCAGATGTGCCAACAGGCCCTGTGTAAGAGCTCGAGGGTTTGAAATGGATTAGGAGGGTAAAAAAAAAAATTACATCTTTTTGAACTTTATTTTAGCTTAATTCCTCCCCACTGAATGAAACGACAAATCCAAGGGTAGTCACATTGACCGTACAACACCAAGGCAAATTACTAATTAGCTATTCATTCTCTGCTGAATGAGAAGCATTTAATTCTGAGAGTCACCATCCAGGAGTGCCTTGCACCCGGATGACCACAATGCAAATAACCACTGCGACTTGGCATAAGTTACTTGTCCTTCTGTATGCATTCCCCAGTCTCAGTTTGAGAAACAGAAGCACAGGAAGAAATGCCTGCTTTTTTCTTTTACCGAATAGGTATGTGCCTTGGGATGTGGACCACGCCTAAAAAACAAGAAAAGAGTGTCTGAGGGCTCCTTATGTGCCAGCTTGTATGACTGCCCATACAAGTTTATGCCAAGCATAAACTCTCTGGGTTTATGATGTGCACACTGAAGCTGTGATTCTGTAAGTAGTTATGCATGTGCTTTATTTTACACAAGTAGGCTTTTTCATATGCTTAGATTTACATATATGAATGGACCATCTGTGTCTGTAAAGTTTACAATTTGCGAAAGAGAAAGCAAGCACATGATTGTCAAGGAAAAAAAAAAACAAAAAAGGTAAAGTCACCCCCTCCATAATAATAATAATAATTAAAAATCAAACCCCACCCCAAACACTCACCAACATAAAATGTGGCTTCAAATACTTGGAAGGAACTGAACTGAACAGGAGGGCCATGCCTTTAATTTTCAGAAGATCCACAAAAGGACTAATTGCTAATTGACATCCATGTGGTGGGAACAGACTCGCTGATATGTGAGCGGTTAGAGTGCCGGATGGGAGCTGACGCAGGATCCTTGCAAGACACAGCACACCTTGCAGAGAGGGAAGGGCAAAAAGCAGCGCAGGGTTGATCTTAAGCTTTATATACTCAAGTTTCCCATCTGTGTAAAGTATGACAGAAGTCTCCTGCTTCACCAGAGCGAGCTTGGTAATGGAAGCCATATATAAGCACCATGATAGTGGAAACCATATATAAGCACTTAATGGGCTGAAAAATGAAGTTCTGTTACCTGAAGCACAGTGATTGTTTCAGATATTCCTTGTGTGGATATACATTTTCATGCCTCTTCAGCTATTTTGTGATCAAATTAGAAAACAGAAGCAATAAAAGGATGACAGCTTTTTGAATAACCAGCAGATGAAACTGATAAAGAACAAAAAAAAGAGTTTTCCCACAGGAGCTCATTGGGGTAGCCTGTTTTCAGAAGCCTTGTTAGCCAACAACATAACGGAGTAATACTACAACACAAGACTACTGACCAGCCAAAAAACAACATTCTCCTCTTTGATCTGTGCTCCGGATCTTTTCTGTGCCATTTGGATATCAAACTACAGCACACCCTGCACTTATTTGTTGTAGAATATACAGCGTACTGTGGTTTGTGATGTTGATCAAAGAGATGCCTTGATTGCGATGATTAAAGTAGGAAAGCAGACTCATGTGTTTCTCTTCTGCACAAGTGCACGTGAGGGACGGAAAGGAATCAAAACAATGTTAGGAGGTGAGGAAGCCTCATGCCACCTATCCCCTTTGGTCTGCACGACTGACAGTGAGCACAGAAAAGGCTCAGGAAAGAGAATATATGCCTTAGACCATTTGCTTTTCTTATCACATGTGGCAAAAGACTTGCCACATGGATCATAATGAAGGCAAGTCCAGAATGTTTGGGCTTGTACCTCTGGACAGGAATCCTGTTTTGGATTCCTTTGATGAAGAGGTGTGTGATCAGTCAGCATCTTTCAGGAAGATAGGATTACTGAAGAAACTTTGGCTTCATGCATCTCCTAATGCATTTGTTCTATAATTCTTGGGAGGAGGTTCTTCTTTTTAAAAAAATAAATATGCTTCTCCACGTGGCTCCCTACCTGTTGTTATGTGATATTTTCTTAAGAGACTTGATATCAGGATGGATGAAATGTTCAGCAGATTTTCCTTGATCTCCTACATCTCAGGGAGCGGCTTGACATTTAATCTCTGCTGTTCTTCAGAGCAGCTAACAAAGTTTTTAGGAGCTGAAAGTAACCTTCCCATCACCCAGCTTACCTCTGAAAGTGCAAGATCTATCGAAAGAGCTGTATGTGGGCATCTCACATCCTAGCTCTGTACAGTAATTTCTTCCAAATTTATTTTTCCTTTTTCTTTAAAGGAAAATGGGAAGCTAATTCAACTCAGTGGGTACAACAGTCGTAGGGAGAGCCACCAGTGCTCAGGTTGTGTCTGCAGCTGCGGAGTACAACAGAGGCATTCCAGGCTCACGTACGGTGTGATTCCCATAAGATCTGAGTAGTCTGACAGACACTTGAGCAACCTGTAGATGGTCGCTGAAATTCACGTGTTGTATCAGGGCAGAAAGACTGAAAGAAACACTGCTGATCAAAGCAGCTAACACTAATTTACCATTTTACATTTTTTGCACATGTAGAATGTTTCATTGGATAGGATATTTCACAAGGCATTTTTGTGGTTTTGGCTTTTCCATCAAAAAACTTTTCACAGTTGCATACATCTTATTGTTTTTAAGCAAAAAAATAGAAAGCATAGACATAAATGAATTTGTTTCATCATCTAGATTAAAAATGCTCAGCTGTTTGTAATAATATACTATAGATCTAATTTCCCTCTATTAGAGCGTAGGCTAATGATTATTAAGTACTTTAAAATGCAAAATCACATTTTTATCTAGAATTTTCTAGTAAGTACTATGTTATCACTAGATTATAAATTGGTAGAATGGTGAAGTATCTTACTGTATCAGTTTTGTGCCAACAAATTCACTGCTTGAAAGTAAGCAAATGTACAAATCAGACGTTTACTTAGTCGCATTACATAAAAACTGCCTAAGAATAAGCAGGCCATCATTTGCAGGTTCTGCTTAACAGCATGACTTTGAATAACAGATTTTTTTTTTTTTAAAGTGCTGTACGCAAATTTAACTGACACACAAAATACATTATTTATTTATTTAATGGCATGTGTTAACCAACAGGAATTTTCAGCTGTGTTTAGACCTTGTGAACACGTTGAAAACTTTTCCTAAAACTTACGGGATGTTTTTTTCAATGAAATGTGAATCTTTAATAACACATTTTCAGAAGAACATGAAATTTAGAAACTTCTGAGCCTCTTAAATTGTAAGCAAAACAAGGCAGAGTCTAACCCTTATTCTATCAGCTGCACAAAGGTAGTGCTGTGTTATTGTATAAATTGAGAATTTTTTTAAAAAAAGGTCTCAATTCCACAAAACATTCTAAAAGGTTAATACTGATTGTAACCTAATAATAGCATCTACGTACTACATATTTGTTAATATTATACAAACTTGGCATTTAGAATGGAAAGAAAAATTCACAACTACAACTAGACCCTTTTCTCCCAGACATGTATATTATTTATTTATTTTTAATCAGCATCCGTTTTTCTTTGACTGCCCAGCAGAATTTCCTTTCAGGTTAATACATTTTGATTACAGTTTTCTTCTTCATCCCCACCATTTAATGGAACAGCCTTTCCAAAATTCAGCAGAAACAATATTCCACAGCGTGAGGCACCTACTTTTAAAATCAGATGGCTTGGAAAGCTCACTCATCCAAGCACGCTAATTGGTTGAACGCTCTTGAGTGCTTTATCACATTATTTCCAAGGGCTGCCCTAAGTGCTAGGAAGCCAGCCATGGTTCCGGTGATTAGTGCCAGAAAGCTGAATCCTAATTATTACTGCGCTACATTAGTATAGCGACTGATTATCTGTAACAAATTTCAGAAATAGACTATTGAAAGAACTAATTAAAATCTAATTATTTATGTTATGAATTTCTGATCACTCCAGTACAAAGGTTGGTCGCACATTCTTTTATAGCTGTTCAGAATAGCATGGAAAATTATCAGTTTACTATTAAGATTTTACCAACACAATAGAAAAGATTGTGGTTAATGACATTACATAGGATGGGAAAAAGAAAAAAAAGTTTATCTGAAACATGAATTTTTATTCAGCAGGCATTAATTTTTTTTCTCTGAACAAATTTGCTTCTCACTTGCAAAAAGATCAAGCTTCTCTCAAGGTTGACTTATTCTGACAGAAGCAATATAAATTTGCAAATTTCTTCCTTTTAAATTGAATTTTGCCAGTTTACTAAATAATTACTGCAAATTAGTATATGTTAATTGCCAGATGTATTCAACAATCTCAGTATATATGTGCTATTTCTGAATGTGTATATGCTCTAAGATTGACTACCCACTCATATTCCTGAAAAGAATTAGTGATATAGATAAATGAGGTACAACTTATCTGGATTTGGCTGCTATTTTTGCATTGGCAAAGTCATACTTGCACTCTTAGTTTTCTCTGTTTCATCACAGAGCCAGGTTTCTTATTGGGTATTAAACTTTCATTCCGAGTCCACCATTTCATTTTTAAGTGATTCTCAGAATGATCTGTGCATGGTAGCGGAATGACAGGGACTATAACGGGCCAAATACTAAAGCCTCTATTGGTGTGACAATCTTGCTCTGTTCCTATACACTCCCAGTAAACTCAATGGGCATTCACTAGCTAAAAAAAGAAAAAAAAAAAGTGCTCCCTCAAGAAAACCCCCCAGTGTGAATTATTTTTATTTCTAAAATGCATTTATAAGACTTAATATTGAATTTATTTATTAAGTCCTAAGGAAAACAAAAAACCCAAAAAGACAATAACAACAACAACAACAAAACACCCCAAACCAAACAAAAAATACCACATAAAACACTGTATCCCAGAGTTTGAACATCTCTGGCCAAGTCTTATAACTTGCACATCATAAACTCAGCAAGTGACTTGCTGAGGCCAAGGCCCCAGAAGCAAAACAACTGTAATAAAAATGTAACTGTAAATCCCCTTCACGTTGCTGACTTCAGCCTTTCACCCCAGTGTCCTTTGGGCAAAGCAGACAAGATAGACCCAGCACAGTATCTTGAGACTTAATACACCCTCTGCTTTGCGCAACTGACTGGAAAGCAGCTTCTGAAAGCAAGATTCTGTTAGAGATCAACTCCCAGCAGCCCTTCCATGTCTGACAGAGGCAGGCGGCTTTTCTGAGCTTGGTTGTGGTGGTATCAAAGATAAATGAGTGCCAGACAGGAATACTTTACACAAGCAAACCCTGGGCTTTATTTGTTAAATGCATATACAAAATATCAGTGGCAAAAACAGCGAGCCTGGAGATCTTGAAGCATGGGTTAATGCACTTATGAAAAGTCCCACTGCTGAAAACGGGTCTTCACCTTTCATCTCCATGGGAATTCAGCTCGCAGGGTGAAGTACAGCAGTGTAACCCCAAGTGGGAAATGTATAGGACTTCTTGCAAAGGCTGCTTTGTTCATAGGTGCTCTCCTAGAAGGAATAGGAGAATACTACGTCTCTCTGGACCACAAACTCCGTTCACATGTATTTGTCAGCCACTTCCAACCAAAGCAGGCTATTTGCAGTGTGGAAGAAGATGAGGATGAAGAAACATGGCTAATCTAATGGCTGAATAAGATTATCTCCAAACTAAGAGTTCGGGGGGATCCCATTTGAGGTTTTCACCTCCTAGCATTTTGAAAATGATCTATGTGACAGCCAGGCTTGAATATCACCAGTAGGCCAAAGGAGAAATGTATTTGATACTATTTTACCTATGAAGTCATTAGAAATATTATCTAGGAGCCAAAGCTCACGAATGTTGCTATGTTTTACCTACTTACAGTCACGACACATCTAGGGCTGTTCTGTACGGCCAAAGCACCTTGGCTATTGTCTAATTTATCAACTGAACAGGCAAAACTCTTTCAAAACTTTTCGTTTTTATCATAAAATACTGTTCCACTGAAACTGAAATGTCTTTAGAGATGTTGGTTTTGGTAACATATTCAATGGAAAAATTCTTTGCAGTTCAGCATACAGTCTCTCATCTGTTCTCAGGGGAAAGAAAAAAACTTGCATGAAAAAGGGGAGTTTTCTGATCATAAACAGAGTCATCACTACTATTTCTTTTTTCTAAGTCCTCTGAAGGCTTTTCTTTCGTGATGATACAGAATGCACAAAACTTCAGAAACCTCAAAAATTTTGCAGCAGGGGAGTCCTAGACCACCATTAATCACTAATCCCATCATACCATAACATCACCACTTGACTGAATGGCCTCCCTACAAATTCTGACTCCGAGGACCTGTGTGGAAGTTCATGGAATCAGGGGCAGAAGGGCCGTCAGGTTACCTGAGCGTGCTGAGTGTCTCTATGCAGGGGAGCTATGTGCAGTTTCACATGAATAACAGTTTAATTTCTCTGTTCTCTGGATAGTTGCTTTATCAGAGAGTCCTCTGGTGAAATAGACCCACAATACCATCTCTAAGGTGATGCTAACACCAGAAACCCATAAGATTTAAAATCACCAGTGAAACTGTTTCTCTTTTGGCAATGTTATTCTCTTTCTGAAATTATTTCTAATAATGATAGTAATCCAATCAATAGTGACAGCAGGTTTTTTATTTGTTCCTTTTCTTGATTTTCATACCAGTTCATTAATAATATGTCTTTTAATGCTAGATTTGATGAGGATATCAATGACAAGGACTCTTCTATGGCACTTTTTTCCGCAGTGCTATCAAAGTGTGAATCTAGTGAATAAGGACTTCAGAGTGTGGCCTTTGCTGTTTTATTACTCAGAAGCAGAACTGAGAAGACCAACATTTTACCTAGAAGTAGGTTTCATTCCTAGATGGAATAAACAGGAATATTGCAGTGTACATCTGTCAAATAGGAGATTTGATAATTATAAACACTGGTTTCTTACAGGTAAGTAAAAAATATGGTTCTGCATCACATCAGACAGACATTTTTTTGCAATGCTGACCTGAACCATATCTTAAAGTTTTAGTAAACAAAATTCACAAGCTTTATAGAATTCTAAACTTTTTTACAGTTTGACAAATAGATTAATGATAAGGTACTGTTACCGAAGAATTAGAAAATGCTTGTGTAGACATTTGTGATTATGCTGAAAAACCTCCTATTGGATTTGTGGTGAAAAATATTAAAATTAATGCATTCGGGAAACACTAGTTAAAGGAATAACTACAGAAAATGGGATTCTAAATTGATTCATCTACTTGGATAAACACAGAGGAATGAAGTTTATATTTATACTTAGGTTAGATCATGAGTGATTTATTTTGCTGAAATCACGGCAAAATGCACGATCACAGTGTAAGAAAAATATAATTACTTATAGAAGAAAATGCTACAACACAGGATTAGCATGAGTTAATAATGCTAAATAAGTCACTTGAACATTTTATTCAGTTTAATCTTCCATTTAGATTTGCCAGTGTTTGGGCTAAGGAGGGTTTGATCAGGAAATATTAATGTCTTTGCAAGGAGAAATTGTATGATTGTCTTCAAAACAAAAATAAAACTTAGCAGAAACAACAACTTTATGGAGGGGTCTGTAGTGTCATGCACAAACAAGAAAGTGAAGGCTGGCTTGGTCTGAGAAGTCTGGCATCTTCCTAAGGTGGAGTGGAAAGAGGTGAGTGTCATATTGGCGATTAAGCAAAGAACCCTCAGCCCACTCGTATTCACAAAGGGATCCAACTCCCTGCAGTTTGGCACCTGGTGCGATTCACTGGCTTCAGGCTGCTGCAGAGCAGAATTTAATACCACGGTTTCCATATACTTAGTGTTGCCTGAGTGATTCAGATGACCAGGTACTATTTTCAACAGTGATGTACAGTAATTAATTTACTAACTAGTGATAATTACCCCATTACATCCCTGCCATATTCATGACTGTTAGAGACTTAAATTCCTCTGAGGATTAGAGTGTGAAGAACTTTTGAAAATAGGATTTAGCCTTCTAAATTGGTGTGACCTGCAGTAAGGATAATGGCCAAGTATATTTCAAGTAAAGAGATATTTATTATAGATTTATAAAGATTTAAATTAGTAAATTGGCCTGTATGGCTTCAGAATAATGATGACTATTGTGCAAGTGAATGATTTATCCATAAGCTTATATCAATCCATTGTGCCAAATGAGTCATTCAATAGCTTAGACTGAACCGTCACCTACTACCTTCAGAGGAGTGTTTAGTGGATCCAAATGGGGCAAACATCAATGTTTTCCTTGTCGGGTACTGTACAAGCACAAGCTGCAGATATGAAGTCAGAAGTTAGGCTACAAATGTGTAGTATACAAATTAGAACATGAAACACATTTTATTTGGTTCCATCCTTCCTTCTGTAACAGTGTACTTTCTAACTAGACCCTAACCAACACTAGCTGAGATACTTTGAAAGTCTTGCTGACTTAGCTGAGAAAGCCGCAGTGCAATGTTACTGATCATAAGATGAAATCCAGTGGTGTACATACTGTAACTAATATAGTTTGAACTGGAACACTGATATGGAGAAATGATCTTGATTTGAAAATTTTCAGCGACTAATATTAGACTACAACTGCTCAAAGATTCTTTGATTCTTTCTTTTTTGCACATTTGTGGATTTCTCTAGCTGCATCTTCACCCAATCACCAAGGTTTGCTATACCTCATTCTGCTCTTACAAATGTTTATTGCCAAAAATATTTATGATATATTATTGTGAAATGCTTATAGGTAATTTTACTCAGTGATAATATCACATATTCTAATGTCATCTCTTCTTAATCCTTGATGAAAATGCTTGTTTCCCAGTCTTTCTATCATCCTTGTGGATCTAAGTTTGCACCAAGGTAGCAATATTCTCTTCTTGCACTGTGACAACCAGAAAGTGAGCACAGCAACTGTATTTCAATGACATCACTGCTAAATACAAAGGTATTATAACCCTTCTAGTTCTATTCCCTTTTCTTGGAAATTAATCAGACAGTGGTATCTTTACTGTAGTAAGGGCCATTTATGAAAAGTATGATTGACATAGTTTCAGAGACAATTTCTGTAAAGCACAGCTTCAGAAAATGCCTTGACTTTGCTGGAAATGAACAAATCTGCAGAAGAAGAAGGAGAAAGTTTAGCAAGGGAAGAGCAATACGTGTTTTGCCCATGCCATGCCAGAGGCCAGCCAGATGGTTGCCACGGCTCTTTCTGTGGTCCTGGCTCGCCCTCCAGGCTGCCACACCCGCAGGGTCCTGCCTGCTAGGCAGAGCCTCCCAAAGGAGCCCACCTTGTCCTGGCAGAACCAGGAGGGACACCTGGGCTCCCCAACACTGGGAAAGGGAGAGGAGGTGGCTGAGAGGTTTAATGAATCTTGGTGTTGGGGTCCTTGCTGGGTGATGTGATATGTTTCAGTGTACCAGTTGTGATCCAGTTTCTCTCTTTTTCTTTTTTTTTTTCCCCCCCCCAGAACAAGTCCAATCTATCCATCTCCTTTCCATACTTCTTTTCTCATTATTTATCATCAGAGGCTGTCCTCATTTCAGCTGAGCTGTTTCTTATGGCTGAACTCACAGTAATGCTAAGCTTATAGACCCCGATTACTCTAACGCAGTGTGTTAGCCCTGCTCATGACAGCGCTATTCTGAAAGCTCATGTTTATTCGATTATCCTCCAGAAACCCCAGATCGTTTCTCAGAATTGCCACTCTGCAAGTATGGGTTATTTGCTTTATTGTCAGGAAGATGGATTATCATTTGGCCCCATTAAATGCATATTTAAGCTTGCTTGCAGCTTTCAGAGACAGTCTAGCTCACTCTTAGTGTTTCACTATGCCACTGAGTTCACTTGCACAATTTATTAGTCATGATTAGATGTTTTCTACCAATTCACAGATAAAAGTGTTAATTTCATTAAGATTAAGAACCAGACCCTGCAGAAGATTGTTACAAACACACCCTTCCAGAGATAATCACCTACTGACATACCTCAAAATATAACACTAAGTCCATCAAGTATAATGAATTTAATGTTTGCAGTGTTTATTTTGTAGCCTAATTTAGTTTAATAGAATGTCTTCCGGAAAATTAAATATATTACATTGCCATCTACCGGTATAATCAAAACTCGTAATTCCCCCCCTCCCCGCTTTTTTTCCCCCGGATGAACCACATTGATTAAACTGCTGACCTTTTTCATTAACTGAATGAAGCTTGAACTGTTCCGTTATATTTCTGGGAACAAAATCAGACTGTCAGACCTATCACTAGGTGGATATTTGCTATTTACACTTTCTAACTATTGGCATAACATTGTTTTTCTTCCAAATCTTTGGAATTTGATTGTCTTCTAAGGCTTACTGAAAAATTAGCAGTTATAATTTGCAAGGTTCCGGGCCAGCTGTTTAAAAACTTTTTAAGCCTACTGTTCCAAAATTATTATAAATATAACTACATGCTAAATGGGAAAAAGTCTTTCCTTGAGAATTAGAAATTTTTTTCTCATGTTACTCACATTAATTTTATTATTGTCAGACAACCAAAGAAATTCTCACAATAAGTTTATTTCACAATTCTGGGAAAATAATTGTTTAGAGGAAAGTAACCTCTTTCAAGCTGCTTTCTGAAATTAATTCTCAGAAGAAGAGACATTAATGCCCCCAGAATTACAAAAATGATAGCATATTTCCATAACTGAAACATTTAGTCACAGAAATGAGAGGAAATTTATCTGTTAAAATGCAAAGACATCAGATTTTATGCAGAAAAGAAAATAAAAAATAAGACATGGTCTCAAGTATTTAACAAAACTCATGAAAGATTTAACAGTAAACTGTGTAACACAACATATTCAGAGGCAATAACAATTGCCGCAGCAACATAAGGCTGCCTAGTTTTTCACCATCTAAACCCAACATATTTAAGGCTAAAGCTACAGTTTCTGAGGCAGTGTTGGGACAGATGGGATCAGCTGTGCATCACATTTTTAACAACACTGGAGAGTGGTCCAGTTACAAAACATCCCTTAGAAATTATGTCATGATCACACCTAACTGAGTGTGTTTAAGTAGCAGAATACAGAAATTAAAATCGTTTGTAATGCTCTGAAGATCTCAGCAAGTCAGTCAGCTGTAAACACGATGAAGATGCTCTTGAAATCCAGCCTGGGTCACCCTACAGTAATGTATCAAGATCGCTAACTGCTCTTTACGCAGTCTCATCTTAAATTTTGGAAAAGTTTTCTATTGGGTCACACAGAAGAGCCTCTTAGATGCTAGATCACGACAATTAGCTTAATTCAACAAGTATGAGATGCTTACTTGGTTACTGAATCAGTATTTGTAACAACCAGCACTTGCAAGGTCTCCTTTTCAGTCAGGTGAAAAACTAATGTAGGTACTTAGAAGTTTCCTCTGTGTAACTGTCACTTACATAAACATAGACACGAAGCATCAAAGCTTTCCCAGTCATCCACAATGAAATCTTCTCAAGGTTCATGAATAATGTACTAGTCTGATTTCTTCTAAATCAGCATTAACCACTTAGGAATTTTTAAATCTTAAGTTAGAAGACAGAGAAGAATAGGAGGATCCCGACTAGACAGCTAATAAAAACAATGGTTGAAGCTGAGCACTTGATACTCATAGTCTGCCCTTTTAAAAGCAAGTTCCTTCAGCTTAGGAAAATTCAGTTATGATGCAGGGCCACACAATTATCCAAATACGAATATATACAGATATACTCACTTGGATTTTCAATAGAATAGGAGTTACGGGTGTAGAGGCTCTTGCAAATACTACCAGCAGCATATTTCCAAGGAAGGCAAGCACATTTCGTATAAAATTTAGCTCTGATTGCTTAATGTGTTCCAAAGCTGAGGAAAGCTACAACTAAAACTGGACAAAAATTGTCTTAAAAAATAATTAAAAGCGAATATTTTGAGTGGAGTGGTAAGAAGACTCAGCAAAGCCACTTGAGACCTCCTTCTGCACATACATTAAACCCTTTCCTGATGGTACAATGCACTCTTCGGTGCTGCTCTTGTCATCGTGCTTTGTTGTCTTTCATATGGTAAAATCAAATTCATAAAAGATTTCAAAGCACTTTTTTTTTGTTTGTGGTTCTCAATGGACTTTGGTTACTTAACTAAAAACCAATGAATATTTCTGTCCATGATATCCTTGAGAAACAGTGAAATATTTCAATCAATACAGTGTTCCTCATTCTTCTGAGAGAGAGGCATTCTTACAAATGTTATTTTTTCCAATAAGGTTTGGTGGGCTTTTTTGGTTTTGTTTTGTTTTTTTTTGTTGTTTTTTTTTTTTTTTAAGAAACAACCAATTTTTTTCCATGGATAGATCTGCATTCAAACTGTGAAGAAGATGAAGTTCAAAATTTTCCCTCTCTCCCATTTCTAATTAATTCATCACATCGGACATTGCTTTCAGAGTTGGATGGAATACTGGTCCTCTAAAGTGCCTAGAGTATCAGGGATCCACTTTTCAGAAGCATCAGTCTGCTCTATCTTCAGTTGACTCCTTAAATGCTTTGACAAATGGGACTTGGGTTTGTGGAATGGGCAGCAGGCTTGATTATCATTATCTTTAGATAGTCATACTTACAGATGCAACAATATGTCACCATGATCCCATTTTAAGCACTCAGGATCAGGCAGAAGCAGGGGCAACTTCTGAAAGTACCATATCTACTGAATGCCTTTGCTACTTGCGTTAGGACATTGCACTGCAGACAAGGCTTCCATTTGTTTGTCATTCCTCACTACTCCTTTTGGGAGACATTATCTGAAAAGTTCACAATTGCATGTACCTTTTACAATTATTTTGACCTTTAAAGATCTGGCTTCAGCTGATTCAGGTTTGGAATTGAAGGTTTGGACTGGAGCATATATTGCTTTAACTGTTTCAAAGCATGACCTTTATCCCACTCGAGCTATGTTCAGATGATGATGAACAATTTGATCTTCATTTTTTCTGAGCCAGATGCGTAGTGATGGCAGCCAAAATAAAGTGTTAAAAATGTGTAGCTATAGAAACCCATTTCATGGACACTCTTTTACAGGTCTAATTAATAGAGCGTGTTATTAAAAAGGAGTTTGTTAAATGAAAAGGCATCAAATACAGGGAAGAACTAGATGTCACTTCTCTGTTCTTGTGAATCCGTCCCCTTCCCTCCCTCTGACAGAGTGACTAGGGAAGCAAGAGAGGGAGGTAATACCACAGCTAGGAAAACTAGCACAAGAAAAAAGCTCATCCAAGGTGCACAGGTCTATTTTTTCTGCCTTTCCTCAATAGCTTACATATTTCTGCTTTGCCAGCTGCCATTGCTTGGATTGTGCTGTCCTTTGCATGTCGTTGTTTTGCTTCTCCTTCAATGTTGCTTCTGCAGGCAGCTGCCTTCACTGACTGTGGGCTCCAGAAGATCCTGGGAATAGAGGCAGGATTTGATTTCCTTTCTTGTACCAGAAGAAATAGGAAGGTTAGAGCTCAAACAACAACAATAACTTTAAAATAAGACTGTGACAGCATGAGTTAGGGCATTTGGCTAACATTAGCTGGGAAGATGACAAAGCTGTCAAAAAAATGATCTAACTCCAACAAAAAGAAGGTCCATCTACAAGAGACTGGATTAGATCTTGAGGTTTACACATGTAAGCAGTATGTGACCTAATGAACACCAGTTGTGTCAGATAGCTGAACAATGTCAGGTTTATTGCATTTACTTGAATAATAACTGGAAATACCAATATCTAGTTAGTCTTAAGAAGCTCTACTGTAAGAAGTCTTTTTGCACACAAACTGCAACTTCAGTGTTGTGTGTTCTTTTCCTTTCAGTTTTAATGACAGGTGGTGAGTCCTTATTATCACAGGCAGAAAATTACTGTTGAGAGAGGGACTACCCTTAGTTACCATTTCCTGGTCACCTGTAGTTCTATATTCCTCTTCATTTTGATGTCTGCTTTTCCTATAATTGAACTCTACTAATGGCATTATATTTTAAACTTGTTTTTCTGTTGAATAAATGTCAGAAGAATATTGCACATACATAAATATTTATTTGATACATGTTTATTGAGTAAATGTTATTCCTAGAGTGGTGGTTTGGGAAAAAAAGTGAATGTATGAATTGTAGCTGTCACAATATAATTTTCCCCATACTAATTGGGATTATCATGCTATTAGAATCGCGGTGAAAATCAAGGAACAACCATGTAAGACTAGGTATCTTTGTAAGGAAAACAGTAAATTCAAGTTCCCATTGGCAACCAGAGTGATCAGAGCACAGCTATAAATGATTTAATCTTACCTTGTTTTCTGCACAGACCTTGAGCAGGTCTTGGTACACGTGCACATGAGCACGCACGCGCACATACACAAGTAGTTTCTTCAGTCTCATATTCCTGAATCTCCCTGCACTGATTTTTATGCACTAGGTGACATGTCACTGTGCTAGTCCTAGAGCTGTCTCTTACAGGAGCTGCTCAATGTACAACCCTCGCACTCTGTCACAAAAATCGCTGCCTGTTTTATAAGGAGGTATGCCTGACCTCCTAAAGTAACGGTATGCACAAACATTAAGATGAACAGAAATACAGAAAGTGAAGAAAATAAAACAATAGAGTAGTGTACATGAAAGCAGGGATACACTTAGCTATAGTCAGCCTGTGACTCACAGGATCTAGCATGTAAATCTATCTCTGCAGGAAGACTGCTGCACAACCCCATACAAACCATCTCCCATCTGAGCTCTAATATTTGTTTCTTATCTTGCCTTTTCTTTGACTTGCCTATCCACACTGAGGATTGCAGATATGGGGGTTTTATGTGTTTGGACAATAATCAGCACAATGGCATCATACTGGAAGTTTGGACTCAGTATACAAACAGTAATATGCTTCCATATTACCATACCCACTTTATTACTTAAATTCAGCATATTCCTTTATTAAAACAAAACAAAACAAAACAAAACCACCACAACAACAACAACAACAAAAACTCAGACAGGTTTTCCAAGTGATGTCTGAGAAACAGTTGATATAACTCATATTATCCTGAGTGGATAAATCATGTATGCCTACAAAATCCAACTGGATGTTTAGCTAAATCTTTGCACATCCAAATAACTTTTGAAATGTAACTTTCAGTACAGGAATATGTGGATATCAGCTGGCCTCAAATATATTTAATGTGGAAACCAAAAACCTTACAATTTTAAAAGCAATGAGACTAATTCAAGCTTCAAAAGAAGTTTTCTGATCAGATATCAGGGAAAACTGTTGAAGTTCTTTTACAACAAAAATTTCTGGCATTATGTAATGCCTCAAAGTGAGCTCAGTGACTGAGGAAGATGTGACCTTATGGGTATGATTGATCTCCATTTAATTGCCTAAAAGTGCATTATCTGATCTAAAATACTTACAAAATCTCTATAGTCAGTGGAGAATCTAGGGCATCTCCTGAAAGACTTTGCTTGTATTTTAGCCACCAATTTTAGGACTGAATGAGCATCTCTGCCTATCTCTTCGCCTTGACTAGTGTGAGAGCCAGAACTAATTCAGAATAGGTGTTTGCATACAGATGACTAAAATTAGAGGAGATGAACTCCCCTGAATGGCCTGAACAGTGAAGCCTCGGCACCTAAATAATTAAGGTTTTCATGTGTAAACACCACCACTTTCTGCAACACACATGAACATAAACAAAGAAAAAAAATTTGAAGACACTACAGTTCCCTGTCCCAGGTTCCTCTGAGCCTGGTATTCTGTTCCCGTGGTGAAGGAGTGCTCCAGGTAGGTACAACACATGTATTTTGCGTATAATTGTGTTACAGAATGTGTCACAGAATTGTCTTAAAAAATGTAGCTGATGATTATTATACACTTCCCATTATGAAGACCGACAGAAGTAACTGTTGCAGTGTTATCTATACCAGACTAAGCTGCAAAGCTAAGCTTCTTTAGAGAACACTGTTTTCTATCATGCACAATTTTCCAATAGGATAGCCTGCGGCAGTAATTTCGATGAGTAAATTGTATTCCATGGAGATATGTTTCTGTAAACCACTTTTTCCTTCTTCTTCAAGAAAAATAAGTTTTTCTTCCAAGGGTAGATTAATAAGCTACACCTGTTATAATGAAACTCTTTTACTGCTTCCCTCAGGGGCTTGAACACCTTCTAGAATGGTGTGAATTAAAGGAGACCAAATACTTTCCTGCTGCCTCCACCTCCTGCTGTTTTCTCTTTCTTTGTTTTCCCTTTGTTTTCTCCTATCCACTTGTTCAGCTTCGCTTACTCCAGACCTCAGGTCTCCATCTCCTTTTTTGCCACTGTGTCCGCATTTATGGCCTCTGAATATCGACAAGAATAAAAAAGAACAAGTTATAAAAGAATGGACTTTAACCAGGTGTAAATGCAAAATGTATTTTACATCTCTTCCTTCCAATTCTGCTGTAAGAGCGTAGACTCACGTTATGATTAAAGTATAGCATATACAGTTTTATATGTCTTCCGATTCGCGTTCCACTTTGCTAGTTTTGGCTTTGAATGTTCGATGGTAAAGGTTCCAGAAGGTTTTCAAGATCAGCCCATTCTTTCAGATTAATCTGCTACTTGAGGTTTTTGTGAATGACTGTATTATATTATTTCCCTTTTTCCTCCAGTGTATTATTTCTTAAAATATGTACCTTCTCATTTCTCCAGAGATTTAGTGAGATTTGGGACAGGTTGAGGAAGGAGTCCAACTTATAACTTTGTGTTTGCAGAGGGAATTGTAATATGCGGTAATAAGTGAGGTGCTACAGAAGGTAGAATTTTGAGACAACTCAAAAAATTTTATGGGATCAGCAACAGCCCACACACAATTCTGGAAGCTATGTTTACAGTGCTTTTGTTGAAGTGATAATAAGATATTCTTTTTTTTTTCTCTCCTTTTAAAAAAAATATCAAGCAATCAGCTGTAGTTTTAAGTTTACAGAAAAAGGATTGGACAAGAAGATGACCTTTAAATTAAAGTAATTTTAATACATCTCCTAGTTCTGTATTTTTCTGTTTTCATTAGAGATCATTGCTTGATTGCAACTAGTAACTATAAAGTTACATCTAACCCTACAACCTAAATGAACACCTGGATCAACAGCCATTTCTGATACTGGTACTATTCTTCACCTGTACGGAAATGTCTCTATAATGTCGTACTCAGACAGTTATTAAGTAACAGCATTCATCTTTCAAAACCAGGGGCAGAGGATATTTTAAAAATTAGTGCCCTATTTTTGAAAATTTATTTTTTACCTGTTTATGATATGTCTGAGAAACCACTTAGTCCTGGAATCAGTCATAGGAAATATGGCTGGCAAGGACCTCAAGAGCTTGTTTGTTCCACGCTTTCCCCAAGGGGGATCTCTAACTCATTCTTTGCAGACATGTGCCTACCTTCTTCTTAGAGACCTCCAGTGATGGAGATCCTGCGAGTAGGAAATGTGCTCTGACGCTGAACTGTCCTTGCAATTAGAAGACTTTCTCTTATGCTTAAGAATTATTTACTTCACTCTAATTTCCACCCATTGCTTCTTGTTCTAATCCAAATGCACGGGGAGAACAGTGCATTCCCTTCTTCACTGTAGCCTGCCTGTTTCTCACATAGGAAGGAGAACATTATGTGTCCTTTCTAGGTAATTAGCAACTCAAATGATGCTGTAGGAAATCTCTGGCTTTAGATAATACATTGGCTTTTGATCATATACTTCTGTTGCCCTCTGCTGGGTTGGAATGTGAGATTTAACAGAACGCTCATATCTAGGTCTGGTTAATAGCTAGTCCTAAGTATGTATGTGTACACACACACACACACACACATAACACAAGCTACTGCAGACATTTCTAAGATTGACCTCGGCCAATACTAAGCAACAGAAGACATGTTATTTCTCTTCTGAATTATTAATTAAGCACTATATGTGCTTAATTTATCTTCTTGCTGTTAACCTGAAAGTAGTCTAAATATGTGTTGAGAATCAAAACTATAGATTAATTTCTTCCATTGAGCTAGTTAAACCTGTGACTGATTGAGGTCAGTTTCCGAAACCACTTGTTATCGTGGTCCAAAGCAAAACTGAAGAAAATGCTGAGAATATTAGTAGTGAAGTACATTTCCAGTACTTAGGCCTTTACTTGGAGCAGGAAGAGAATGATTCTTAACAGAGGACTGACATCTCCTCTGTCTGTTTTACTGCAAAATAAAATCACTTGCTCCAAACTAACATCAGCTAATGTCTTGACCTACGGAAAGCTGGCTCCAGGCTGAAGCATATTTCTGCATTTGGACAAAAGCACTCCCACAGTAATGACATTTTTATTTCACACAGTGACCCAAATGGACTGGGTTTTTTTCCCTGTTGTTGTTGTTCCAAAGAGCCCTTAATTGATTAGCTTACTGGAGGCCTGATGGAGGACTAGTGACAGAACACTCTCAGTGAAATATCTGCAGCCTTTAAAAGTAGTTTCTTTAAAAACCGTCTGAAATGCATCCTAAACTGGTAGAGAACTTAATAGTAATTAAATCTGGAAATGTGTCTTCAGTCTTTTCTTTTGTCCTCTGTGAACAGATGACTGTTTCCTATTCTGTATTTCAGGATATTTAATTTAGAGGCATTTTGGTGTCTCTGCAAAAATAGTTTCATTTTGCCACACAGAACTGCTGTTTAATCAAAATATAAATGTTTTCTTGGCTAACTAAAATAAATTAAAAAAACCCAACAAAACCAAAAAACAAACACTCAACCAACCCTGTGTTTCCTGCTCTTTACTTCCTGTAGTCCTGGAAGGCTGGATGCAGGGAGGTTGAGTTGTAGGATCCATTCAGTCTCATGGCTCAGTAGAAGGAGTATTTCCAATGCCTCCATCAGCTGCACCCGTGCAAAGCCACATAGCGGACATAGGTATCTCTGTGGACATAATCCACATGGGATAATCTTTATTGCTGGTGACAAGGTGTGGAGTGGAAATAATCTAGTCTGTACGTTAGCTCTCAAGTTGGGTATCCAGGGCTGACAGCTATGCAGGACATCTTACTTGAGAATTTTGGCCTGTGATGTGGAAATAATTGAATCACAACAATCTTCAACATATCAGTATTACCAGGCTACTTTTCAAAATGCCACTGCACTCAAAATAATTAAAGAACTGGTATTTCCTCTGGGATTTTCTTTGAGAATAGATTTCATAGATTAACAGGCCATGCCTTTGACCTATGTTTCCAGACACAGGATAAATTTTCTTTTCTATAATTTCAGTCCATTATATTTTCCATTATATTTCATGCAGTACATAGCAGCCTTATACCTCAGAAATGTATGTTATCTTAACACCGCTTTTCTCCCTGCAACGTGTTTCAGGAGAAAATGGGAAATCCCATAATAAGAAAGAGAGGCAGGAAAGCACTTCTGCAGACTACAAACAATTCTCAAACAGTGACATTCTTGATGTGTAGCCTGAAAATTTAAAAATTAGTTAGTAAAAGAATTAATGTGGTAATCTTACTCGCCTTCTGTTTCTTAAGCCTTTTGACCATATGTTTGAGCCTTTCTATGCCATCAGAAGTGAAACCTGACTGGATATTGCAACCCAGAAGGTAGAGATTTGAGGAAAAGAGTGATTATTCTTATACTGCAATGAAAACGTGAGTCTGCAAAACTCTAACTTCTCTGCATTTCCCAATTATCTGGACAGGTAAAAAGAAGATGGAGCTAGAGAGATTTTGCCCATGTGTCCCTTTGTGTTCTTGCTCTGGGAGCAGGGAACTGGGCTTGGAGTTGTGGCTACACCCAAAGGAGGGGATGAAATGCTGCATCCTGATCCTACTGAGGGGAAATGGTGCTGTCCTCTGCTTTAGGAGCAATCTGATGAGATTGTACATTCAGTTCAGCTCCCCTTTGCTTAATCCTTCCTACTCACTTCCAGCTCTCTCCTCACACATGATTATATGAGCGCGAGATTTGCCTAAATTTTATTCACGAGCCTCACTGGTCTCTTTCCTTGCCAGACTTCTTACGCTGTTCTTTCCTGCCCACTGCCTTTTGCAGTAAAACCAGCACTGCGTTGAGAGTGGAGGGGACAAG
This sequence comes from Psophia crepitans, assembly GCA_013399095.1. Classification (NCBI taxonomy): domain Eukaryota; kingdom Metazoa; phylum Chordata; class Aves; order Gruiformes; family Psophiidae; genus Psophia; species Psophia crepitans. The sequence continues at coordinate 17,780 of VWZZ01004464.1, read as the reverse complement.
CAGAATATTGGTCTAGGTGATGGTAAGCACAATCCCAGCCTTCCTCCTTCAGGAACCAGTCTAGTGTCCCTAGCAGAAAACTAGGTGGCTTGTCAGTGTAACCTGAATATCCTGGGCACAACACCGGGAGACTTTTCCATGTGACTGCCTGGGTGCAAGTCTGAGAGACGCTTGTGAGGCCTGAGGGACTAACAGCAATTTCTGCAGCATCACAACTTCCCAGAAAACACCTTTTCCCAGCATAGAAATTTTTCATATAAAATCTCGGGGGTTTGTTGAGCCACAGCTATTGCAATGGCCACTGACTGAGTTAAAATGCCTGTCACTGAAGAAAAAAAAAATCTTTCTCTCTGAGAAATTTTAGGTTGCAGTTGGGCATTATTAGCAAAGAGCTGAAAATGCGGCAGGAATTTGTTCCTTTATTATATCTGAGCAAAATGAAATCTTGATTCCACTTACTTGCACTTCCAGGCATCAGCACAAGAAGGCACTAAAACACTACAGTTCTTCATCCATCAGTCTAAAAGGCATGTTCATTTCTGACGTTCCTCGAGAAAGACACTGCACAAGTTAACACCAGCAAATGGTAAACTGTGGTTTAAGCTATTATTCAGTGCATCATGCTTTTAGTTCCCATTTACATTTGTGCATACATCTCTCAACGTGTTATTGTGTTTGGGAGTACAGGTTTTCTGTGCGAGCTGATGAGAAAAGCCCAGCTACAGGCAGCTGGTCCTGTACCTCCTTACCTGATGGAACAGGCAAGTGGTTGGATAATCTGATCAAAAGGAAAAAAAAAACAAACAACAAAACCAGCTGCTGCCATGAAAATCAAAGCACTGGCATGGGGTCTGGAAAAGACACTGAGTAAAGAGCACAATAGAGTGTTTCTTTTATTATATATTATAAAGAAGTTTTAAAATTAAATACATTGAAGAAAGTGAGGCCAAAAGAAGAGGCATATTTCAGTCCTGTTCACATACATAAGAATCACTTTGGATTTCTGTTTACATAAACAGCATGAGAATATGGTCTTGAGATACTAATTTCTCCAGCAAGCACATCTTCAGTTGTGTTATTATGCTTCCCATGAATCAAGAAGGGGCATAGCAAGATGGAAGCAAAGCAATGCATCAGCACAAATGTAAGGGGATAAAACCTGTGGTAATGCTTGATTACATATTGTTCTTACTTTACTCTGATGCATGAGAGGTACAGGACAGTGGAGAAAGTGTGGGTTTGTGTTGTTTTGTTGGCCACAATTTCAAAGTGCTAGCACGTGGAAGGACAGCAGTTGCTAATGAGATCCCATCAAAGCAACCTCATTAACATTGACAAAGCCTGCAGAGAGCACTTCAGATATATAGGTAGAGGGCAAGCACAGACTAATTAGCTCAGAAGGAAAAGAAGGTGTGTAAATAAAAGTCCAACTTGTGCCTTGCTACCAAGCTGGTGTTCAGGGGATGTGGGGATGAAATCAATCTCATCCTCTATCTAGTATGCTCAGTCCCAAGTGGCAAAAAGCTTTCAAGAAAATTTGCTAACAGGATTCTGAGTTTACGGGCACAAGAAATACTCTTAACATGTTGGATCTATTTCAAATCTGAGATCTATTTGTACACTTCAAGAAGATGTGACCCAGCACATGAACTTGATGGGGAAAAGGGTTCAAAGAGACAGGAGCTCTCAGTAGTGCTTAGTTCAACACCTCTCCAGACAGTGTGTAGCAGTGTGAGTTCTGACAGACTAACTTATATGATTAGGGAATCGGACCCTCTGGATGAAATCCAGAGGTCCCTTCAAGCATAAAATATTCTATGAATTTAAAAAGTTATACTACATTCAGAAATTAATTTTATCCAATCATCCACAAAATCAGACAAAAATCTGACATTTACTGAATGGACCGCAAAACTGATAGGTTGTTGAATGGGAGCGAGGACAAGAGATTACAGACTGTGAGAAGGAGGGGAAGGACAGGAACTTCTTAAGCTGCAAAAGTCAATTTATTGTGTAACTGCACTACCAGAGGTCAAGCTGGAATTCCCACGTTAGATCAGAAATTATAATATTGGATCAGCCTTGTCTGCCCAGTCCTTTAACTTTTTCTGAAGGTTGTCAGTACCTGTTGCTCCAGAAGACAGAAGATAATAAGTGCCTCCTTCTCACTGTGGAGAAATATGTTCTCTGGGAGACTTTATCCTAACCTCTTATAGATTGATGGCACTTATCAGTTGCTAATCATTGATACAGCTTGAAATATCAGGGGTTTCTTTCTCAAAACCTATTCTGTTTGTATTTCTTTAATATGGCTAATTTCATACACCCTAGACAACTGCTTTTTCTCTCAAAGACTATTTTTAAAGTATTTAGTGCTTGGAGTTTGTTGTTTTTTTCAGTAATTGCCTTTTGGTTTTAGCAAAATAAGGCTATCTCTAGGTACATACATGTTTTCTGGATATTGTGTGCCTTTCTTATCTGCTCCTCCTCTGCCTTCTGCTAACTGAGAGCATCATGTTCATAAAGAATAATAGTGATAAAGAACATTATCTACAAAAATAGACATGTGGCAACTTTATCTCTCGGACTAGAAAGAAGATTTTAAGAATGCCCATATACAAGAGTTCCTTTTCATGGACAGTCACCAACAATATTGAGAATATGGAGAGAAATACATATTCAGTTCTGAGATTCTGTGAAAATCAGTGGTGCCATCAACAGAACTTTCATTGACAGTGTTGTATACCAAGCCTAAATACTAAAGTATATGAATGCTTGAAGGGATATGTGTTTCACACTAAACACATTTAAAACATATGTTCGCTGATATCTGACAAATTGTTTGATGCTTAGCTATATGTTAAATATGAAAATTCACATATTGGAGACTTTTTTTTAATTGTATCGATAAATGCCATGGGTTGGTTTGTTTGTTTGTGTGTGTGTTTGTTTGTTTGTAAAGTAACTCAAGTTCTGAAAAGATGCCACAAAGTATTCAGGGATAATCTTTGTAAATTAAAAATGTAGAACAACCTTGAGCCATAGCACACCAAAAAAAGAGCAGCATTGCTAGGAAAAAAAATAAGTGACTCCAGCAACTTGTATGTGTTGTGCCTACCATGATTGACCCACATAACTTTATAAAAGCTGTTGAATCAGGAGACTTAATTCTGATAAGGATCTGTATTCTTCTACTGCACTATTAAATCTGATGGGAAAATTACTGTTTAAATCAATAGGAATAGAAATGAGATTTCTGTAATTAGAATAGGGAAATGTATCAATGATTCTATTAAAAAAAGGAATGAGTCCATGAAACAAATGTGAATTGACATGAAGACATTTTGAAGTTGAAAACTTAAATGCTGGATGTAGCTTCTGTCGATGCTCAACAAATGACTTTTCTTTAGTCTGATATTTAGACTGCCCAGCAATTGAACAATACCCACAACTTTCCCTCTGCAAAAGGTGATGAAAAGCAAAAGACTCTTAAGAACAAATATATAACTACAAATTATAAATATAGAAGGAGCAAAATACTATAAAGAAAAAAGTCCACATCTTCTGTGTTCATTGTGTTCTACTAATCTTTACCGGGCAATAAACTTTTTTGTTTTATTTATTATTCTGGATTATTTATCCACAAGGGTTTCATGGAGAAAAGGACCCATAAAACAGAACATGTTCATGTTGTCCAGCTCAGCACTTACTCTGCCAAACTGAAAGGGACATTTGGCTACAACTGGTGAGTTAATATACTCCATCTTTCAGACATTTCTTCACTAGGTGACTGAGAAATAAAGCCTTGTAATTTGTAGATACTTCTATCTTTTAGGGATATGTCAAGTTTCAATCCATAGCATATCTTTGTTGTTTTAGTAGGTGTCTATTTTTGGTGTTTATTCCCTTTACCTTTTATAAAGGTCAGTGATGTTTGTATTGTCTTTGAGGTCTTTGGCTTCATTTTCTTGTCCTTCATCTGTGCAGCAAAAGGCAGTATTTAACTTGTGCCTCAGCAGCAGACTTCTGGCAGAAAAAAAAGGCTCATGATTTCATTGAAAGAGCATTTGGGGAGTTTGTGAGCTGAAGACCAGTTCTTATTTTAAAGGCATAGCTGAGAAACAGAAAGGAAGAGGCAGAAGGTTAAAAAAAATGTGAAATTGCATTTATACAACAATTTCTTCCTGTCCTGAATTCAGTATGAATGCCCCTTCCTATAATAAGTTAAGCGAATAAAGTAATTGCATAGACCCTGCAGAGGTGATAATCTAGAAACTTGCAATGGGACAGTCTAACAACACCACGACCTGTCCAGATTAAAAATGTTGAGAAGAATTTAAAATTTCAGGCATCAAGATTAGTAACCAACTAAAGAGAAGAGAATAACGCTAAGTGGCTGGTGTGTTACAGTGTTTATAACATCCAAAAATACACTGTATTCTTCACAGGGAAAAGGAAGGGAAAATTATTCTTGCTGTAAGAAGGCAAACGGAGAGAAACATGGAGATTTGGGACTTTCATGACTCTCCACAAACTGGTAAATCAGATAAACCGGTTTGACTACCCAAACCCCATCCCTTGGACATGGCTCTGTGACAAAGTGTCAGGAGTCCCAGGTGCATCTGTGTCAAGCTGAGACTTCACAGACAGTTGCAATACGTCAGCGCAGCCTTGCCAAGCCACATCACTACTTAAGAGAGTTGCTGTGTTGTATTTCTTACCTTTCCGGTTTGGTTGATCAAAAAAACCTAGAAAAGAATAATTTTCTTCCAAAAGTAATGAGATTTTTTTTTTCCTGTGGTAAATGAGGTTTTAGCGTGAGCTCTCCCAAATTAACTCAAAAAGACGGTATATACATGATAAAGACACGTCAATGACTTCTGTATTTCCGCCCATAGTAATACTGCCTGCATTGGCACGTGTAACCTTCTGAGATGTTTTCTTTCTAGAGTTTATTTTACAGAGACATAAGGAGATGTTAATCATAAGCACTGCTTTGGTTCTCCGGCTCACACAGCCATGAAATTCTTCAGGGTGGCATATTTTCAAGTATTTCTTGGGGAAAAAATCTACCTTGGAAAGAGCTGAGCACTTAACTCTCTGATACAAGAAAATGAGGGAAAATGCCAGCTGTATTCTTGGCCTAACTAAAAGCATTCTTTTTTTTTCCGCTTGGTATAAAATAGTCAAAGTAGCTTATCTTTGTCTAGCAATGAGTGGGCTGTACATGGGAGAAAAGTAGAGATAGCTAAGGTAAGAAGTTAGAGATGGGTAAAATGATCCCCATTTTTCTCTAGAATAGATAATTTCCTGAATTACAGACTTAGCATATCACATGTATGAATGAAGCCTAAATGTCACTGATACCTCAAAGAATAGAGTTTGAAAACCCTAAAATAGTCTGCCCCATTTAGTAAAGACTACCTTGGAGGTATACAGTGACTTTACAAATGATCCTTCAGAGTACATAGAAAAAAGAAAAGTATCATATATCAAGTAACTGTTCCATTTTGACAAATCTTCCTATCACAAGGAGGATGCCTCATTTTTTTTCCAGCAAGAAACTCAGATTGTAAGAGGTAAGATAAAAGCTGCATTAATGCAAAATTAACAATGGCCATCCCAATTTTTAGATTGTGGCATGGGGTCTTTTTTTTCTGAATGTCTATAAAGGAGCAAATAAACCCACAAGCCATAAACAAAAAGAAAATCTGAAGGAAGCTGAAGAGCAGAGGTTTTTGAGAATTTGCAACTTTGTGATTGCTCACAAAGCAAAATAAAGCTTTAGAAACAGTTTAATGAGGTGTGGGAAAATAATGCAGAATCGTCTTAGGAAAAAATATCAGAAGGGGAATAACAAGCACAAAAAACCCAACAAAAAAAAAACAACCCACCACTCCAAACCCACCAAATACTTTTTGTGGTATCATCTTTTAAAGCTGGGTCTTTGAACATTGTGCTGAAAGTGTAGATTTTTAAGGAAAAGGCCCTCAGGTTTCAGGGCAACCCTATCTGATCTTCAGAGGAATATCTCACTAGAGGTATTCCAGTATTACTAGCTGGGTAACCTGAAATGATTTCAAGACTGATGAGACAAAACAAGATAACAACATTTTCATACTTCTGAATAAAGAAGAATAGGTACTGATTTAAGCAGAAAAGCAATAGAATCAGTGAATAACGAGAAGAAAGGTTAGTGCAACACAGATTTTTCCTTCTCATGCTCCTTCTGCATCTCTGAGGATTTGGGTGTGAGAACCAGTTTGCCAAAGTCAAGTGCAGAAGGAATGTCTGCAGAAGACAACTTTGATGACCTAAGCAGTGCCTGAGTCCCTCAGGTGGCTGGTGGGCATGGGGATGCATGGCAGCTGCCAAGGCAGGCCACGAGAGGGTCTCAGGTAGGGACAATGCACCAACACAGATGTGATGTTGGGGCTGCAGACCCCAGCCAGAAGCTGAGCTAAGTGAGCAGGACATGAGAAACTAACAACCACTATGGGAGAATTTGCCAGATGTGGCAAGCAGCAGTGTGAGTTGCTGGCAGACGTTGCAGCCAGTGCGGTGGGAAGATGGCTGGATTTCATGAGTGGTTCAAAGGGGTTAGAAAAGAACCAGCCAAATTCCACTGAAACTGAAGAGCAGTGTTGGGGACCCATCAGAGTGCTGACTCTTGCCTAGGAAACCGTATCTCATGCTCATTCCTCATGACATCAGTGTCTTCTCAACTATTTTCTAAAACAGATATGCTGCAGAAACCTAATATTGATAACACTAATACTAAATGAAAAGAGTACATAAACCTATATTTTTAAAAAACAGTATATGTAATAAAATTTTAATGACCATTTATAGGAATGGGGGAAATGGCTCACAAGGAGAAACTTTGAGTCTCTGCAGATACAGATTCAAAATCTTCTCTGAACATGACATTGGTTATCATAGTTCAAGTTTACCTGTATCGCAGGCCTTACCATAACTGACCATTCAGTGGGATGGATAGATGGGGTTAAAGAAAGATGTAGGATTTCAGTGATAGTGATAACCACAGATTATCCACAGTGTACCCACAAGAAACTTTGCTTAGCTTCCAGTAAGTGGGTAATTTACTTTGGCCTGTATTATTTACTTTGTCCTCCTTCACTTTTATCACTGCTATGTTCACTCAGTTTTGGAATATTATTTTTTTTTAAGAAATGGAATTTTATTTTTTAAAAAATAAAAGCCCTAAAACTTGGACTCTGTTGAATGGGTGGATTGAAATGAAGTCATTTTCAGTGAGAAGTTTGAAAGACTATTTCTTCCTGCCTTCATTACATTGACCTGACCTCTAAAGTTTTTTTTCTCTACTTATTTGCTTTTGAATACATTACAAAAATAACTTTCTGTGGTTTGAAATTGAAATGTAAAATTTCAGGTCAAAGGAAAGTTTTAACCAAATATAAACCACTTTAATAATATTTACTCTAGCACTGTAATTAATTTGTACTTGACCTCCATCTCATCCATCCCTCACATCAGCTTCTGCAGTGCAGACTTATATTTCCTGACAGAACTGTGCAGTGGTAAAATGTATTAGAAAATCTTCACTGCAGGACTACAATGACCGAAGTTTCTCATGAAAATGCAGAAGTGAAAATGATACTAAAGCGACTTGGGCACTCAGTCAAGGGTTAAACCCTGCCTGTGCTCATAGGAGAGGAAAGGCAAAAAGATCCTAAGGAGAGGGGACAACCTCATTAGATATCATGTCAGGAGCCAGAATGAGCATGAGTGGGAATCGGCAGAGAGGCTACACAAGGAAATGAGGGCTGGTAAGCAGCCAGCACATCCCTCTGCGGTAGCAAACATCCCGCTGGCAGACGTAATTTGCCAGCCTGCCCTGAGCTGCAAGCCTTGCTCTGGGACACAGTGTGCCAGCTGCCGTACCTGCCGCCTACACTGCTGGTAGGGCTGGCCAAGGCCCTGCTCCGGGGTGGTGCTCAGCCAGGGGTGCTCCGCAGCTGACATCCCTCCTCAGAGAGAGCCCGCTCTGACACCCACCGCAGCTGCCTGAAGATCTCTACTACCAGGAGCTGCTGAAATGGAGCTTGAAATCCTCAAGATTGCTGCCTGGGCTCTGTTTCTGCCTGAATGCCTGCATGGCCATCATACGGGATTTGTACCAGCTTTTCCTGCTTAGCCACACAGCTGTAGTAATCTCTTCCTGCGGATTTGTGTGCAGGCGTGTGAATACATGTGTGCGGCACCCTCAGCACAGTGAGATACGCTTCTGCCAATGTGAGACCTGAACGACTGTGTTACCCAGGGCTGCTAAAGCTATGAGTCAGTAATGTGGTTATCTCAGTATACAAATACTTTCTACCCTAGCAGATGTACACACACACACACACACACAGAGGCAAAGACAGTACTATTTATCCCATTTTTAAATGAGAAAAAAACAGGAGTGAAGTAGTCCAGAAGGCCACATACCTTTTTTTCGATATCCGAAAAGCTCCAGAAAGCTTTGCAAAAGTCTTAGGAGGAAAATATATTAAAAAAAAAAATTAAATCCAAACAGAACTGTGTATGTCTTAGGAAGAAACAACGAATAATCCTCTTAATGATGTATTAATGTTTTTCCTTTTTGCATATTAAATGTCTTGCATAGAATGCATACCAACAGACATGTATACATATATATGTGCGGAAGCTTGAGTTTGAATCCTGGTGGACACTTCCAGTACTACAAGCTGGATACTTTATGCCCTAAAAGAAATCTGGGATCTTTTCCTTTTTAGTCATACTGGGTCACAAATTATCTGATTTTAAGCCAAAATAGATCCAAGTCTAAGATTTAATCTGTTTTATTCTCTTTTGTTTGGTAATCTGAGGTTCATCAGCCTGTCTACCACCTGAATTACACATCAATATAGTAGCTGAAGCAAAAAGATACATAAACCATAAATCTTTGCTTCCATCGCAGTCACTGCAGATTGAAAAAAGAGCCAACATCCCTGTAACTAACACGACTGTCCACACTCAGCCTGAGACTCCTAGTAGAGGAGCTCCAGCTGTTATTTTTCTGTTCAAGTTTTTACTGATTTTCCACATTTCTGAGGGACCAGAAAAATGTCACATAAGGCATATCATACTGCTGTCTGAAAAATTATAAGGTCCTACTGAAACTTTGATATTTGCAAAACAGTTTTAGATGGATGTTCAGGGAATGCTGTTCAATAGGCTCAACTTGGCCGTTTGCCATTCAGCAGATGGAGCAACTCCTGACCTTGAGCTGCAGGACTTGCTGACTGGTTATGCCTTAAGTAGATGTGAGGCCATGATTTCAGTAGAGAGGAAGCAGCGGATTGTAACTGTGTCTGCATACAGACAGCAAGCAAACAAATTACCCTGCTGATTCTGCCTTGCATCTGACTGCAGGTATTTAGCTTAGCCAGCAGTCTCCAGCAGCAAGTTCATGAGATGTTAGTTTCTATGCTTATGTTACTGTACGCTGTGGTTCAACACTTTTAGCTTCAGTAATGAGTGAGGGTCAAATTCATCCCTTAATTTTGAAAATGGCGTTAAAGTCAAGACCAGACTAATGAACACAGTTTACTCAGACAGCAGAGCAGTGAACTCAGAAGCACTGACTTCGGGTGTTGGCTTTCCTACTTATCTGAGGGCACATTATTTCACTTCTCTTGTTGCTTTTGCCACTGATAACCGGGGATAATGATACTGATCTCTGTAACAAAACACTCTGAGATCTACTGATAAAAGACCATGAAGGAAATTACTGGTTTTACTCTACATATCTCTAGTTCAAATTACTCCCTTAATGTAGGTAAGCCATTTCGCTTTGCCACCTGTGATCTTTTGACTTTTACCTGTTATTGTCTGAAAGACACAAATAAATACTCAACTGTTGAAAAATAGTTTGTGGCACCCATCAAACAAGCAAAATAACCCATTTTCAAAATCAAATACCTTCTGGTTTTAAGTTTAGTTCCTTGACACAAGAGAGCATCCCAGATGCTTGATTGATTGCCAGAGAAGGCAAACACAATCTCTTCATTATGCTAATAATGAAGTAATAGAATTTCAATGACATTTTTTTGACAAATGTCAGTGATTAATTAATTCTCTAGTCAGTATAATCACGTTGATAATCCTTTTGAAACCAATGTCACCGTCACTTTCATACAGTTGTTCATAGAAACAGTCATGGATGAAATAAAATGTCACACTGCATGTTCAGTCACCCTGTTTTGTCCTGAGGCCCCTCCTTTCTTGAGGACCTGTTTTTTTTTGTGTGTGGACAGATGCAGGATGTCTGCGCCTAGGCCTGCAAGAGCAATAAGGCTTGATACTTTGCATTTCAGAAGCCACGGGTGGCCTTTCTCTCGCTGGGGGTGTGATGCTGAACAGCTTTCTGATCTACATCAATGAGATGGTGAGAGCACTTCCTCCTCACCGTGAGCTGCCAGGTGTGACTATGGGGCCCTTGACTCCCTCAGAGAAACACACTGTCCTGCTTCAACACTCTCTCCCTGCCAGAGTGACGTGTGCCCACAGGGAACCCAGAACCAGCAGCTACCTTGGTGTGCAGGGGTGGTTATCCATCCTCAGGTGTACATACGCTGTCAGACCTCCTATGTGCCTAATCCTGTTCATTAAAAAGAAAAAAAAAAACAACCCCCCCAAAAAACCTGAAAACCCAAAACCAAAGCAAAAAAAAAACCCCAAACCCAGTATACATGAAGGAGACAGACAGTCCTTCTGTTTTCAAACACAGGGGAAGAGAATAGGAGTCCCCCTGCACTCGCCCTTGCACAGGCAGTGGGAGACTGGGGTTCACTTTGCTCAGCTACCCTTGAAGGCTGACTGAGTCCCATCTCCCGTGAACATGCCACAAGGACCAGTCTATGGCTTACTTCAAACTGGGGCAACTGCCAATCACTGACCTCAACCCTGTGTCATGTGAAACTTGATGGGACTGCAAAAGTTAAATATTTTTTCTAGTGATTGTCTGATGCACGCTATATGTTTGAAGAAATATTTGGAAGGAAGAATTTCCCACTCCCCAGACTCTCAAATAAATGCACCATTAAGGTATTTGATTGTCCATGTCGTCTTGGCAGTGAGAGTCACCTTGAAGCTGAGAAGGGGGTTGAATGCCAATCTTCCTTACAGCCCTCCTGTCAGCCTGTGAAGTTCTGTAGTGAATTAAAGATGTTGCTGCTGTGTATTGTACTTGTCCCATGAGATGTTACCCAAGAGTTCTGTCCTTCAACCTGACCCCCTGTGGAAATATTGGTCAAGAATACCCTGGTTCATGTTGGGACCGAGGGATTGAAAAGGTGCAAAGATGTCAGCTCTTTTGGCACAAAAGCTATCCAGGATGTCAGCACAATCCAGTACATGGAGTAAAGGCAAGGCAAGATGTTGGCACTTCTGGCACAAAAGGATACTAATCTTAGGGTGCCCGGTAACTTTAGCAGTGACACTATGATGGTACCACAGAGTAGAGATACCAAATGTGTGAGAGTTTTGAGCACTGCAGATTCAAATTTAGTGTTAAGATTCTGCCTAAACTCAATTTGCATGTATAAATAATCCTTTGGACCTGAGGCTTTGTCACTTCCTACAGAAATGGGAGCTGAACTCCTGACCTACAAGTATAGTATTCTCTTTCAGTACTATTTTTGATGACCGCTTGACAGAGACAGGATATTATTTTCTGAAATAACCATTCACAAGCCAGCGGTAATGCTTTTCATTTTAGAAAGCTATATCCTTTGTACGGAGTGATACCAAGAAACTTTATACTCACTGACTCACCGTACCAGAGACACAGATTGTTTGAGCTTCTTTCATATACAATACAGGGTGGGTGGAAAAACTCATTAGTCTTCCCTATTTGAAAAATCCAGTACATGGAACAAAGGTGTTCCACACCTTTTTTAGTATGTAGTTCTCCACAATTCATGTGAAGTACTAGAAGGAGACATCAAATGATATTAGGGTCAAGCAGAAAGAATGAGTCATCATAATCTTGATATGAAAACAAAATGAAGGAATAGTAATGGTGGTGGCGCAGATCTGCAAAGGTAGCTGATCTTTCTTCCCTTTCCTTCAGAAAACCAAACAGTAAGTCCCTTTAAAGAGGGAATGTAGCTCCAGTAGCAATCATGGTTCCTATGCACACAGAAAGAAAGGGGAGAAGGAGGCAAATAGATGCTTTGTCTTCTCTGTCATAGAATAAGACGTAGCTTCAAGCTTGGTCAGTTTTAGCCTTTTATGTGTTGTTATTATGATTCTGTAGTCTGAATGAACACAGTATTATATTTCAGATGCATAATTATTTGATGCAAAGTTATTTTGAAACATGGAGTTATCAGCACTTTCATTAAGACATGATTCAATGTTTACAAGCTCTGGATATCAAGTCTGGAACTGAATCAACTAGCTACATTTCTATTTCTGTTCTTTACAGAAAGATTTTCTTATGTTTTTGGACAATGGGTACAGCTTTCATGGTTGTATTGGAGGCTTTAGATAAATGCAGAGGTTTTACAGAATGTCTTTCTCTTTTTTCTTGTTCAAAATTTTCTGATATGTGTACTTAAATGTATCTCCTACAAAGGTCCTCATTTGCTTAGGATCTGACATTAGGACCCATCCTTACACCCAGAAATGAACAGTGTCCAAAGCAAGATCATGCAGGTGATGCTGAAGAGAGTCTAGCTTCAGTAAGCTGATTGCACAGTTCAAGTCTTATTTGGATAGTTTCTGTTTTGCTACTGCCCCTCTGGAGTGTGTGTCCTCTTTTTTCTTCTCTTCTCTGAAGCCTAACGTCTTCATCTCATTTGTCTTTGCAATGGAAATTATGCCCATGGAGACGGAGAGAGAACCAGTTCTATTACAAAGAGGTTTGTGATCAACTACAGCACCCAAAATATGAAATGAAAAGAAATGCATTATTTATCAGCATAGGAATCTTGGAGGCCTCAGGCAGTAAAAAGTCATTAGGCATGAACTGGTATGAACCATCAAGGCAAAAAGTCTGCCACAACTGATGTTTAAGGGTAATCTGAAAGGGTGGGAAACCATGCTAATCTAGCTCCTGCCAGAGTATGAGTAACTGTGGTGATAAAACAGCAGAATTGGGCAGCAGATTGAAAGGTGATACCTTTAATTGTTGTGGCTTTACCCCAGCCAGCAGCTGGGCACCACGCAGACACTTGCTTGGTCCCCCTTATTGGAAACGGGGAGAGAATCAGAAGAGTGAAAGTGAGAAAACTCATGGGTTCAGATACAAGAATTTAATAAGTGAAGCAAAAGCCGCGTGCACAAGCAAAGCACAACAAGGGATTCATTCCCCACTGCCCACGGCAGGCAGGGNTCAGCTGCCCTGTCTGTCCCCTCCCAACTCCCCGTGCACCCCCAGCCATCCCGCCGGCGGGGCGGTGCGAGAAGCAGCAAAGGCCTTGGCTCTGTGTGAGCATCGCTCAGCAACAGCAAAAACATCTCTGCACTATCAGCGCTGCTTCCAGCACAGACCCAAAACACAGCCCCATACTGGCTGCTGTGAAGAAAATTATCTCTCTCTCAGCTGAAACCAGGACATTAATGAAGCTTTAAAAATGTGAATGAAGATAAGAATATTCTTCTGTGATAGGTTTATTTCTAACACAACTGTTTGTTTGTTTAATTAAACAAAAAAACCCAACCCAACCCAAACCAAAACATATTTTGCATATTCCACGGATGACTGCACTGAACTACAATTGGAATTCATCAGTGGTGAAACAAGACAGTTATTAGTTAAAGGATATAAATCAGACTCAGCAAAAATGGGCTCAAATTTATGTGAGACAAAGAAATACTGGCTATGAACACAATGTATGAGAAAATAATTTCTCCTTCGTCCCAAAACCTCAGCTTTGTACTTTCCCTTGCATACACATAATTGCCACTATTTTAAAGGAGAAGTACCTAGAGCTAATCGACTTGGGTGTGACACATGGGTGTGAACTGGTGTATGACATGCCACCTGGAACATCTTTGGATACTCAAGATGTCTGCACAAAGCTGCCAGATATGACCACAGGAAAACTAGGCTCTTACGGAGCAATACTTCAGACCAGACACAGTATCCCAGGGTTTCTAGAAGGCACTGGAAATCAGTAGCTGGAAAATTGACCTACATTCTTTGTGTTCTTATTTAGACATTGATCATGCAAACATTTATACACATGGATATGTATATATGTTAACAGAAAATTTTATTATCATCAGAAGTCTCATTGATTCTAAGAAGAAAAAATACTGAAAATTTGAGGCCTTGTTTTCAGAATTGCTGAGCTTCCCATCAACAAGGAAAGTCAAAACAAAAAAAAAGCCAACAACTGATGGCAATAAATTAAGAAAATTTTAAAAAACTAAAAGATGTTTTAATGGAAATATGTATTTATCAGGCTGGACACACGCTCTCGATAAGTTTGTGAACCTGTTGGCCATGGTGGTTGCCAGCCCAGCACATTAAAATACATGCATCAAAACTGGGGCAGACACAAAAAGTGAATCTGGGGACTTGCTAGTGTCTGGACACGTGCTAGTGTCACAGTTTGTTATCCATATTCTTGCCTCTGCCTCCATGAATGCTCTCATGCAGTGTCACATGTTCCTCAAGGAGACACCATTGCTCTTGGATATCACTTTGCCTCTCTTTATCCACTCTTTTATCTTTTACAGAAATGAAACTGTCAAAAATAATATTTTCTCTCCTCCCCATTGTTAGTATACAGTGCTCGTTTTTTGAGGATTGATATACAAAATATGTTATGCTTAGGAAAATGCAGCAACACTGTTGTATTGTCCCAATACAACTGAAGTCCCTTCTTAAACCCATCCCAAACAACCTACAAATGCCCTTGTAGGGGCCCTGCATTTCAAACCTCTACACTAATTTTGGTTTTGTGGTTGCATCCTTGTGCTAGTCCAGCTCTTTGACGGTACTGGGAAGTGCCTTACTTTGCCCTTCTCCACTGAGACTGTAGACCCTATAGAATTGGTTGAAGAAAGGCTAAGAATAAAGAATACAACTTAGAATGGTGGTTTGTGTTTGCTTTTTTGTCTTTTCTGATTCCTTACTCCTGACAACAGAATCTTTCCATCTTCCTTTTCCCAAACATAGTTTTGGATTGCTCAGTCTCCAAAGACTCTGACTGGGCACATCCTCGATTCCAAAGAAAGGCAGTATCTGTAGTGTCCAAGGAAAACAATGGCAATGGACATTGCTTCATCTCTGGGAGTTACAGGAGAGACTTTGGTAGATTAAAAAGTGTGACAGTCTCAGCCAAGATAATTTGTGAAAGTTTGCTTTTTTTTTAAGATAGACTTAATTAACAGGACAGTAAATCATAGGACAAGGGGCAACGGGTGCAAGCTGGAGCATAGGAGGTTCCGGGTTAATATAAGGAAAAACTTTTTCACTGTGAGGGTGACAGAGCACTGGAACAGGCTGCCCAGAGAGGTTGTGGAGTCTCCTTCCCTGGAGACATTCAAAACCCGACTGGACACGTTCCTGAGTGATGTGCTTTAGATGGTCCTGCCTTGGCAGGGGGGTTGGACTAGATGATCTTTCGAGGTCCCTTCCAACCTCTACGATTCTGTGATTCTGTGTAATCGACTCCGAAACATTTTTCTTAATAGTCTTTTTCTAGACAGTGTAAATGCTACCAAGATGGTATGGTACCAGCTGTCCTCAAGGTGTTTTATAAGATTTAAGACCATTGAACATAAAGTCCAGCGGATTTCTGTACATTTTTAACCTTTAGTTTCAGTGTGAATATTGACCTTTCTCTTTTCAGTTTCATGCAACTACAGCAGACCCTTAACAGCTGTTCAGGACAGACCATATGATGAGTAAGATAACACCCAAAGAGGTTTGAATGCCATGATGTATAAAGGGGAATCAGCATATACATGAAGCCTGTGATAAAAATATCCAGATCCTCAGCACTGAAAGGATTTTATTGTGGAGTTATGTATGTGGCAAAAGACATTTGAATCAGAACACTGTACAGAGTCTCTATGACCTGTGTTAATCTGACAAGATTGTAAAAATGCAGGAAAATGTGAAAGGTCTGCTCTTTTAGTAAGAAAAATAAATAATTGAAAGCAACATAGAAATCATAAAGATTTGACATTAACAACTGACACAAAAAGCCAGTGAGGAATATAGTCATTTGTGCAAGGGTTCTCTGTGCAGTTATTAAGTCTGAGAAACAACAGATTAAGACAGATGCTACAAGAAATGATAAAAGCCTGCAATAAGGGACTAGATAAATTTCAAAACAATGAGGTTTAATATGAATTTAAAGATAAATAAACTGTATTTAGGTTTGATATTAGGAATCAGTATCTTTTTAAAACTTCCTCAGTTGTCAAGTATAGAGAAAATTGTCTCCAAATGATCTACAATGGTGCCCTAACAGTAGACCACAGAAGTTGCATTCAGAAGAAATACATTTTATATAATAAGATACAGAAATATATACAATGCTAACTGATAAAATTGCGTGGCGATTACTGAGTTCAAATTGATCTCACGTCCGTGAGATATCATTCAGAAGTCAGCAATAAGCTACTGCTGACTTCCACTGGGTAAGATACAGACTGTGGCATTCACAACTGTCTGGAGCTAAATCCTTGGAAAAGCTGGTATTTATTTACAGTGGCATGACAATACATTTAAAACACAAACTTTTTATCTCCCAGACCAACCCTTTAAGACCAGGAGATTCTTGATACTCAAGAGAAGAGGCTATGATAAATATCTAGGGGTTTGATTCTCTTTGCTACTGATCTTGAATTTGGAAAGGGAAAACAAAGCTGATTTTAAATAATTTTCACATTCATTGTATTCTGTAGAGGTGAGGCCGCTAAGCCTTGGGAGTGTGCAGGAATAAGAGCAGTGCAGTGAGTATACCAGTGTTTTCTCTTTGTGTTTTCCATGAAATAGGGAATCACAACAATATAGTGCATATCTGTCATACTGCTGAACTGCGTCCCATGCTCTCACCTTGGCTGATGGCTCTCACAATTTTCTCCTGTGGCCAGGGCACAGAAGAATATACTGAGAACTGTTTCTGATTATTTTCCTTGCACTGCTACACACCTCGCTGCAAAAGAAAAGCAAACCCGTAGTACTTTTAGAAGTTTCCACACAATGCATTTTTTTTTATTTGGAATGCAGAATCAATCATAGAAGGAAAGTGCAACTAATCTCATCAAATTATTTGAAATTTCCTTCTCAACTCAGTCTCTTTCACTTACCATGTTCTTTTATTTTGCAAAGACAGAATACCTGAACATCCTCATTTTGAATTGGCAGTATTCTAGAGCTGAGAGGTCTGGCTTGTTTTGCTTGGGTTGGGATGGATGGCACATTTGGGGAAGGGTTACATTAAATCACCAACTGGGAAACACCTGATTGCTGACACTGTTAACTCAGTGACACAGCATTATTCATTAGGGTTTCAGATTACCCAACTGTAGGTTTCCAAAGCACCTGAAATGGTATCTCAAACCTTCACTCCCCAAACATCTCTCATGCATCTGATTCTATTTTATATAAATATACAGAACATTAGACAATACCAGGGAAATGTGACATTCACAGTTTCTACTCAGCATTTGTTTATTGCAAATTCATCATAGAGAGAGCCCAATATGTCCTCTGATAGCAAATTATCTATAAATGTTCAGATAATTTTCTTTCTTTCTTTCTT
>VWZZ01004463.1:123491-255639 GCA_013399095.1 Psophia crepitans | reverse complement strand
AGTGACCATCTTTCTGTACTCAGCCCTGGTGAGGCTGCACCTCGAATATTGTGTTCAGTTTTGGGCCCCTCGCTACAAGAAGGACATTGAGGTGCTGGAACATGTCCAGAGAAGGGCAATGAAGCTGGTGAAGGGCCTGGAGAACAGGTCTGAGGGGAGGGGCTGAGGGAAAGTGGGGTGTTTAGCCTGGAGTAAAGGAGGCTGAGGGGAGACCTCATTGCTCCCTACAACTCCCTGAAAGGAGGTTGTAGCCAGGTGGGTGTTGGTCTCTTCTCCCAAGTAACAAGCAACAGGACGAGAGGAAATGGGCTCAAGTTCTGTCAGGGGAGGTTTAGATTGGATGTTAGGAAAAAATTCTTCACTGAAAGGGTTGTCAATCCCTGGAACAGGCTGCACATAGCAGTGGTTGACTCACCATCCCTGGAGGTATTTAAAAGACCTGTAGATGTGGTGCTTAGGAACACGGTTTAGTGATGGACTTGGCAGGGCTAGGTTAATAGTTTGTCTTGATGATCTCAGAGGTCTTTTCCAACTGAAACGATTCTATGATTCTATGAAGTCCACAGCATCTAGAGAGGTTTCATGTGAAGCAGATCAGAAAACTGATGGAGCCAAATCAGGGCAAAATCCTATTTCCAGAGTAGACGGGGTCGTTTGGCTGCAGTCAGCATGGTACAGCGCATTTCAGCTGCAGCAACAGGTCTGTACAAGAAAAAAAATAAAAATTCTTTCTTCATAACAGGTTTCTAGCTGCAGAATGTGGACCAAAATCTGGCTAAAAGGAACTGTGAGCATTTCCTGGTATGTCCCTGTTATCCCTTTGCTGTTACACAATCAGTTATACAGATACACGTGCACATTATCATAATTTTCTCTGTAGTTTATCGGTGCTAAATTTGGTCGTTGTTGGATTCTGATCAGCAAAATTGCTGTCATATTTAAGAAGCAAATTTCAGAGATGTTGGAAAGCAAACTTGTATTTAAACATGATACTAGAAACTGTGTGCAGCTGAGTAAAATGTGACTGAAAGTACCAGTACGGAGCCCTGTTGTGCTGGGTGTTCCACAGGCATGTGGCTAAAGAGCTCCTGCCTGAAGATTTGTTAGGAAGACAGAAAAAAAATGGCCATTTGTCAGACAGAAAAAGTGATTCTAAGGGAAGTTCAAGGGGCCTGCCCATGATCACAGAGAAAGACTGAGCATCATCTGGACCTGAATGTGGGTCTAGAGGAAAGATCAGTGTCCTGCTTGTGCAATTGATAATCAAAATTAAAATATGTCATTGTGCTGGTTTTGACTGGAAGAGCACTGATGGCAAAGCCATATGGAGGTCTCCAGGATAACCTACTACTTGGAGCAGGACAAGCCCAACACCAAATGAGGTTGGCTATGGCTTTGCTGAGCTGAACCTAAAAAGCCTCCAAGAATGGAGACCTCCTGCCTCTCCCGTGACTTGACCCAGGGCTGTACCACCCTCCTGGGGAGGAAAGATTTCCTAATGGCGATCCTGAACTTCGTGAGCCTGAATCTGTGGCTCTTGCCCCAGTTACTTTGCCTAACACTATTGAGAAGAGTTTAGCTCAACTGCCTTTGCAATTCCCTTTTTAAATAAAGAATCACAGAATCAGAATCATTTAGATTAGAAAAGATCTTTAAGATCATCAAGTCCAACTGTAAAACAAACTGTAAAATAATTGTAGGCTGCTACCATATCACCTCTTCATCAGGTGAACCCAGCCCATCTTCCTCTACCTCTCCTGTTGGTCCCATACCTCAGGTTTCTGACCATGTTTGTCACTCTTTACTGGCCCTTCTCTGGTTTCCCCACATCCCTCTCGATGGAGGGGTCCAAAATCAGAAGCAGTGTTTCAGGTGTGGCCTCTGTTGACCCACTAAAATGATCCAGTTTCCAAGGTCCACAGGGATTGAAGTCCTTCCATTTTGCATATCATCCACACCCCACAACCTCTGATTTTGTATCATGTGTATTTGCTGAGGGTGAGCTCGTTGTCTAGATGTTGAATGATGTGATCACAAATATCACCCTGGTGCAGGCACTCATGACCTGTCCCAAAGCAGACACCAGTCCATCACTCACTGCCATCTATCCCTATTTTCAACCACTGAAGATCCGAGTTGCTCAGGGTGTTCTTCCTCAGCTTCCAAATGAAAATGCTCCAAGACATCATCTTGTGCCATCTTCTCCACCAGAATCGCAAACACGCGTACTTACAAATATGCTCTGTCATTGCAATCACTCCGTAGATTCTCTCTGAGCATCTTTTTAGCTCCTGAAAATGGATTTGAGATGCTTTGTGCTGTCAATAACTGGTACCACCCCCCCTATTTCCCCAAGTAAAACTACCCACTGATTTTACTCCTGATGTGCGCAATCATTTTTCTTTCCCTGAAATACTCTCCTTGGGGATGAATTTAACATTTGTAGAATGCAGTATTTTTGATTCGATACAACGTTCTCAACCTGTACTTGTGAACCCAGATTTAGTCACAGTCAAAGGAGATGCACAGCTCACTTTCTGCTCCCTTACGAAGCCAACAGGAACCGTTCAGAAAGTTTTTTTCACCTTACGTGTTTTCACATGAAAATACATACTCATAGCAGTGGGTAAATGTGCCTCACGTGGGTAAATTTATTTGCATAAACATTCAGGTGAGCATATTTGCACGAGTAATTAGGACACGTTGGTTTTTCACAAGTGTTTATCTGGAAGGAAGTGTTTTTCTACCAAATATTCATGAATAAAAGAGGTGTGAGTGTAAAGAAAACGATTCATGGGGATTAGTCTGCAAGGCGATTTCCTTCTTTGGAAGTCTCTAACATTTCAACTCACCTCTGCTCGCGGCGTAGACAGTCATCTGCAAAAGCTGATGATCCAAGTACGCAGGATCATCTGGAGCACTGATGGAGGCATTACTATAGGTTCCCTAAAGCACTGAGCTTCGGCCAGTAATTAACAATAATAAGAAATAAGAATATTAATTATAATAAAATAATCCTTGCCCAGCATGAGACCCCGAGTCTGGGCTGACACCTGTTCTTTATCCTGAAGACGCCGTTCCCAGCTAATGCTGCCTGAGCCCATTACGCTGACTCCAAAGGACAGGGCGCAGTTGTGTTTCCTATAAACCCAGGAGACTTGCTGCAAAGACACTGCTTAAGGTTTCTCTTCCACCTCAGAGCATGCCTTGATTCTAGAGCTTCCTGACGTGCTTCTCCTACTTCAGGTAGGAGCATGGCTCAACTTCCATGGCACAGCGCTACGCTGATGGAGTCGGACGCTCAAGGTGGTGGGGCTGGTTCCAGGGTGATCACGGCATTGCGTGCTCCCACCCATGCTTTTGAGGTTTTCTGTGTGGTGTCAGGCTGTCAGCTGGGTTCTGTTGTGCTCATTCCACCCTCTTCAACGTGAAAGAGGTCATTTTCACATCCATTTTCTTCTTCCTTCAAGGTGATAAGGAGAAGGGTGAAAAGATCTTTGTTCAGAATTTAAAAATCTCACAAGCCTTCTACCACTGTGGGTTTTTGAATCATGTAGGTTGGATTTTCAAAACAGATCAAAGAAAGACACTGGCTAGGTATCTGTGGGAGCTGGGTTCCAGGGTCCTCTGGGGTCTTTCAAAAACCCACAGTAAAGCCAGAATTACCAAATATTGGTGCTGCAGGTTTGATCCCTTAAGATAGCACAAGACCATCACTGACTTCCTCCTGGGCTTCTCCCCCAAAAGCCACACTCTGCCTCCGATTACTGCTTACCAGGCTAGCGCAGGAGCTCCTGAGCATGCCGAAGGGGAACTCCAGCCTTCAGCTGAAACTACTGAATATTGGCACAACCGCAGCAGGTTAACCCAACAATTATGAAGAGCTCTTAGCAATGATGCAAGGACCTTGAGCATGCAAAGAGAATTCAGCATGGGTCCTGCACTGGAAGGTGTGTAGAAGGAATGGGAGAACTTGACCTGTGGATGAATTGAGGACTAATCTGGTCCACAGCACTGTCCTCCACCAAGCTAAGAGGTTTGGATGGGGACTGGGGAGGAGGCTCATACTTTTGTGGCTGAAGGAGAGATTGAAGCTGGGGTTTGTGGGACTACAGTTCCATGGCAGCAGCAGGGGAAGAGTGCAAATGGGAGAGACCGTCGCAATATTGACTCTCCAAGAAGGGGAATACCAACCATTTTTTACTCTGATGGTATTCATGGAAGTCTTATCAGTCACTGGCTCCAAATGGAAAGTGTCCAGGTAAGGTTTTCTGGAGCAACCCAAGGCCTAGGAAAGTTGTCTAACAGTGGTGTTACAACTGCTCAACCAAATTGTTTTAATAAAGAAATGAGAAAGATACAGCTCAGAACAAATTTGGGTGGACAAATGGGAAGCCGATTTCTGCTGGGCTGTTAATCTAGTAGTAAAATACATCACAGGATCCACTGAACGGGAGCTGCGGCGAGGCAAATTCAACCTGGAAATAAGTGTTAAAGCAACTTACCCCTGGTCAACTTATCATGTCTGAGTTCAGTCTCACTACATGGCTCTCAAATCTGTTTTGGCATCTCTTTCCCAAGTATCTGGCTGGGTTCAAAGGGAACAGAGGTTTTCCACAGAAACGGCTGTTTGAATTCATGGCTCCTGCTATGCAGGTGCTCAGATGAGCCTGGAAAAGATTTGCTAGTGCAGGCAAAAGCATCCTTATGGCCATAAAATTGACTGAGTTTGGCCTTTATAATGCAGAGATATTTCTAGGGCAAAATAAGACACCGAGAAAAGCTAGTTCGTGCTGACACAGATGTTTCTATGACCAGGTGCAGAATATTTTTCTGGTGCAGAAATATTCCCAAAGCATCACAGCCTTGGTGCACCAGAGAAGCTCCAAGTCTCGCTGTGGTCTCGCTGTTCCCTCCCAGTTCCCCCTGCCCTGGCATTCATGGGTCAGTGAGTGCCACAGCCCCCCTCCCGTTGTGCCACCTCCACATGCCGCCGCTCTCCTGGGTCGCCTGCGGCAGCTCATCGTGGCTGAAATCGCAGGCGCCCAACTCTAGTGGTAACCTCAATCGAAAGCAAAGGTCAGCCAGCACGACACGCCTGATGGCCAGGGGAGATGGAAGCAGCCCAGTGTGACCTGTGCCTGCTGTCACCCCTGATGCCCCTTCCCAAGGCGCTCGGCTGGCACTGGTCCTCCTAAGAGGCGAAGTCCTCATGCTGTTCCTGCAGCACAAGGTCATGGATTAATGAGGGTTACTGAAGTTCATTTGACTTGGTGCCTGTTTCCAAAATAAGCCTCGTTTGCACAACAGGACATCGTCAGGTTTGGGCCATTACTGGTTTTAGGAATTGCCAATATCCTCTGCCGGTGCCATGAGAAGCTCAGAGCTCATCCGAATGCAGCTCCAGGAGAATGATACGAGCTCAGGCAGGGTGAACTGGAGATCTGTGCCCTACTTAGCTGGCGTATATATTTGTCAGTAAGTGGGACACTCAATAACCTGAGATCTGACAGCCTTCAGATCCTGTATGGAGAGATGTCAATCATTCTGGCTTACATTAAACACCTTCCCAGGCATCTGGGCCATATTATAATATCCCAGCAGTGCCAAATTATGAACGTGAACCACACATGCTAATCTCTTGATCCTGTCTTATTTCCCTTTCGGACACTCCCTGAGGGAAGGAAAAAAAAAAAAAAAAGTCTTTTGTGAGCATAAGAAAATTATAAGCCATGTGTGGGGGAGGGCGGAGTGAGCAGACATCACCCTGTGTCTCTCCTGAGCCACCTAAGGATTTTTGCAACTGATTTGAGAGTGTGTTTATGGCCGTTTTCATGCTCTGCCCCGCTAATAATCCTAATGGAGACATCCAGTAGCTGGTAAATGGAATCACAAGAGAGGAAATCCTGTGATGTTTTGCGTGCTTCTCAGTTTGCACCGTGACATGGTCCCACTTCCCCAGATGAGGTGGGATGAGAGGCACAGGCATAGTGATTGCAGAGAGGGCACCAATCATCAGCTTGTCCTGCTCTGGGCCAGTGTTTTGGAGCTCCTCAGGAGACACGTGGAAATGACTGGGTAGCTCAGACCAACTCAGAGGTGACTTGTCTTGTTAGTGTAGCTTCTGGGTTATTTTTCTTCTGACACTGGATTTAGTGATGGCAGAGGACATTTTCCTGACAGTCCTGGGGATGGGATTATTTGTGTGCAAAACATGCTGGTGTAACTCAGGCTCACCACAGCCCTTTTGACCCATGCCACTCTCCTCCATAGCCGGGAGCTGAGATCAATACAGGAGTATGAACGTACTTGGAAGCACCCAGGCTCCAGATGTTTTCATATGGTTGGACTAGATGATCCTTGAGGTCACTTCCAACCTTAATTATTCTATTCTATTCTATTCTATTCTATTCTATTCTATTCTATTCTATTCTATTCAAGAGCACAGCTCCTTGAGCAAAGAATACAAAGAGGAGCTTCTTGTACAACTTAAGGATGTGGAGATGGAAGGACTTGGCAGTCCTTTCTGAGAGATGCTCAGCATCCCTAGGGGCACGGGCAAACCCAGCTCTTTCTTTGGGAAACAACTTCTCCAATAAGCTACTTCTATCTCATGGAGCACCAGAAACTGCGCAGTGGGACCCACAGGGTCTTCTCAGTCTGGGTGGGATCCAACAGGAGGAGCTGGAAAGGCCCTTCCCAAGCAGAATTTTAGAAAATCATCAGGGTTTGAGCCCTGCTATGGCTCCCTTGCCACAATGACCTTCCTGTGACCTTGCTTCCCAGTGTGAGAGCAGCAGAAGTGGTTTCAGTCCACTGCAACTGGAATGGACTGGGCAGTTTGCCAAGTGAGTATCTGCTGGGTTAATCACTGTGCAAATCTAATCAGGAACTGGAATGTGCCAGGCTCATTACTGAAATTAAATTCACCTCCAATTAAAGAGAGAGCTACAAGCTTCCATCATGTAGAGGTGCCCCCAGGCTGCCCCTCCCAAAACCAACATCAAATCCAGTCCTGCTGAACTGGGGGTTTGCTGAACGCTGGAGGGATTTCCAGGTGCAAGGAAGTGAATTGCTGCTTGTGCTTTCCCCCGAGGCTGTGTAAGGAGCTTGCTGATGCCCTTAATAAGTCACTTGCGAGTCAGAAGTAACATCAATGGCAGGATTCCCAAGGAGCACTTGCCGAGGGAAATCTGGGGTCACGGTAACTGGAACATCTCCCATGGTAGGGTTGTTCCTGGGATCTGTGGGCACCTTTACAAATTCTCACCTTCACATGCTGAATCTTTCCTTGGGACCTACGTGCTTTGCATCTACACTTCAGAGTCCAAACAAAAAATTGAACTTCGTGATGAGAACAGCAAGGCTGCAAAGTCAAGCAGGTAAAAAATGCACTTAATGTAAAAATGACTTAGATGTTGTTCAAGCCCCTTTGGCTTCTACGATTAGACTTGCACAGCCTAATCACATCATCACCACGCTCAACTTCATCTCTTCCTCCATCTGTGCTTTACCTGGGTATTACCTGATTTCAGGGAAGAACTTTAATATTTAGGTGCAAATATGTGCCTGTAACTGAAATCCAGCTCTGGGGACCTGACAGGACAGCAGATGTATTTCCTGGCTGTCTTCTTCTTCTCTCCTCCAATGTTCCAAGAAGAAACAATCCACAAAGGTTTGGGCTTGGCTCTCGCCTGGGGATGGCCAACATCAGTGGAAACCTTGAAGGCTTCCAGTACACATGTCCTTGTTCCTCTCACACCTTCCACTGCCTGCTCTAAAATCACAATATTCCAAAAATTACAGCTGGGGTTTGAGTTCCTCCAGCCTCATGGCCAGGAACCAGCACTAGATAACACTGAGAAAGGAGCCAGTGTTGGGATAACTGAGTAGCTCCAAGCTGTGGCCCTAGGACAAACTCTCTGACCTGGCGACTGCAGTAGGATCCCCTCCTGTGTGCACCCAGGTCTGTACCACGCGTGGTGACAATGCCTCCTCAATGCAAGTGGCAGACCCTGCAGTCAGTTCAGTGACTGTTCAGCAGCTGAGGAATAAAAGGTCCAAGACCTGGGGCACCTCGTGAAAGTTATGCCATGTGCCATGACCCAGTCTGGGTGGTGGGAACTGGAGTTCAAGCAGGACAGAGCATTGACTCCAAATTTTATACCCACAGAGGTGTTTTAGAAGACATTTATAAGAAAATCAAAGGAAATTTGCACATGCAGACCCAGGTTGAGCAGGGGTAGAGGGGGATCCCCTTTGCAGCACGGTGACAGCACAGCTGGGCTGTTGGGGGATCCACTTGCACTGTAAATTCATCCTTTCATCCCAGACACTCAGAAGCATCTCGCACCTCCAGGATTCCCAGGAAGGCACTCTGCTCTCCTCCATACTCTGTTCCTCACTCTTTAATAAAAAGCAGTTAAAAATGATTTAGGCTCCTGGTGCCTCTTCTGCTGGGTGAGTGCCTGGTGGGAGACCTGGGGGGCACGGCTGCCCAGCACATCCTCGCTCTCCCCAGGTACCACGTCCTCCAGAGACAGCTGCCGTAACTCCAAATCCCTGTTCTAAAGCAAGCAGTAAAGAGGTTTAAGCTGATATCTCCCACATTTTAACTGAGCTGAGGGAATTTAAGAGGGAATCACCTCTCTGTCCATTTTATAAATAGTACTTAGAAATTGGTCTCCAAAGAGAAAAAAAAGGTCTTCTAGAAATTATCAAAATGAAACATTTTTATTTTATCTGATTTTTATATGCATTTATGGGACTGTCAGGTCTACCTATAGGAGTTCTTTAGAATTAAAAATACTTTTTTTGCTACCAGAGACTGATGAACCACCAAATTGGACATAGCTCTGCCCCCAGCCACAGCCTGGCTTAACTGAACGGGGAGTTTATAGCCCTACCAAGGTCAGGGTCAGTAAATCAGTTGTTGTTCTGGGTTCTCATGGAGCTGGGTGAGGAACTGATTTTTTTTTTTCTTTTTTTTTAATTTGGGATTAGCAAGACATTGAGAAACGACGTTTCATTTGTTTCCAGTATATAGGAAATTATATGCGTACAACTGTAAAAGAAAATATCTCATTTGCCAGCAAGAGGATTACAAATGGTGTCATTGCAAACTGGAGAACTGAACTATTTCATTTTGGAAATACTGACACAAAATACTGTCCGTCTGGGGGGTTGTTGTTAATGGAAACAACTTGGTGAATGCTACACATCTGCGGTAGGAATGGATCGGCCTCGAGGCACATTTTCTTGCTGCCCAAAGCATCACCTTTCTGGGTGTCGGAGTGTTCTGGAACTCTGCAAACGCCGCAGGTGCTGAGCAGAGGTCGATGCCAGCAGAAGGACACTCCACCTTTGAACAAAACCTGTTTCCCCCCCTCACAGACTCACAAGCCCCAGGATGTTTGTGTCCAAATGGCCTGCCCAGTACTCGGGAACAGGTGGGTATTCACGTGGTCCATCCTTGCCGCGACGCGGAGGAGGAGGGACGCTGGCGGTCACATCCTCACCAGGTCTCCTGGGCTCCTTCTGCCTGACTCGCTCCCCTACATCCAGGAGTGCTGGAAGCCAAAGGATTGTGCCATCTTGTTGCAGGCCTTTTTAGACCACTGTAATTGCTTTGGCACTGTCATCTCCATCTGACCTGGCCAAGTTTATCATGCCGGTGATTTACACGTGCCTGGTCTGATGGACACTGTACAAGCAAGACAGACGGTACTTGTTGCTGGCAGTATTTTGATCGATGAAATCTTTGAGTCAGCCTTGAAACTTGGTTCCTCGAGAGAACGGCTCACGATGCTGTTCATTTACAACTTTGGGTGTAACCAACATCTCTGGATTAGCGTCCAGATGGCTGAGGAGATGTATTTGTCTGCCCAGAGAGGAGCTGGTGGCAGGTTGCAGCCGGAGTCCTGTCTCCTTCTCATGACTTTTTTTGCCTGCAGTGTCCTGCACACTGTTTCAAGAGTTAAGGCGAAGAGATGGCAAAAGGCTCCCAGGCAGACACCCAGCTGGGGTTGCAACCACTTCCCCGCCTGCTGCAGCGCTCCCATTCACCTGTGAATAAACTAGTGAGGAATATCCTGGAGGACTTTTATACAAAGCCCCTGGTTGGTACTTACTGTGGTGGGAAACTGTACCCATGAGGGACCACGCAGCACATGATTGCTCTCAGCATCACTTGCTCCTAGTCTGTGCTTTCTTCAGCTTGCCCCTGCTCTCAGCCCAGGCCCATGCCTTGACCTCACAGAGACATGGGCCAGGGACTTTATTTTGCATCCTTCAGAAGGCTCTGCAGTGCCAATTCCATGTATGAAGTCTGCAGAAGGAGTTTTCAGATGCCTTGAAGGGTCCTTCAAAGCCTCTCCCTCCTTATCTCTCTTCTTCATTCCTTTGCGGAGGACACTCCTGGGTGACTTTGGCATAAGGATGGACCTCGAGCCGAAACCTCTCCCCTGACCTCTGTCCCTGCCAGGGTACTGCTGGGAGCGGTAACATGCCACCTGCAGCCACCCTTTGCTCTCCAGAGGATCTTCTCGGAGAGCTGCTGGTTCTGAGGGTACAGGAGCTCCTGAGATCCACCTGTCACGTAAAATAACTTCCCCATCACCTCCAGGGCTTCCCAGTGTGCCCTCTGCTCCACGTCTCTGCAGGAGTGTTGGACTCCGTAGAAGCCACTGAAACCATTTGCTTTGCCTCCAGAGCTGCCCTGGAGAGCACGAATCACCTCAGCACCATGGGGCTCATGTCTCTCAGAGGTATTACCTTCCAGAACTACATATATGTCCCAGTTTAGGATGCAGACAGCTCTTCCCAGTCCTGTAAAGCACTCTGACAGCGCCATTAAGTTCTGGATCACACTCCACTTGTAGGTCCCACCCTGGCCACGTCAAAGCAATAGCATGCATCTTTCCGTGTGCTGCCAGCAGCTCTCTGATGCACAGGAGTTCCCAAAATATTCACCAAACACCGCCCCAGGGTGCACAGCTGGGATGTCAGTTTGTCCTTCCCGGGATCTTCATCACAGCTGGCTTTGTCTCAGGGTCTGTCTCTGCTCTCCATATTCACATCAAGGCTTTTTCCCTAAGTTCGTGCAGGAATTCAGACAATGGGCAAGTTCATGGGCAGATGTAATTATCCCCTCTGGCACACCTCACACAGTATTTGTTAGCAGCATATTTAGTCTGCTGAAATGTTACTGGTTTTTGCAGCATGATCAGGTCCTCCTGAAGACTCCTCTGAGACTTTGGATCAAACTCTGTAGGACTGAGCCCTGGTCTCCTTATTCCTGTTGAGTTATATCACATTTCATAAGCACCCTATCAAGATCAGTTGGAGTCTCAACATAAAATACTTCAAAGCCAGAGCTGGAAGATCAGATCTTGGCTTTAAATAGTTTTTATGTCAGTGTTATAAAGATTTAATTCCTATTTGCCATTCTAGGATCTATTTGACAGCTTGCCTGCCTTCCTTGTTCATTTTCTCTGCTCTACTGAATTTGACTCTGGTGGGGTTTAGGCCCTTTGCTACGTGAGTGATGTTCCCATCGGTGTGTGTGGTCTCTCTCTGGGGTACTCATGCTGCCTCGTCCAGCCTATGCTTGCTGTCTGACTGATGGATTTAGCTGAGGATCTCATTGTGGAGGGCATTAAAAGGCAGATACCTGCAGGATCTATTCACAACTCCCAAGTTAATTGCCAGAAATGGGTCTCTTGAGCCCCCCTAGATCTCAACGCCTGTTTTCCCTTAGCCACGTTCCTCTGGGTTACTTAGCACTAAGTATCAAGCCTCTTCCCCGTGTGCTCTGGGGTGGCTTTTCCGGTGTGGAGACTCTAATTCCCTCTGTCCTGTGGAAATTTGGAGACCCTCATCCTGACTGCTTATAGCATCTGCTTACCTGTTTGATCCTCTCTAGCTTTCAACCCTAAACCCAAGCCCTGCACAGCTACTGACCATGTCAGACCGTGTGGGGTCTGGTGGTCATCTGCTTCGTTAGCTGCCGTCTCCGTGGCACCGTGGAGCTCTGAAGGAGTGCTTGTTCGGGGCACAGCGGGCAGCCGAGGGTCAGAGGCTGTTCCTGCTCCCTGCCTGCCGAAGGGACAGTCCTGCCTGCAGCACCTACGTTGATATTCTGCTCCCGTTGCCGTTTGCGCTGACAACTTGACATGAAATTTCTGCAGACGCTGAAACTGTTCAGGAGCTGCAAGTGCAAAGAGGAGCAAGGAGGGCTCAGGCGAACTCCTGCCACATGTTGGCAAATAACCATGCAAGGAGCACGGCCAGTCCTGCTACAGGGCTGCGAGGGGAAGCTGGAGTGTGGGAATGAGCCCAGAGAGCCTTCCAGTGGGCTGACAGGGACACACAGACCTTGTCTGGAGCAGAGAGCTCAGCGCTGCCCCAAGGGTTAATTAGCAGCATCCTTTGCCTTTGGAGGTGTTCATCTAAGTGCTTCCTCATGGAGGGACAGCCGTCTTTGTTGCCTAGATACAGCCTTGCCGGGGCTTTGAGGAAGGTACCTGGAGCTTCATTAGAAGAGGATGTTAGTGGGATTTTCAGATTTAGCTGCGCTATGTAAATTATTACCCCGGGCAGCCCTGAGGCAAAGCGGCTGCCGGTTACTATCAGCCGCACATCATATCCAAGCGCTGACAAGACAAATAAGGGTAATTGTCTCTCTCCCCTTAATCAGGGGGATGTGATTAGCTGGTGGAGGCCTTGGCCAGGTGCTCACCAGCATCACCGGCTCAGCAAAGTGAGCATCCCTGCGGACACAGGCTGGGGAGCGAGGATCAGCCAGGTCCAACACCCTTCAGCTGTTGGAAGCGAGCAGCAACAAGCATCCATCTTTCATGGCTTGGAAGAAGGTTGCGGGGAGTGTAATCGTTAGAAAATAAAGGAGACCTGAGGAAATGGTGATTCGTTGCTATTTTTTTTCCCTGTTACACAGGCTGTGCCTGTGCTGGGAGGCTGCATGGCCAGCTCCTGGAGCAGGGACGTTTGCTGCTGAACCAGGGGCAGTGAGAGTTGACGGTTGAATTGTTGAGCCAAATGCTAATTTGATGCTCTCTGGGACCATCTTTTCTGCTCTGATACCTAACAAATATCTGAGGGAATTTTCTCCGTAAAAATCCAACTTCAGCCAGTGAGAGTATAGCGCATGATCCTGGTTCGCTATCCCTGCAGCTCCCAGCAGGACCACCACAGCCTGAGGGGCATTCCAGCATCTCTGCATGAAGATGTGGAGAAAGGAAGGACAAATTTAATGGCTGTGGGCTCACAGCTTCATAAAACCAAGTGCAGCTGCTCTTTAAAGTGGTGAGTAAAAGGCTGGGCTTACCCATAGAGCAGTAACACCTGATCAGTGAACTATGAGTAAGAGCCAGACATGAAGAACTTGTTCCCATGTGTCCACCTGCCCTTGATAGTGCCTGAATTCATGTTTGACCCTGAAAATCTCCTTAGCTGCTGGACCCGGGGCGCTGTACAGCCTTACAGCAGCATCAGCACGGATGCAGCTCCTTGGCACTGAAGACTCTGCTCTGGCTCACCTGGCTGATGTCACTGTCCACATCTGTCCCCATGGGGTCCACATCTGGGAACACTTTCCTCACCTCACCTATGGGTGCACCAAGGGAACAGCTTTGGCCATGGCAGTGTCTATATCAGGGGCTGGAGCATGCCCAGGGCATGAGGAACCAAGGGAATAGGGAACACCTCGGAGGTGCTTCGACCTTCCGAGGACTGTTTGGGAGGCAGGATGCTTGGAGTTACAGGGGTCCCCTCATAGCCATGAGGCTGTGAACGTACCCTGCAGATCGCCTTTCCCAGCCTGAGGTGTGTCTGATGTTGCTGATACAAAGTGAGGGGTCTCAGAGGGATCGCTGCAAGGGACTGAGAAGGACTTCTACCCAGCTTGAGTAGGAGCTCAGAAACAGCTCTGAGGAAATACAGATTTTGCAAGGGAAACACAGATTTTCTGAAGAAGGAAATACATGTCCTTGGTGGCTCAGTCCCACATCACTTCTCCATCATGCTCTCCACACCTATGGTGAGTGAGATGCCCTGGAAGATTTTCCCTAAGCTGTGGAGTAGCAGGACATCATCATCATCCTCCCTCCTCCTCTTTACAGAAGAAAGCTCCAGTGAAACAGGGCCTAGATTCCCCCGCACTCTCCAGTCCCTGCTTCTGCTCACCACATCACCTAAAGTCAGACAAAAAGACATTAAGCAGAGCCATCAGCAAAGTAAATAACAAACCACCCTTGCTCTCTGCTCATACCTTGTCTCAGGCAGGAAATTGCCTGCTGCAGTCTGGCTCCTTTGTAGGTTTGAGAAGGGGGATGGGCAGGAAACAACAGCAGATAGAGCAACAGCCTTTTAATTAGAAGGCAGCACAGATAATTGTGGCGGTGATATATGTTTTCATTAGAAAAGAGGATGTTGTGCGGTGGCTGTGGCAGAGTGTTTAGAAGCTCCTCCTGGCCTGGGAGGGAGAAATGGTCTGCCCTGAGTTCGTTGAACACTTCCTGGGGAATGCTGGGTTGAGGAATGGGTCCCTGCTAGGTGTGGGACCACCTGAAAGTCAGCTCCAATGGCCTGAAATCACATCCTGGGGCAGATGCTGGTGGAAGGGTTTGCTGTGCCCTCCAAAGGCTGCGTGCTCCTGCTGTGAACCTGACCTCAGAGCTCTGTGCCCCGTCTGCTTCTGGGTGAGCAAACGTGCACAGCAGCCCCCGCCACGGTGACAATGTACGTCACGGTGAGACTTTCCTCTATGTACCTGAACCCATTCGAGTGCCTTCCAAAGATGCAAAAGATTCCTGAGTGTAAAGAAGAAGTGCAAATCCTGCTGAGCACTAGTGAGACACTGAGACATCTTCCATGCTGGAGCCTTCGCTCCATCCTGAGCACGCACAGCCACAAGGGCCTGTGCTGTCTAGTGATGATGGTGACAACTCAGTCCAAGTTGGGATGGCTTCGAGTGGGACTTCTGAGCACTGATTGAACAGGAAATATACCAACCATTTCAAAATAGTTTGATTTAGAAATAGAGGATCTTAATGCCAGACTTAACATGTTCACATTTATTTCCTTTCTCTTGTTGCAGTGTATCTCATTAATTAAGCACAATTTCCCCAAACTCCTGCATACTTACATTCGTTTACATCTCAGTCACTGGCTTCATTACAGTATTTTGATGCAATTAGAGGTCTTAATTGAATTTCTTTGCCTTTCCCCTGGAAAGAACTTAACACGGAGTGATCCCTAGTAAGATGGCCAGGCAGCTCCTGGTGCTTTCAGCAGACACTGACACTGCAAGTCACCCTTTGCAGATGTGGTTTATGCAGCTTCCCCCCACTGCTCTCCTCCACCTATTGCCCTGACAGTGTTTCAGCCTTTTGCACTGAAGGTTGTACAAGAGTCTTGCGATTTGTTCATACGAATTAAAGTGCACAGCCCCAGCCGTGTCTCCTTCATGGTGTGAGCAGGGTTTTCCACTTTCTTTGCAGTGGTGATGTGTTTTGTCAGGTGACTTGCCCTGACACCTTCCTTGCTGTTGTTTAGAGACATCATTTTGTAGTAGGGTCCTGAACTCCTGAATCAGAGGCATCAGGCTCATGAGCCGGACAGGCCAGCTTACACCAGGACCGACGATGAAGTTACTGCTCCCAGAGTGTCCTCTCACCTACTGCATATGAATCAGTTTATTTCATTTTGCCTTAAAATGGCACTGTACAACACACATAACGTATGATGCAATGACTCACCACCAGCCCAGCCATCCACTATCTGCGAGTTCAGCTGGAACAGTGACCTTCTCCATCACCCCATGCGAGCCTGGCCACCTCTGACCTGGAGCCTAGAAAACAGTGTGCTTGATCATTGGACCTGAGTGCCACACACTTAACTGAATTCTTATCAATTCTTCTCAAAATCCCACCGTGCAGTCAGTGATGTCAAACTGGGTGACTTTTTGATTCTAGGAAAGATTTCAGAATGAGTAGAGACAAAGCAGGGGCAGCTCTGGTCACCCCAGGAGGTGCCAGCAGTGGTGGGCAGAGCTGCCTGCAGCCCGTGCTGAGCTGCCCTAGCATGTTCACTGCGTACAGCATACATTTGAGCAGCAAAAGCAGAGACTGGAGGAGGTGAGGCTGGTTATTTTCATGTGTCCCATCCTCAGGGCAGAAAAAAAGGCATCGCATAAGTGTCCTTTAATTTTTAGAGCCTGTTACAGCACCACAAAATGCCTTTCAGCACCTGCTGGAAGTGGTTGCGATTAACTCCTTGTGCTGAGCAGGAGACTTCCAGTTTTGGTCTTTTACTGGGAAAAACCAGGTTCCAGCCTGGCAGCAACTGAGCCAGGAGACACACGATGCAGCATGGACATTGTCCCACAGCCCCTTGCACTAGCAGTGCTGCCCATCTTGCCCCAACACTCCTCTTCCTGCTTTTCCCTTCCGCCAGCAGCAGCACAGTGGTACCCTGATGTTTAGGTAAGTGTTAACAGGGATGCGCCTCCTTCCTCCCCTCGCTGAGCCCCTGGTGCTACGAGCTGTGGTGCAGTCCCAGGTGGAGCATCAGGACACGGCTGTCATCTCAATGCTGAAAAACGGTGCCAGGCAGCAGCGCTTTAGCATATTGCCTCCCTCTTGTGGTGGCTGCACTGCTTCGTAAGGTCACACAAGCTTCAGACAGGACGGGTTTTGTGTGCGTGGCCTTCCACGTAGCATCAGAGGAGGACAGCAATCACCCTGGGCAGGTGGGAGTCACAGGAGCTGCTGCTGATGAACAGCCATGAGGACTTCTGTGATCCTTGCTCTGCTGGTGCCAGTGATGGCATCTGTGATGCATGGGAGGACTTAACCACAGCCAGAGCTGAGACAAAGAGGTGAGAGGAACTGAGCTCAAACACTGAGAGCAAGACAATCGATCAGAGAGCTTGGAGATGAAATGTGCCATTTGGGGTGATGACGTCCTCCAGAAGACGACTGAGTCTGAACATCACCCTGAGCTGCAGATCCCTGTGGAAATGCAGGAGGCAGTAAATATAAAACAAAGCCAAATACACCGAGAAGGAAATGCTGACCCATCTGACTGAGGTGTTGCCATCTACCACCTGACTGTTGCTCTGAGAGCAGCGATTGTTGAGGGTGCACTTCAGAGGCGAGCACAGAGCTAGGCAAGAAAAACTGGCAAGTTTGGCAAAAAAAATCAAGGCAGAGATGGATTCTATAAAATGTGGAGCTGAATGTCCCTGAGATAAGTGTCCTGCAAACGGAATTCTGCAACAACTGCCAGAGAAAGGAGCATTATGCAAATATATGCAAAGTGATCAAGGAGTATGTAATCACAGAAAGTGACAATGCAGATGGAAGGTGAATTGTTCACTGTAACTATTCCCTAGACAAAGGGAAGAAAAGAGTGGAGCAATTAAAGAGAGACCCACACACTGCTAAACTCAATCAAGGCGCTTAGGTGACGTGTGGGCAGAGAGAGGCAACCCAGCAGAGCGAGAATGCAAGTCAGAAAGGAAAAAAAAGAACCAACTGAAAAACAAATTCAGACCTTACCAGTGAGAGGGACATAGTTTACAAAATATATGTTTACAAGGGGTGGGCCCGCTTGGATGGAGGCTGATTTTGGAGATTGCAAAGGTTTAAGGCCAACAAGTCTAAGAGATATGTTTAAGCAATGCGGCAGCTGGTTGTGCTCCACCCTTTTGCACTGAAGAGATCAGGTTTTGCAGGAACTGGAGTGCGGAGGAGACGGCATTGCTCCAGATAGTGGCTGCTTTACGGTGGCTGGATACGTGGAGTGATGGCATCAGGAGAGGGTTGTGTTCCTCAAAAGCAACCTCGTATAGGTATGAAAAGACACCAACTCTGGAAAGTGTTAAGTCTGGAAATAGCTTCGGAACAGCAGCTCAGTGCTCCAGGTATCGAGAAAATACCCTTTTCCTATCAAAGTACCAATTGCCCTACATTTAATGGGTTTCATGCCCTAAAATGGCCCCAAATTTGTCCCATTCATGTGTGCTTCAAAAACAAGTACCTGAGATGTCTTCAAGAAGTAAGAATACACAGGAAAAAGATGGACAAATAGTGAAGAAGCAATAACCAGCCTGTAACCAGTCAGCCACAGTCCTTGGGGATTGCATTACACAGGAAGGATAATTATGAATTTGTGCACTGCTATATGAAGATTAATTAATGAATGAACAGCCTAGGGACTGGTCGCCCTAATCTTAGGCAGGGTGCTGTCACATAAAACTTCTGTAAACAACAAAATAGAGCAGAAGACACACATGGCCCAGAAGAACTCAGCCTACACAGGAAACAGAAGGGAGATCCCTGCAGACCAGCACCTGGTTAAGGAGGTGGGGTGGGAATGTCACCCCCTGAGCAGGGCACAGTGGTACAGGAGAGTCTGGTTTTGTGCTGCCTGCCCTGCTTTGAGGACTAGACCCCAGAGTGGGTTGTTGGGGTAGAACACAACGCTACGGGAACTGTTAATTGATGCTTCAGTATTACATGAGCTGTTGAAAGCCGATCTGATGCCAGCCAAGCTGGGCTGGCAGCTGGAGAGAGTATGTTCCAGATGCTTCCAGGGCTGTGAATCAGATGGAGAAGTGGAAAGGACATGCAAAACTAGAGAAGGAATTGCCTGCTGCGATACCATGGAAGCAATGAAACATGAAACCTATGCATTGGAAAAGCCAGGAAGAGAGTAGAAAGGGGAATGATACAGTGTGGGTGCTGAATTCCTGTAGGCATTGGGAAAAGGTCCTACCTTGAAGCCTCAAAGTCAGAGCCAGAGGTAGAGACATCCCCAACCTCTTACTCTCTATCAAGACCTGCGTGGTGCTGCCTGGCTGTCTGTGGCTTGTCTGGTTCACGTGTAAATGCCCAGTATGATGAGCATCCACCATGTATTTTAAGAGAGTCTCTCCACCAGGTTGCCAGGAATGCTCCTTTGATTGAAGATATTCAAGCTAAAATTTCCTTCTCTATATTCTGTCCTACCTCTTCCATTTGCACGTTCAAGCACGCGTCTCCTGCAAAGCAAGTGCCCTCAGTTGTGTTCACGGGGCAGAATGGACAGAACTGAAGCAGCAGAGGCCAATGAGCTCCATGACTCCATTGACAGCAGCACGGACAATAATGTCTCCCTCACCGCGGCTGCAGGAGTGGGGAAGAGGGAAGAACTGGGTATGACACGAAATCTTCCTGCACAGGGAAGGGACTGCGCTCTGAGCAGCCCTACCACAGTGGTATCTATGAAGTAGAATTTTCCACTTTGCAGGGACAGAAATGGGTTTGGGTTAGTGCTTAGACACTGCTTCATTCAAGGTTAAGTGCACCGCCTTGCTTTGCTAACGACTGTACCTTTGAAGAACAGCCGAAAAACTGATAAAAAGCGTGCTTGGCTAAAAGGTATCCTTGAAGAAGAGCTGAAAAACTGATAAAGAGGAAAAATATCCTGCCCCAGAAGACGCCAAAGGCTGCGGTGATTGTCAGAGAGGCCTGAAGTCAACAAAAATCAGCAGTCACCAGGGCAAAGGGAAAGGTGACCGGGGGAGTTCGTGACCACCCACCCAATTAAAGGGCACTGCAAATTACCCCCCACACCCTGAAGGAGCATGTGTGCTAATTTAAATATGCTTGACCAATAGCAGATGATGCGGTAATTAATAACCAATTAGCATAAATTTAGGTGTTTTTTTCTAATCCCGTAACAAGATCAATGTGTTGCAGTTTCTTTGTGTGGGGTGCTAGCTTTGTGGAATTGCCACCCAGCACCCATCTCTGCGCAGACATGAAATCCATCAGATGCCTCTGCTCTGTGTGTATGTTGGCGTGCTGCACACCAGGCAAACGATCCCATGTTTGGGACAACGACAGGTCCTGGCACGTTCTCCTGCACATGAAACACCCACTATCCCCACCATCGTGCGGGCACCCTGCAGCTTCCTGTAGACTCCCTGTTTCAAGCAGAACAGGTATTACTGGAGACTTTCTGAGGAGACTTCCAGCAAGACAGAAGTGCTGCTCCCACTGATGAGCTGAGAGTATGTGGGATCAGAGACAGCATTGAGCTAGTGTGTCAGTGGTGGGTTGTCAGGTATCATTCCTAGAGTTCAGCTAAACTGACTCTAGAGTTCAGCAAGGAACAGTATGTTGATGTGATGAAGCAGCTATGTGTCATGAAGAACCTAGCTATCGTCGCAGGGAGCATCTCACGATTACCCTTTTTAAGGCACATTGCTCGGTTTCATCTATTCAGTGTGGCCATTCCCTTGAGGAAACACAGTGAGCCAGATCAAATTAGACAGATTTTTTCCCGTGTCCAGGTACTCCTCAGAGGTAAGGACTGCTTTCTCACTTGTGAGCTACTGCAGAAGCCAGTAGCCCAGGAATCTCAGACAGATAATGAAGAGTAGGGACTTCCGCAACATTTGTTGGCAATGAGGCCAAGGTCACCACAGCCCTTTTCAAGTAAATGTCTGTCACAACTGGAAAGCTCTTCCCGTGGAGGACTCAGCAATAACAATATGGATTGTGCATGTGGCTTCTTGAAAACCTCCCATGAAAACACTGGACAGATTTTAGGCAGGTGCTGAGCCTCATCACATCTCCCTGTGGTGAGGTTGGTTTTGGGTCATCAGGAATGACTTCACATACACAGTTCCTAGACATGTTTTAAATAAGGACCAAGAAACTTTCATCAGGGAGCTTCTTTTTAAAGCAGCTTTTAGGGACAGAACATTCATATTCATGAGTCAAAATCATTTAACCACACAGGCAGTTTTGCCAGGGGTCAGCCCCACCACTTCCACCTGAAGCACACACCAGACTCGGACCAGGGCAGTCATTTTCACAACTTGGTCAATGAAGATAAGCAAGTTAGGGAGAAGTTATTGTACAAAAACTTCATCTGGAGGTGGAATGACATGATGTCCCATTCTTAGCATCAGCCAGCGCAGTGAATCAGCATTGGCAATCAGTTATCCTGGCTTGGAAACAAGTGTGTAATCACAGCCCTCCACTGCAGCATTCACGGGAACACACCTGGAAAGGTAGGCTTGTTTTTAAAGAGAAATCCAAGAAATAGCTTTTAGGCTGGAAGATTTTGATTGCACCTCCACAGATGTAATTAATGAATGCCTTGATTTCATTAACCGTGATGAGTCCTTCCTTACCCGTTTGTCCGTGTTTTCAGTCAATGAATGGCATAGTGCTTGCACAGTACCAGGTCCCTCCGTCCCACCTGGCAGTGTCTGACTCAGAATGGCTTCACCACCATGAAGTGATGCAAACACATGGCCCTCTATTATCTCTTTTCACCCAGATGAATGAACCCTGAATCAGATGTCAATAACTGCTTGACATTCTTGGAGATCTCTGCGCGCTGGTGAGTTTATCTCCGCACAATTTCCCTGTTGAGAAAGCAACAAAGGGCTTCAGCATCTGCTGCTCTGTGCGATAGGAAGCTGCGGTAGGGATTGAGCAATCTAAGGAATGCTTGAAACGCCCACTGGAGTTATGGCTCTGCAGCCTCGTGTTTTGCCTTTTCTCTGTGTTCTCTTGGTTAGATGTCTCAGTTTCTCAATTCCTGCCACTTGGCCTCAGTTTTTGGCAGGATCCTCCTCTCCTTGCCAGAAAGCCAGTGCAGTGTTTGTGGAGCAAAGTGCACAGGATGGAGGCAGAGGAACAAGCACGGGAACACAACATGAATACATCAAGAGTTCTTGCTACAGCAGGAGAAAGGCAGAGAGGAGACTAGCCATGACATGATGTTGTCAGGAAAAACAGAACAACATCCTCTGTGTGACACAGCATCTTGGGTCAGCATCACATCGTTCAAACCTTTTATCTGCACAGCTCACTTTTCATTTCTGCTGAGCCGTTGGAACCATGTGCACGGTTGTCTCATCACAGTATTTCATTCATGAGCAGCTCACTCAGCTCACCCAGGGCTCTGGTAGCTGCATACCCTGACAGTAACCAGGTGGTAAGACATCTCACTGTGTGAAACCATGGTCTCTGTGGAAGTCATCGTTCTAGATAGGCAGCTCCTGTGTGGAGCCAAGGCTGTATGTGTGGCTCTGGATGCTGCAGGTATCTCAGCCTAGAAACTCCCACACGCAGAGCCTTCACCTGCAGGTGGAATTCAAGGGCGGCAGTGGTTTGCTGTGATTCATCTCATTGCCACCCTGCCGGGCTGTTGTGCGAGCCCTGCAGTAGTCACACCAGCACACCTTTCAACGGGAAATGGACGAGTGATGAGATACAGTCTTGTGATGTATCCCGACAGCTACATTTTGAAATCCACATGTCAGAGCCCAACCTGAAACTTTAGGAGTATTTGTGTGTATTTCTGCTTTGCTAAACCGTGATCATAGATGGGTGGAGGGCTGCATGACACTGGCTCAAACCATTTCTCACCAGCAGTGTCCACGGGCAGGATGGGACATGCTGTGTGTTGTACTGGGTTTGTCACCACCCTGTCTTTGGTGCTGTGAAAAGGGGACTTGTTCCTGCTGCAGACACAGGAGGGGAAGTGTCCGGTGCTGTACTTCCACCTGGGAGGTTTGTGAAGTCCTTTCTACCAGTGTCTGGTGGGAGCTGAGCTATTGCTGTAGGTCCTGTACCTCCTTCCTCACATGCTGCTTTTCCAGATGAGCACAACTGACTGCTCGTGACCAGACCATGACCACAGACAGTACCAGCAGTGACTGAAACACCATCCACAGAGGGAAAGGGAGAGGCCAGCCCTGTACAAGCTCTGCCCTTGGGGAAGGCTGGACGTGATGGATGTGTACTGTGAGCTCCAGGATCATTCTCCTGCTCCTCAAGCTGAGAGTATCTCCTGAGGAGATATCTCCATCGGATGAGGTGGTGGAGCTTTCTGCTTCTTTCTCACCTGTCTATGAACTAAAGGAGCCACGGCTGTGGCTGTGTTCCTGATCTGACAGACCCAGAGGAAACCCAGCCCTTCATCTGCCTTCACACCGAGAGGCTGCCCCTGGGAGCTGGCAGAGGTGGGGGAGCATTGCACTGACACGCACCGCAGGCAGAAAACCCTTCAGAAGAGCATGTTTTGTAGCAAAAACTACTCTTTTCCTTCTCTCCCAGAGCTCTGCAGGGGCTATCCCCAGCATTCTGGCTGCATGCAGCCTCTCCACATTTCCTGTTTTCATTCCAGTATCTGCAGCGCTAACATACCACATGCCTTGAATTCCACCAGGAAAAGGGGCCAAGGGCAGACTCATGGGAGCCTCAGACCCTTTCGTGCCCTTTCCCCAGCCAGGCTGGGGATATCGATAACTCCCTGACTCCCTCCTTCGTCCTTTTTCTTCCATTCTCTCTTCTAATTCCCAGAGCTGCTGTGTTATCCCCCACCACTTTGATGCTGCAGTATTCTTCTGACAGAGAAGGGCACTGCTTTGCCCTGCTTTCCTAAGGGCAGCAGCTGGAAAGAGCTCCCTCGCTGAATCAGTGCTCTGAGTCTGGTGAGAAAGTGTGTACAAAGGATCCCTCCGAGGTCCAACAGCTTTTGCAAAACTGTGGCACAGCCAACATAATGCCATTTACCCACTGCAGTCATGACTTTCCAATTCCTCCCTCCTAATGGTATAAATCAAGAGTAAAACCCTTAAGCCAGCGGAAGGATTGCTTGGCAAATATTTAATGACACTGCTCTGAGTGCAGCGTCAGCCAGATCCATCCCTTCGGTGCCTTCCCCCAACTCCCGGCCAGCGCTGATGCACAGTACTCAAGACACATGGAACATGCAGACTTGGCAATTCGTGACTTAAGGGACAAATTCTGCTCCTTTTGATTCTGGTGGTTAGTTGAGACCAGATGTTGATGACAGAAACAGTAAGCTGTGGCCAATCCGAAACCCCAGCAACATGCGACAGCACAGAAAAGTATTTCCAACCCTGCTGTTGGCAGGACCCACTCTCATCCCACCGGCTGCTGGCACCTGCAGGAGATGGGGGCTAAGCCATGGCTGTGCCCATGGATGAGCAGGACACATATTTGCAACTGCAAGGACTGATGGCATCACCCAAGGGATTGCTTCCAAAAGCTGTGCTGTCCTGCAGGCTGCCTTTCCCACTGAGGAAGGTGACGGAGGTGAAAGACCAAGCAATGGAGAAGAAGCAAATTTCTACCCCAGGTGGAGCTTTTTCCATAACCAGCCTCCAGCCCTGCCCTTGGCTTTGAGCTTGCAGCTCTTCTGGCCCAAAAGAAAGCATCTCCACAATGTTATGTCCCTACTGCCCACTCCTCTGTGACTCCCTGCCTGTCCTCCCTCCCAGCATGGAGAGGAGCAGGGTGCAGAAAGGAGGGGGACCCCAGCTCCAGTTTGGTGAGCACATCAGGAGGGAGGATCCTGGACACGGTGGCCAGAGGCTCTCTGGGTTCACCCCAATTTCTCTGAGCACTTCAGAGCCTGCTTTACCTGCACTGCTGTGATGGTTTCCTTTGCTTTGGGTTTTTGATGAAAACTTCTGGTTTAACTTATTTTAAAATCCTATTTTCTTCCCACTGAAACAGCAGCTTGAACTGAGAGGTTTAGAAAACAAGCACTGTCTCTCACCACATTTTAATTATTTACTCAGGGAAAGGACTTTATTTTGTCTTACTTCACTCACTTTGAGACACAGGTTGTTTAAAGTGAATGCATGATTATTTAAAATTGAAAGTGCTATTTTTTCCAGACGCATTCTATTTTTAAAATGTTGCTTTTGCTAATTGGGTTTTTTTAACTCCCTTTACCTCACCCCCTCCCCCATTTTTTACCTTCAATGCACCCTAGACACAGATTTTTCTTGTGAGAAAAACAGGATGACTTTTGCAAAACACAATACTATGTGAGAGACAAGGAAAGACAATCAAATTGCCCACTTTTTCTAGGTCGAAAGCATGGAATGAGTGTGCAAAGTTCTCCTGCATTCTTGCACAGCTCTAGGAAAGAGACTTGTTCTGAAAAGACTGTTCTGATGAAATGACGTTTTCCATGACAAAAAAAAAAGTCTTTGTCAAAGACATCTTGACAGCTTGCTCTTGGCTTTGCTTGCTGGCTGGATGCGGAGCTCTTTCAGTTATTTATGTAAATGTTTTCAGGGGCTGAAGTGCAGAAAGGGTTGCTGCTCCTGTGCCTCTCCGAGCTCTTAGCCTGGTTGGCAGCCAGGTTCTCCCAGTCCAAACAGGAGAAAGTGGTGCCTGTAGGCATCTCAAACAGCCAGGGTCTGAGGCCTCAGCGTCTGTGGAGAACAGCCTTTCTTTTTTCCAGATGAAGCTTCTCTGGTGCAAGACACATGGGCAGGAGGCCATATGTTTGGAGCCTGCTGAACTGGGACAAGCCATGGATCCATGAGGTCCATCTGTGCTTCTCACAGCCTGGAAATACAGTCGCAGCTGGAGGAGCAAAGGCCAGTTGGAGGTTAGCAGCTCTTCTTGCTGCATGTCCTTCAGTCCTGTCTAAGGCTGACCCACCTGTCTGCCAGAGGCAATTTGTACATCATGTACTGGTGGCTGAGCCCAGCTTGGCACTGCCTTCA
The DNA here is from genome assembly GCA_013399095.1 of Psophia crepitans. Lineage (NCBI taxonomy): Eukaryota > Metazoa > Chordata > Aves > Gruiformes > Psophiidae > Psophia > Psophia crepitans. The sequence goes on along the minus strand of VWZZ01004463.1, from coordinate 230,060 downwards.
TGCAGAAAGGAGGGACAAGTGGTGAAGTGTTTAAAACAGATCCTCTGATGCCCTCTTTGTGTGTGTCTTCCCAAGTGACCTTTCCCACCAAATTTTTTAACATCACTCACAAAAAAAAGACATCTTGTATTTTTTGTGCCTGATCATAAAAAAGGTGCCACCCTGAGGAGTTTTGTTCTTAAGTCTGGTCTTCTGGAATCCATTAAAAATCCCATCTCCTTCCAAATTTTACTTAATCTTTGAGGACAAGAATTTAGGAAGATTCATAAACAGAAGTGGAAAATTTTGTGCACATGAGGAGCACTCTGTTGTCATAATATACAGTAATGAGAAATGCAGAAGGGGTGTTCAGGGTTTAAGTCAATCTCCCTTAAGCTGATCTTCAGAGATTGGATTCAGACTTAACATAGAAGTAAATGTCCTGCATCTGCCACACAGGGCTTTTACACCTTCTAACCATTGTCACCTGGACGAGCCAGGGCCACGTGCATGGTGCTTGCTCTTTGTGAGCAGCTCCGGTGTCCTTACTTCCTAAGGGAAATGCTTAGGGACTGCACAACTCCATCCTGGACACACTGGTGCTTGTTGACCAGGACCATGGTTTTAGTAGCACAGCATGGCCAGAGGACTGAAGTGATTTAGTTGGCTGTCTAATCCAGCTGTGCTGGAGTTGTTGCCTGCAGGATCTAATCCCATGGGATGCTCCTTGCCCTGCTGGCACACTCACCCCATTGCCATTGTTTCTCAGCTCAGAGAGTCCATGAGCATAAGCAAACACGGGTGTGAGTCCCCAGTTGGGTATGGGACATGTTCACCTCAGCGCCATAGAATCATAGAACCATAGAATGGTTTGGGTTGGAAGGGACCTTAAAGACCCCCTGCCATGGGCAGCAACACCCTCCACTAGACCAGGCTGCCCATCCAAATCATCCAGCCTGGCCTTGAACACTTCCAGGGATGGGGCATCCACGGCTTCTCTGGGCAACCTGTGCCAGTGCCTCACTACCCTCACTGGGAAGCATTTCTTCATATATCTAACATAAATCTTCCCTCTTTCAGTTTAAATCCATTCCCCCTTGTCCTGTCATTCCTGGCCCTTGTAACCAGACCCTCTCCAGCTTTTCTGTAGGCCCCTTTAGGGACTGGAATGTGGTATAAAGTTGCCCTGGCACCTTCTCCTCTCCAGGCTGAACAATCCCAATCCTCTCAGTCTGTCTTCATAGGAGTGGTGCTCCAGCCCTCGGACCATCTCTGTGGCCTCCTCTGGACTCATTTCAACAGCTCCATGTTCTTCTCGTACTGGAGACCTCAGAGCTGAATGTAGTACTGCAGGAGTTCTCACCAGAGCAGCCTGTATTGATACTGGGTATTGCCCCAACCCACATGCCAGACCTTGCCCTTGGCCTTGTGGAACTTCATGCAGTTCACACAGGCCCACCTCTCCAGCCTGTCCAGGTCCCTCTGGATGGCATCCCTTCCCTCCAGCGTGTTGACTCACCACGCAGCTTGCTGTCATCGGCAAACTTGCTGAGGGTGCCCTCGATCCCACTGTCCATGTCACCGACAAAGATGTTAAACAGCGCCGGTCCCAGTGCTGACCCCTGAGGAATGCCACTCATCACTGGCCTTCGAGTGGAGGAGGACACCGAGCTGTTGACTGCAACTCTTTCTGAGTGCAAGCATCCAGCCAATTCTTTATCCCCTGAGCCTGTCAAATCCATGTGTCATCGCTAACTCTTCACTGTCCTGTGTGCCAAGTGCAAGACTGTGGTGTGAAGCACCTTCATAAAAGATTTTTTTGCAATGGTTCATCACACAGTGTGGCTTTCCTAGTGTTTTAAACAGGGCAGACACCGTGTAGTGTCTGTGCTCCTAGTCCCATAAAGCTTCCTCCATTCCAGCCTTGGTCTCACATGGTCCTGCCCTCCCATTGCTGCCTCTCCAGCAGGCCAAAATCGGTGTCCTGGGGATAAAGGTGGGTAGTGCTGAGGTTTGTAAGCAAAATAAATCAGGAGCCTGAAGCTCCCAAACCATCTGTCTCTCCCTGAACAGTATGCAAGACAGAAACTCAGACATCCTATTAGCCCCTCTGCTGCTGGCAGGACTCCCAGATCACTCCATTTGTGACCAGTCAACATGCCCTTCATTTCTTCCTCTCAACCTTCATTTAATGCGTTTGGGAGTCCAATATGAGCACTGCTTCCAGATAAAAGCATCTGCTCCAGAAAAAGGCATCAGCTAGAGGCATCGATGTGATTTCTAAGTACATGAAGAACAGAAGGTGCCCTCAGAGTGGACCCAACCTTCACAAAAAGGAGCTGACAGGACTAGCAGCGAGTATGGTGTTAGGCAAGGCTATAGGAGGGGGCTGGTGGACCACCTGGAGAAAGGGGAAGCACATGGGACCTCTTCTGCCCAACCAGGTCTACCAGGCTTTCAGAGGGATTGCTGAGGAGCAGGTCACCAGAGCAGCCTGTGGGTGAGAGGAGGCATAGACCAAGAGAAGGGAGCAAGTGAGGGGGATGAGGCAGGGGAAGGCCAGTGGGGTCTGTGATATGACAGCTTCGGGGTTGGTGATGAGTGTGGGGATATGGACGGGCCGGAAGGTTCCTACTGACTTCCTAGGGATGTGGCTCATTAGCATTGTGGATGTGTCCAACCCCTATTCCAATGGGAAGGAAGAGTTCCCAGCCCTGAGGCACCCTTCTTGTGCGGTCTTGAGAAGAAAGCACTGCTTTTCTCTGCCTCAGTTTCCCTATCTATAAAACAGGACCTCCACTGAGATCTTATCAGCATGCCACATTGTGAGCTCCGGGGATGAGAACAGTATCAGGTGTGATCCCTCCCATCCCATAGCTCCTGGGTGCTGTGCACCAAACATGGCCAGATAGGGTTTCTCCTCAACAGCTCATCTCCAGGGCCAGCTGCCAGCCTGGCCCATCGTAGGGAGCTCTTTTGGGTGCAGTAAAGGAGACACCAACACTGCATGATGGAAGACCCCCTACTTTTTTGGAAGAAGGTGAGGTCTGGATTTGTCACTTGGATGTGGGAAGGTGACAATTCCCTGGTACCTGCCGGCTCATCAGAGCAGTGAGACTTAGCCGTGCCTCTTGCCTTTAGCAGCACCAGAGTCCTGCAACAGAGGAGGGGTAGCAGGGGCAGCTCTTTTTTTTTTTAGGCTCTTTCAAATCAATCCCACCCCTCTGCGTCTCTCCCAGCAGTACGCAGAGTCAGTTCAGGGAGTGAAAAGCAAAATCCAGATTCCCTCTCCTGGGACTTTAAAAGTCCAGAGCCTTTGCTGGGATTCCAGCGGTGACAGTTGTCCCTGAGAAGTGACAGGTCTCCCAAAGCAATGGTGCTACTGTCAGATCAAGAACCACTGTCCCACAGAGAAGGCTGGACACTGGCGCAGACTGGTGGTGCAGACTGGTTGGAGTGGGATCTCTGGCTCACGGCCAGCCGCAGACTGACCCTGGAAAGCAGAGGAAACCAGCAGGTAATAGAGCAAGGAAATACCACGGCAAGTGGGTGACCATGGATCGTCCCCACACTCACATTTTCTCCTGCATTATTATCCTTTTTAAAAATTAAAGATGGTAATAGGTTACTGTAGCTGAAAGTGAGATAATGGGAGATTTTAGGGAGATAAAATTATAATGGTATCCAGGGAGAGAAGGGGATAGGGAGAGAAAATTGAAAGGGATTCATTATGAACTTTTCCTCACTTATAAATATTCCCCCGGGTTAGGACCTTATGGTGTTAATAATTAACCAGAATCTTATGAAGGCTAAAATAACGACAACACACACGAAGATCACGCTTCAGTATTCAGCATGTGCACAAACCTTGCCCGCCACTTGTGCCAGTTACTGTGGCAACAGTACATCTGCTTCCCACAATATCCTTCATTAATCATTTACACCTAGAGGAAAACAAAAAAAAAAAGTCTTGGAGCTATTTCTGCTCGCCGCCGGCCAGTGAGCGGGACCGGTCTGAACCACTATCGACAGCCAAACCCCTACGCGATGCAAGGTAGGGGCTGTGTGCTCCACAGCTCTTAGTCCGTCCACAGCCTTGGTGGGTTTGGTTATTCCCTTGTTTCGGTGGCAAGAGCGGTGTGACCCCTGGTGGGGGGCAGGGTCCTTGGAGGGAAGGATGCCTGGAGGAGGGATGCACTTCCAAAAAGTTTACTTTCCCAATGCTATTTCTTTTTCTTGCCCATTACAGGAAAGGAATTTTTGGGAGGTGCACTGGGAGATGCCTCACACTCAGCACCCTTGGGGAGGCTGGGTGGGCTGGAAAAGGGCTTGCTCTCTTCTCCCACCTCTGCCCCATCTCCTCCTTTGGCAGTTGGGGTGAGATGCAGCACCCCCAGCCTCCCCTGCCGTGGGAGGAGGAAGAAAGCACCGCTTTTTGCCCTAGGAGACCGTCCAGCAGCAGCACTAGCACAGTGACCCATCTCCCAGCACAGCAGGACAAGCCTCTTCCAGCCACAGCTCAGCCCAGGGGCAGCCCTTGCCCTGCCACAGGGATGGTGACCACCTTTCCTGGTCCATCCCAGACCCTCATCTCAATGCTGCCCCTCGCTACTCTACACAGCTCCTTCTCAGACTGAAGCAGGTTATTTAAAGAGTGAAAATAAACTGGGTATGAAATAACTCCCTTTATAATCTTTCCTGGAGTATCAACATAAAAGACAATGCGTATTCAGCCTGGAACTGGCACCAGACCCTCATATTGTACTTTCTGTGTAAGAGCATGGTGAGGCTTTACCCAACAAATCTCATGGATCTGGGTGAATTTTATCTCCGGTTCACCAATGGGCAAAGTGAGGAGTGGACAGGCCATGTAACTCTGCCTGATACAGGTCATACCTCTGAAGACCAAAAAGATCTCTGTTCTCTCCTGCTGAGTGCTCATGCACATTATAATGGAGTCATCCCTAGACATACTTGAAAAACTAAGCAAATTACGCTCTTTCTAACTTTTTCTCCAGCTACCAAATAGCTTACGTATCTTTTCCGCATTCTCCCCAACTAGGCAACATCCATGTGGAAACATGGCCTGCAGGTCCACTTGGGCATCCCAGACGGGCTCACTGCTGTACAGGTGTGACACCTCCCCTCTTAGTGCTTTTCCCAGCTGCCTGGCACCACTCTCTGTGCCACAAAGCTCTCCTCATGACTTGTTTGCCCCATACCTTGTCTGGCCTCAGCTTTCCAGGAGACAGAGCCTAGACGGAGCTCAGAGCAGAGTGGCAAGGGAAAAGCAGGAGTAACACGGGTCACAGCTCTTTCAAAAAGGCTGTCCTGCTGACACCTTGTCTCTCCAGCCCGAGCAGCATCTTCATCTCGTGGCAGAGGAACCAAGTCAAGGCAGCACCAGCCTTGGGCTCGTGATGCTCCCTGGACACCATTGCCCTGAAGACACCAGGAAGGAACAAGTTCTGGTGGGGCTGGTTCCCATTACCCCAGGTGTACGAGCCACTTCTGTGTCTCCTCCTCCTGGGATTTCCTTATCCTGGGATTTTCAGGCTAGTTTAGTGCAGTTACCTGACAGGTAGTCACTAACTCTGAAAGTTTCAATCTCATTGCAGCCCAACGGGCCATAAAGACGAGAGGGAAGCCAGCTGCCAGGAAAAGGACTGGGCGTATGTTAGAAAGAACCTATTTCTGCAGGAGTAACCTCAGACACCAGCCATTTGTCAGGGCACATTGATTTTACTGACTCCAAAATTCCAGGGTGGAATTGATTACAAACTGCTCTACCACAAATCAAACTCTCATGGATGAGTTGGTCCAACCAGAGGATCCTGCAACTGAAAGTACATGTCTCCAGCAGCGTGCTTTGCCCAGTGGGTGCACTCCTGGCTCACTTGGTTCACCTCCTGCAAGCTGTTCTTCACCTGCAAGCTGATTTCACCGAAGCCATGAGCCCCCCGTTGGTGTCAGGGGCCAGGCCAGGGGCTGCCTGGATGTGAGCATCCCGTCTTTCTGGTTCCCTGGCAGGTATTGAGCAGGACTGAGGAAGGACTGGTATTCGTGGGACTCTGCCTTGAAGTGCTTCTCTATGGGATTCACACGGCTGCAGGAGGAACATGGACCTTGCTTCCCTTCACTCTGGGTGGTTCAGCAGGTCCACAGAGGCTGCAGAGATATTTAAAGGTAGTGAATGGACATCAGTAACATCTACCAACTGGAAGGAGCCATCTGAGTCCTGAAATTCTTTCCCTTCTTGTCCTGAAAAGACTCAGACTGTTCTGGTTCTATGAAGCACTAGAAAATGTCCCCATGCACTACAGACTGCAAATGCAGCTGGTCTTTCTCACCAGTAGTTCTTTCCTGCTACTTCGTGGTTCTCATCGTAGCTGTACTGATGGGAAGGGAATTCTGGAGCTCTGCAGTCCCCCTCCCACTCAGAGCAGAACAGTTAACAGCACCGGTCTGTCACCCCCTCTGTGTTTCTGTCCGCTGAAGATGCATGCCCCATACTCTCTGTTGTAAAACGTCCACATTCCAGCACAGACCAAACTGCAGGAGGTGGGATAACTGCCAGTGGGGTTGTGGGTATCCCTGCTCCACAGAAAGAGTATCCCAGGTCTCACCACCATCTCCTGAGTACAGAGCAAAGACAGTACCCAGGGCCAGTGCCAGGGCAGCATCGCAGCACGTCTCCAGCGCTCCTAGTAGAAAAGACAGAACCTTTCTTCCCCCTGAACTTCTGCACTCTATGTCCTGGACAGCACAGAGGTGGATAAAGGGAATCCAACCAAAGCTTCCTAATAAATGGGACATGCCTCTTAATTTCCTAGCCCTGGGAAGAGCGAACCTGTCTCTGCAGCCCAGTGCAGAAGGTGTCAGTACTGAGTCACTTCTTTGCTCACACATTCTGTGCCATGAGGAAGTGAGATGAGGAGGGTTGCTGTGGAGGACTCAGCAAAAGAGAGTTCCTTGCAGGATACCTCCAGGTTTTCCATTCGCAGCTGCAAGAGCATGCTTGGAGAGGGGAGATTGTCAGGAACTGGGTGTTTAACTCTGGGAGCCAGCAACTTCCATTCTTTTCATGGAGACACAAGGCTGCTGAGAACTGCCGCAGAGTCACCAGGGAAAGGCAGCAGCACACTGCCATGTCAGGAAAGCCTCAGCTTCCCAGGAGCATCCCAGGAGCATCATTCACCCATGGGCACCCAGATCCTAGCAGGGAGTTTTGTAGTCAGTGGGGACTCATGGTGGAATGATTCAAGGTTTCTCTGCAGCACGGAGCCAGACCTTCATCTTCCTTTTGTTCTTGTCCTTTGGCTGACAGGTCAGTGACAGAATAGGTTATTGGGAAAAGGTGGTCAGGGCTACCTGCCCTACATCCAGCAGGGTGGTGTGCTGGTTGCTCCTGAAATTTTGGAAGTGATTCAACAGCCAGCCCAGAGGAACCCTTTCCCTACCATGACCACAGGCGCAGGAAGAGTTGGTCCCAGCTCTGGAAGCATCACCCTGGGCTGAGGGAGGAGACGACAGGTACACAAAGCAACTCCAGCCAAGGAGCGCAGCACGGGCTCTGTGCAGTGTCACCCAGCCCTCGTAATGAGGATAGCAAATTAGACTTCTTTAAATAACCAGAACCTCTTCAGGAAAGAGAGTATGATCCTCAGATGGCCTGATCTCCAGTTAATCCCTGCAAACAGACACCTCTGATTAGGAGGATTGGTTTCTTCTGGGAGAGGGGCAGATTGAGGGCTTTGCCTGGCAGGAGCAAAGCAGTGACATCTGGTGCTGTGTTTCCTAAACCCCGAGCGCCCCTGACTTCTGTCCCCAATTTAATTCTCAGCCTTTTCTCTTTTCCTCCTCATTCCAGCACCAACCCCCTTCATTAGCATCTGACCTCCAGCACGAGCATCCGTATCTCTCCATCGGTACGCGCAGCCCCTGCACAGGTCACGCCAGGGACCAGAGCGGAGCATTGAGCCTCTGGATCTGGAAGGGGCAGGGAGGTGGGCAGAGGTGGGCAGGAGTCACCCCCAAGGATGCTGCTACAGCTTTGTCTGCAAGGGCTGGGCAGGCAGCAGGGCTGCTCCTGATCCCCTGCACCACTGACACAGATTAGAGAAGCCACATCACTGACACAGAGGTCTCAGTTAATGAGCAGGGGCACTAATGAATCTGCACGTTATCTCAATGTATCCTCTGCCTGTAGGACAGCCCCGGGGCGCCTCAAGCAAGCAAATGAAGGAAACATGTCTATGAGGGCTTGCCATGCACCTGGGCTGCGTGCAGGACAACTGTACATCCACAGCAGCAATTTATACAGGCTCACAACAAACATTTTTGCTGAAGATTTTCTGTAAGATTTGCCAGGGTTTTTACCAAAACCAAAAATCAGATTTCTTTTGTTGTTTGTTTTGGGCTTTTTTTTTCCCCAGTCTCATTTTCTTAATGAGATTCTGAAATTTTGACCCTCCCCCAAGATATACGCTGCTTTCTGTGTTGATGAAGATCAGTTCTGGCTGAAAATAATTTTGATGGAAAATGTTCAGCTGTCTCTCCAGCAGGGTAAAGCCCTAACGGAGCCCCGCGATGCAAAGCTGCTGGCATGACTGAATGCCTTTGCTTTAAGAGACAGCAAAGAGAACTGCCCCTGGCAAGGAGAGAAGATCCCTTTCAATCCCAGCTGCATTCCTGGAGCAGCCTTGGAGACCCACTGAAGTATCTCAAACCACCAGACAGTTGTGAGGAGGAACATGGTGTTTTCTGGCTGTTTTCCTTCCATCCTATCCCACTTGGACGGCTCTGAAAACATCTTCCAGACTGGGCAGCAGAGCAGATAAATGGGGGGGGATGCTGATGAGACTTGGGGCTGAGCTGGGTATTGGGATATTCAGCACCTGGGTAGGCTTGGGTGGACAGCTAGGCACTCAGAAGTGCCCAAGGAGAAGGAAGGGACATCCGTGTTGCTATTTTTGCTAATATGAATCTGGGGCAGCAGTTTTGTAATGGTTCAGCCTCAAGGATCTTTATGGACAGCAGTAGCCCCAAAGTAGGGTGCCACTGGGGAGGGAGTGTGAGCAGGATGCTGGATCCACATGCAATGGGGTCTGTAGAAGAGGTGATGTGGCAGACATGCTGGAGCTGCCACAGGTCCCTGCAGGTAGAGACCTCCTAAAGGTTCCAGGAAGGTCTCACCACCTCACCACCCTGCACTCTTGTCATCCGGAGAGGATCGAGAGGTGAGAATTACGGCTGCTGGGAGCATAAGAGCATCATACAGAGCAGCACCAGCAGAGCAGCACACCTACAGGAACCAAAGGTGGAAGAGCAATGGAGCAAGAACAGGATGATTCTTGGACTTTCCTGGTCCCTGTAGCAGGATGGGTGCATCCAAAACAGTTCTATGAATGCTCTAGCTGCTGACCCTGTCCAGGAATTTCTTTAGAGAGAATGATCTGGCACAGTCCAAAACCCAGAGCCCTTTCTGACAATTTAGCAGTGCAGACAATTGCATTTCTAACCCTGGTAAGTACTACCAGACTCTTTTTAATGTGTCTGCCATGGTCTGCTGCTCCGTAGTGAAAGTGAGGGCTGAGAGTTTGGCATCTAGCATTGGTTCATCCCATAGAGGAAGCAACAAATCATTTTCTGCCATTAGATTCTGGAAGAATACTTTTAAAATAAGAGTTATGGGCTAAAATATCTTTTCTGCATGGAATGGGTAGACAGATCAACTAATCAACTCCTTGCTTAGACACACAAGCAGACCACCATTACCCAACGCTGAGCGGAGATCAGTGGCATGCACTGTTGTAGCAATTTCACATTTGCTGCCATGCGATGGGGCTCTCATTGGCCATTTTTATGATCATTTATGCCACATTTGTCAATTTGTTGGCATCACATTCAATAGCATTATCAACTGGATGAAGTAATTTTGAACGCAGTTTCAATAAAAATACATCTTATGTGTCCCAGCGTGGCAAAGTATCCATGGGAACACAGACTTCTCCAGCCCCACACATGGCATTGCCAGAGGAAGATCTTCATGCTCTTCACCTGGGAAGGATAGACACAGGGACAAGGACAGTAGGAGTCCGTGCAGTGGTGGGAGGACAGACAAATGCTACTGCAACACACTGCAGCACGAAGAGTCTGGTGGAGCCATTTTCCCTTTAGGTGATGTCCTGCACCATGGAGCATTACCCGTGTTGTCAGGGAATGTGGAGGTGTCCTGGGATGGACACACAGTCCTTCCCATCTCACCAGCCTATTCTCACGGACGCAGGGGTGCAACCACCCCCATCTCCTCCACCACCAGCCAGTTATCCCAATCAGCCTAGGAGAGGATTTATGGGGCATGGTGCTATTTCAGGGACTGGACTCAACCAGCCAGCCAGTCTTTTCCAGGTCTAGTTTCCTAATTAAATCCTTGTCGATTCTAACACCTTCCAAACGGAGACATCTGCTTTGTCCACTCATGTATCCAGCACACCAGACAATAAGGTAGTCATATTTTAGTGATCGCAAATCCCAACATGTAGGTTATTTTATTGTACATTTCCTGGAGATTTTGCTTCAGGACAATTGCACTGTACGGCACATTAGGGTGTATGAAACAAGCTAATTCCATCCAAGCAACTTTTTGAACAAAGGACTGCAACCATTTATCTTCTTGCTTAGGCGTGCTAAAGAACACCCACTGTAAAGGCAAATGCAGTTTGCCCAAGGCTTAGTCTCTGCGCATTGATCTGCCCCCAGGGCCAAGACCTCTTAGTGAGAGGAGAAGAGGATGGTATTGTCCAAGCCTGCTGAAATGCATGCGTTGTGGGGGAGAAATAAGCAGAGCCGGTTCTTCCAACCCCAGCTGCTCCCCAGCGAGGGAAGGCTCCATGGTCCTCATCCTGGAGTGGTCCTATAACCTGGGGTCTGGCTTTGGGTGCTGTAACTTGGGGTCTGGTTTGGGAGAAGGTGCTGTGAAAGGCAGCCTGTGGACCCTGCTCACCGGGGTGGCTCTCCCAGCCTTCTGCACCAGGCTGCGCCGGGTTTTCACCCAGCATCCGCTCACCCAAGCTAGGGGATGAGTCGGGGGCTAGAGGGAGCTTTGGGGGTGGCAAAGGGCCCCACTCCCCAGCCGGACCATGCCCACCTGCCAGGGCTGGCTCCATCCCGATGTACCCAGCCGTCGGCAGCAGGAGGGAGGAGGGAACTGTCTGTTTGTATATTTAGCACTGTAACCTTTTGGGGTGGAAAATAGCTTTAAGCGCCAAAGAGGAGAATTAAAGTGCATTTTAATGATATGTGTCTTATGTCTGAATGAGCATCTTGGATTACAATATCATTTGGGTCCATGTGATGAAATCCAGTCAGTGAAAAATCTCCCATCGTCTCTTTCTACATTAATACATGTATTTATGTTTTAGAGCTTAAATTTAATTGTTATGTTCTTTCAAAAGTAATTAAACTAGGCTTCAAATGAGGAAATAACCTCATGTACTCTCTGCCTGCCAACCACACATGAATATTAAAGAAAGTGGTCAGAAACAGATCTATTTGTGAAAAAAATTATCAATTAATTAAATGCAATTTTCCTTCCCCGCAGCTTCATTCAACCTTTATATCAAAAACGACATGAAATGCATCTGTGTTCATTTGTTTAAAAAAATCCTTTGAACACATCTCCATCTCCATTTAAATTAAAAAATGACTTAGCACAAAGAATAACAAAAAGCCTTCTGTGCAGGAATACAATGAGTAATGAACTTCAAATCATATCTGCATGAAAGATTGTCAAGTTGGATATTGTTTTTCCATATGACCTGTTTTTTTCTAATTATTGTATTTTTTCTGGCTCTGATTTTATAAACAGTGGCACCTCTCCCCTTAGCTGGCTTAAAAAGAGGTTTGTTTGATCTTTGACATTTCCTATTTCACAGGCTTCTTTGCAAGCGTCACACAATAGAGCCTTGTTGGTCTCAGTTTAATTAAACACAATTACGTTGCTTTAAGTAGCAGAGGCAGTGACACTTTAAAAATTTCGAACTCAAACAGTTCCTTTTCTGCTTGAAAAATAATACAGTGTCAGTGAATAATTAAAACACACGAATCATCAGAATTAATTAGCATCTTAACACTTTTAAGTGCTTAAGTCTTTATTTCTGGACATTTCGTTGGAAATGCTTTTTGGAGACTGCTAGAATTTGCAAGCAGCTTTTTGGTGATATTCTGCAGGGTCACGGACAGAGACCTTCACCTTTCTCAGCAGCCAGGAGAGGAGTTAAATCCCCGCAGCGTGCCACAAGGTCACCTGCGAGATGAAATCCTCCGCTCCCCGTCTCCTCTGAATATGCAAAGCTGACTCCTGCGCCAGCACAGCCCCCCCATGCCGGAGCGTTCCGCAGCACCTTGCAAGCTGAGTCCTCTAGGAACCAGCCCTATTTCTGTGCAATTCAGATCCATGCTGATTTTCTGGTTTCTCCACCAAAAAAACCAGAAGATGTGCATCCATTTCCAAACAGTGTGGTATCAGCCATAGCTGAGAAGACCCAGAGAGGGTTTTCTCATCACCTCACCTTCTCTGCATGGACTGGAGACCTCCAGAACTGCTCCAGCGCCGGCTCTGCAGCACTTCAGGCTTCCAGTCACTTATTTCTATGCAGTTCACATGCTCTCGTACAGTAATCTGTCAATATTCAGTGCGGTCATTCCCATCCACCAGCCCATCAATATTTATTGCAGTAATTTCCACCCATCTGAATAATAGAAATTGCAGATGAAAAAGCTGGTCAGCGGCAGCCACAGGAAGGAAACTGGGTGTCGCAGTTCTCAGTCGAGTGCCTGGAAGAGGCTGCTCTCGACTTGAAACGTAGCTTGGTGCCTTTCATCCCATTACACCTACTTGCTCCAAACCAGTTCTTCTTCCTCTTTCATGAGTACACTTTTCAAATGATAATGGGCTGGTGTCACGACCTTGCCGAAGCAGAGACTGCCGTGCTAAAAATATTAACGCTTTTCATCTTTGCTTCCGAGTCCCAAACGGTTTTGCTGGTTTTCTCTGAACATTTCAAACATATTGATATCATTATAGAGATGAACTTGCCCCTTTTTTGACTATAATATGATAATCCACTGCATAGGCATGCGAATTTTGATTTCATAACCATTTTGGCTGTGTGACACCCAGGCGGCACCTCTCTGCCCATCAGACTGTTGCATCATGGGGCAGAGAGGTGACTTATTCAGGACACCACAGCAGAGCCAGGAACAGAGCCCTGGATGTCTACAACCCAGTGTGGTCTTCAACACACTCACACGTTCACTGGAAATGTGGATGCAATAATTCCATCTCATATCCTACTGCTGTCCAAGCTAGATCTTCTTAACCCACCGCACTGGCCAGTCAAAGGGATCAAGTCCTATTGTACCTACAATACCACCTTTGGAAATCTGGCAGGACCAAAAGCATGGTGCACAGCCAGCTCCAGGCATCCTCTGCACTCTGGGGATGTTCAGGACCAGTAACCAGAATGTTGGAAACCACCTGAGGAACCTGAGCACAGTCCATGGGACCCAGCAGGATGCATGCCAGAATCCTGAGTGAACTGGCTGATGTAGTTGCCAAGCCACCCTCCATGATATTTGAAAAGTCATGGCAGTCAGGTGAAGACTGGAAAAAGGAAAACATTGCAACCATTTTCAAAAGGGCAGCAACGACAGCCCTGGGAACTGCCAACCTGTCAACCTCACCTCTGTGCCTGGGAAGATCATGAAACAGATCCTCCTAGAAGCTCTGCTAAGGTACATGGAGGACAGGAAGGTGATTTCAGATAGCCAGCATGGGGAAAGTGCTGCCTGACCAGCCTAGTGGCCTTCTATGATGGAAAGACCAAGACAGTCCAAGACACCACCAAGGCTTGTAAAAGGCCACCTGCAGACAAGCCTTTCTCTGCTTCTTGCTACGGCAGATGAGTTGAGTGACCATGCCTAGATCCCCACCACCTTTGGGCCTCACCTGCGAAACAGGAATCAAGGTAGCTCCCAGTCCTGTCCCTCCTGGGAGGGTCAGTTAAATCTTGGACAAATAGCTCTGCTCTTGGCTTTTGCATCCTTCACCTGCAGGGAAGACCTGGCTGGTGATACCTCTGTCGGGGCTGAGCAAACAGCAGGGGTTTGGAGCCTGCCAACCTCCACTATCCAGCCATGAGTTGATGGGGATATTACTTGGACTGGCCAGTGCCTCCTGAACACAGACCCAGTGCTGGCTCCTGTGACCACCGCCCTCCAAAGCCAAGACGTCTTTGCTTGGTCCCCTGTGGTGTTTACAGATGTGTCACAGCTGGACTGTGGGTAGTAGCCAGGCAGGGCCTGATGACCAACAGCACGGGTTGTGCTCTGTGTGTGAACTTGAGCTGTGTGTCTCAGTGCTGTGTGCTGAAGCTCTGCATGAGCTGGAGTGGGGATTGAGCTCCAGGACTTGCTGATGCACCCATCATCCTCAGGCTCTGAAGCAAAATGTTCCACCTGTGCTAGAAAATTGACTGTGGCCCTGCATGCCTCCTGAGACAGTAGACAGTGCTCTTCTGGGAGCATCTCCTGTTCAACCAGTGGTTGCCCCCTGCAGCACGCTGCTCCTGGATGATGCTTGCCAGGCAGGGAAGGAGGCTGTGGCTACCACCCTCTTCCTCATACAGTCTTAGGCCACACCACGTCAGAACCTCAGGCATGGTGGGATGCTGGGCAACAGCTATCCAGTAGGTCTAAGCTCTTCCTTGCAGGGTTGTTTCTGTGAGTCCAGAGGAGGCCACAAAGTTGATCCGAGGGCTGGAGCACCTCTCCTATGAGGACAGGCTGAAGGAGTTGGCGTTGTTCAGCCTGGAGAAGAGAAGGCTTTGGGGAGAACTAATTGCAGCCTTCCAATACCTAAAGGGACTACGGAAAAGCTGGAGAGGGGCTGGTTACCAGGGAGTGTAGTGATAGAACAAGGGCTCATGGGTTTAAACTAAAAGAGGGGAGATTTAGATTAGACATTAGGCAGAAATCCTTCCCTGGGAGGGTGCTGAGGCCCTGGCACAGGGTGCCCCGAGAAGCTGTGGCTGCCCCTGGCTCCCTGGCAGTGTCCAAGGCCAGGTTGGATGGGGCTTTGGGCACCCTGGGCTGGTGGGGGGTGTCGGGGGTTGGAACGAGATGGGCTTTGAGGTCCCTTCCAACCCAAACCAGTCTATGATTCTATGCTCCACAGCAATCAGCCACCCATCACCTTGGGACAACACACACATCATAAGGGCATAGACTTGCCCTCTTCTCTGCATAGCCACCCTCCACTCAGCTTTTTCTCTACCAGTCCTGGCACAGGAACAGGAAAATCCCTTCTCCTTTTACACCAATGATTGACTTTTTTATGTTGAACTGGGGACGCTCCTCAGAGGATGTGTCAGAGCACATCCCAACCTGCAAAGCTCTGCAAATCTGCCTCTGAGACATGTCCAGCTCTGACCTCTGAACAGATTTTCCAGGAAGACTTCATCCCCTGAGATGATGATGGCATGGGTGGTCCTGCTATCAGAGGTAATTACAGCAAGTGTCCTTTTTGTGGTACTTTGGGGAAATCTCAGCTTTTCAGGTAGGAAAAGTGGACATTAGTGTCCCAGTCACTCAGGGTAAAACTGGTGATACAGAACCAACAATAAAGTTCTTGTCTACTGTGAACTCCAGCAAAAGGCTTTGAAAACGAGGCAATGTTTTCCTTAGATAACTGATAATAGTCTGGGTATAATGTGCAGCCAATTTTATACTTAGCAGCTTTATACCTATAGCAGGTGTTTGTTCAGGAGAGATTTCACAGTACAGAGAGAGGTAAATCGCACATTTCTTCCTTTAATGGGCCTTGGGCTCATTAAACAACATTTCACTTTCTTGTGCACAAGGATTTTATTCATTAAAGGGATTCACTCTGTTTCCAAGGGTGTTCTTTTCTCTTTTACTGAAAACGCACCTAACGTGTTGAAAGCTGCACATCTGGGCAGGGGACAGGCAGTTGCTGTGTCCCTCCTCCCAGCCTGGGTGTACTTTTTGCCTCCACAAGTGGTTCCTCTCACTTTGAAAATAAGCAACTTGACAAATTCCATGTTTTCCAGATTAATTCTTTTCTGAAAGACAAATTATGTCTTCAAAAGATGCCTTTTTCAGCCTGAAAATAGGCAGACTCACAACTGGCAGACCCAAAAAGGCACGGAATTTGCCTGCTTTGAGACAAAGCAGCTTACCAAATTCAAAAATCTCTGCAAAATCATTGATTTCTGTTTGGTTTTTTTCCCCCGACATTGATCATTTATCTTCTCTTGCCTCTAAAATCTGTGCATGAGCCTGTTTCTTCAGGACAGGGCTCTGTGTACTGGGGACAACCTCCACTGGTAAGGTACACCCAGTAGGAATTATCTGGTCAAGAAAGAGCTCTGCTGTGTGGGACAATCCATATCATTCCCGCATCCCTCCTCACAGGTTTGGGACTTACGAAGCCAAGAGGCTGCCCTTCTCCTTAATAGCATGGATGATGGCCATGCCACTCGAAAGCAGCTTTTGTGCTGACATCTGGACCCAGCCTTGGCATGGACCAGAGGAGAGCATCTCTCCAGCCTCTCCGCAAGGCAGGGAGCCTGCGCAGCCATGGGATGGGTCACAAAGTCCTTCACTCCCCACAGTAAAACATTTGTAGCCACACGCTAAGGACCAGGCAGGGTTTGAAGACAGCGGCCCTAGCAGGATTTGGTCATCAGAAAATCCAGATGTTGCCACTGCACATTGGAGGTCCCCTCCCACATCAGCCCCCTCCAACCAGCTCCTGCTGCTTCTGTTCCTTGAGGCTAATTTAAAGAGAGACCATGAAGGCTCCTTGTTCCTGATCTGCTAATTCTCTCACGTTCATAAGGTCTTGATGGGATTTACTGAACTGACAGGCAGCTGTAAGGTAGGAATTAAACCAAGGTAAAGGTCCACTAGTTCAGGCAACTCCGGAGACATAACCTGGAATAAACACGGAAGGCTGTTGGAAAGTGTTGCATATTTTGCTGCTCTCAAAATTAATTTTACTGCTCAAAAGTTCAGCCCAAATGCCTTATTCCCAACACCTGCATCATGATTTTTCTAACTGACTTGCAACCCAGTAATAGCTCCAGCTATATAACTCAAATCCAGAGCTGAACGATGCAAGAGCTGAGGATAACTTGCACCTTGGGTTCAGAGGCACAGCTCCTGAACCTTGAGCCACAATGTGAGTGTGGAAGCACAGATGTCCTGCTCAGAAGATGCAGTTGTTAAAGTTTCTGGCTTCATACTAAGGAAGAAAAGATCAGATGTAGCAGTTCACCCATGCCATCAACAGCTCAATTCAGTGGGATAAGAGTGTTTCTTCTGAGAAAAAGGCGGTGAACTAGAAAGAGCTTCAAATTAATGGCTATCTAATTTGGCAATGGGATTTGAAAGTTCCTGATCAAAGAGAGATTAATGGTCCAGATTTAAAAAAAAAAATACTAAAAGAAACAGATGCTTCATGTTTGCACACTTGGCAGAGCTATGAAACGAGGCAGGAACAGCCCTGCACCAGCTCCAGCACACAGCCTTGAAGGAGGACTGGGTCTACCACAGTCTCCACCACCAGCAAATCAACACAGTAATTTAATAAAAAGTTCAAGCATCATTTCTTTTGTGTCCTTTCTAACAGATTTTATTAATAGTTTGCTGTCTTAAATTAGTCACTCAGTTCAGGCCCGTGGGAAGTAAATAAATACTTGAGAAAACAAATTGTGATGGCATCATCACTTTTGGTGGGATGCTCTGTTCTTTCCCACCAAATGTTCAGGGTTTCCCAGGCTCAGGCTTTCCGCACTGTAGAGCTTTGCAGGTCCTTTGTGATAGGAAAAACAACAATAAAAGTTTGACCCATTCTTTCTTCCTGAAGAAGAAAGGCCTGGAAAAAAGCCCTGTAGGAATGAAATCAAAGATGAAAATTAAGAGGATAGCTGACTTAGCTCTTCCATCCAAAGCACTTTCTCATTTGAACACGTTTGAGCTTTTTCTTTTTTTTTCCTTCAAAGCTAAACGGCAACAAAAAAAGAAAAAGTTAATGATTTTTGGGGGTCAAATAAACCATTTCTTTCCATTCACCCCTGAGACTCTCAGTTTTGTGTCAAGCAATTGACAGTGATTCCAAATGGAGAAATATTTATCTTGAAAAAGCACACTCATTTCTTTAATGCAGATAACCCCTGCAACAACACAGATTCTCCTTCACTCCCTTCTGCAGCTTCTCGCTGAACGAGGCCCTGCTCCTGCTCAGTCTCTGCCCGACCACCCGAAGGAGCCCGGCTGAGCACAGCCTGCCTCAACCTGCCTCAAGGTCTCCGTGGCTTCTAAACTCTGGGCCAGTTCTTCAGCTGCTGGAAAGGACGGCGCACACCAAGCACATGCCTGTACATATCTGTGGATTCATCACTCTGCGTTGGTTGAAAAAATCATGGGAAAACTCAAAAGAATACAGAGATTTGCTATTTTTTTAAATTAAATGCTTTCACTTTTTCTTCTCTTTTGCTTTATTTTTATTTGTTTCATATTAGAGCAAAATTATTTTCCCAAGTTTTGTAGCTCGGCCAAGTAGAATCATAGAATCATTAAGGTTGGAAGAGACCTCCAGGATCATCTAGCCCAACCGTCCCCCCACCACCTATTCCCCACTAAACCATGTCCCTAAGTACCACATCTAACCTTTCCTTAAACACTCCCAGGGTCGGGGACTCCACCACCTCCCTGGGCAACCCGTCCCAATGCCCAATCACCCTTTCTGAGAAGAAATTTCTCCTCATCTCCAACCTGAACCTCCCCTGGCACAACTTGCGGCCATTCCGCAAGTAAATGATTTTATAAAGGTCGACTTATTTGCATTTCACAAAAAGTCTTTAATCCAGAGCAGTGGCCTCGAGCTGACAGATGCACATGGAGTCAGTGAAATCCCCCTTGCTCACTGTGACCCCTTCATGTGACAAAGAACCTTTTCATCTTTGCTCAGTCCAAAAACTCGGAAACACAGATGCCTTTATAGAGGGAATCAAAAGAGACAGGAGCCCTCTACTTTGGAGATGCAAAGCCAGCCATGATACTAAACTCCCTCAGGCAATCATGGAATGATAGGTCATGGGGTCTTCAAGACCAGCAATGGTTATGGCAGCTTCAGAGGTTTAAAATCAGAAATCTAGTGGCAAAACCATGAAATGGCTTGTAAATTCCCTCTGTATCTCTGTATTTTCCCATGCCTGCCCCTACTGATATCTGTGAGTACGGAAAGCACCATGGGGCTTTGGCTACATCAAGGAAATGCCCACACCTACAGCGTGGTGACACGACCAAGATGACACACTTGGAAGGATATTGCTTCACTTGGAAGTGCCTCTACCTTGGAAGGATATTACTTCAGATTTTCTTATGGTTAGACTCTAACTCTGATTTTAACAGATAAAATACTCAAATAATCAGGAACCAGAACTTTAAATAGACACAAAATAGCTGAAGTGATGAAATCACAGGGAGAAACACAAAATCATCAACTCTTACCAGTGCTCCTGCACCCTCAGTCTGAGTCAGAAAACTCGAGGGACCGAAATGACTTCATATGTCATGCAGTGCCCAGAGCACCAGGCATCGGCGGTGGCTCCTCAGCTGTGTCAGCTGCAGCACGAACATTGCTGCGTTTCTGTTTGAGTCACTGCTGGTGACACAGGGAAAGGCTGTGCCATGGCATCGGGTATCTCCTTTTATTGCTGACGTCAGCGGAGATATCTGCAGGATGAGCATGGCTTTCTCTTAATCTTTATGTAGTCACAGATTGCAAGGCCAAAAGACACTGTCTTGACCCGCTAGCCTGGTCTCCTGCTGGCACAAGTTCACAGCACTGTCCTGGATTTGTTTTTTGTAATGTGGAGAATTGTCCACATCTGATTTACAACCAAGCACCAGAGGTTCAGGGGCCAGCTCTTCTGAGTAACGACTTTGAGTCTAAATGGATGTGAATCAGATGCAAAACCCATTGCTGTCTCCAGCAGCCACACAAACAGCTAAAACAGAACATGCTGTTTACAACTCTGAGATATTTTAATCTAAACATGGTATTTCCAGTGCTTTTTGTTGCATCAGGGGTCCTAAACCTGTCCGGTATTTAATTTTGAAATGGTTGTATTAGTATTTTGTGAACCAGACTTTGCTCCTGCAAAGGGCTGCTGCCTGTGTGCTGCGCATCCCTGTCTCAAATGAATGCTCAGGAGCAGGGGGGGCACAGCACAGCTGTCACCTCAATAATCTGAATTTTATAGGCCATCTGATTAGTTTTCAGTGAGGTTTGCTAGCCTGCCACACCATGTATTTGCTTCACCTTGGGGAAAGGAAAAAAAAACCAAACCCACGAACAAAACACCCCAAAAAATTTAATTGAAGTGCAAACAGTGCTTTAAGTGTTATTGTCATGTCTTCTCATGGAAGCAAAGCAATATTGGCAGAGAAATCAACACAGACTTTTCTCTCTGCCGCGGACTCTGCAGGATGTCCAGGTCCCGGAGCGCTGCCCCGCGCAGGGGCATTTCGCCCAGTAGCACCATTAGTGCCGCAGCCCCCTCCCAGCGCTGCTCAGCAGGAAAGGTCAGTCCAGCCGCTAATCCCAGGGCAAAGAGTGGCAAAATGTGTCCCAGGCTAGTGAGTGCAGCTTACCTGTGTTTGTGAAGAGGTGTCACCTTGCCAGCCAGGGCGTGTATCTACCGTGAACTGTAGATATATTTGATGTATTTCCCTCCTTTCTCTTCCTTGTTCATAAATGCGTTTGTTAATGCACACGGAAAACATTTCCCTCTGCGAAGCTGACCACGTAAAGGATGCCAAAGACTTGCAGAACCTTTCCCTGTCATACCAGCTCTCCAGCAAGGGATCTCCTGGCCCCGTAAGCCCAGGCTGCTGCGCGCTCACACCAGCGTGTTCTCAGACATGCACTGGGAATGACGCCTTACTGCCAGTCTGCCCAGTATGAGAACTCACTGCCACCTTCCGTGCACCTACCAGCACATCAGCTGGAGAGAAACAGAAACCAAGGCTCTGGGTGCTGGGCTGGGGCTGTGCAGAAAGCTGATGCATGCCGTTAGAAGATTGATCCAAGTGGAGAAGATGGACACAGAAGACCTCTCCACAGAACAGGGGCTGGATCAAGCATCTCAGCTTGGCCCCAGTCCAGGGCCATGGCATCCCACAACCTAAGGTCATTCATTCTGGCACAAGGGGAGGACAGGACATGCTGTGCTGAGATGCCAGGAAGAGAGCTGGCAGCTGGAGGGGTGGGTGCTCAGCTGCACCTTCTCCATTCATAGAATTTTCCTACTTACAGTGCATAATATTGACCAAAAAATGACCATGCACCTTGCTATCCTTGGCAGAGGCAGCTCAGGTCAAGGCTGTGCACAGGTCTTCTGTGCACCTAGGCTCTGCAGCAACCTACAGAGGAGATGCTGGGAGACTTGCATGGCTCTGAAAGACCTGCTCTTCTGTAGAGCTGGAGGAGAGTGCCACTCAGCCGGGTTCGTGCACACCTACGGCCTGGGCGGGCTGCCTAGGCAGGATGGTATTTATGTTGAGCCTCTCTGCTTAGCTGATTAATGGGAATCTGGGGGGAGTACATAGCTGGTGGGCTGCAAGATGCCTTGGACTTCTAGGGATGTTCTTGCTGCGACCTGACTCCCATATCAGGCTGGCTTCAATGCAGAGACTTTCTGGATTGCAACAAGAGTTGTTCTGTCCCCTGGTCCCTAGAAATCCCTTTCCTGTCACCACCAGGCTGTGTCCCTGCTCCCTGGTGTCCTCTGCATCCCCTGTCAGAGCACAGGTAAGAGACAAGCAGCGTGACACACCCCACCATGGTCATGACTCCACATGCTTCTGCTTTTCCCTTCTGCCCTGAAAAGCACATCAGTGAGGTCTGAAGGTCAGGTTTGTCCTACAAGGAGACCTGGGACCAAGTGACAAGCCAGGGTGGTCAGCGAGGAGATGAACAATAGCGTTTTGAGGTAGTGCTTGCTCAGAGGACCCTGGTGGTGTCAGGTCCCGGCTGTGGCCCCAGGTCACCATGTGTCCTGACAAGATATGGCCACCATGAGATAGTAGTTGAGGTCACTGTGAAGATAAAATCCATTCTAAAAATGCATTCAGTGCACTACAAAACAAAAGAAGATGGAATAGTCACCAGGATACAGAGAAAGAGATGGAACTGCTGAAGTATATTTGAAGCAAATGTATAGGCTGAAGATCTCACTGGTCCTTTACTAGATGGAAACTAGCTGTCACTAGCTGTCACTAGCAGTTACCACAGTTCCAAGGAATTCAGTAAACTGTTTTGTTAGTATCTGGAAACAAAGTGGGAGATGCTTTCCCACCAAGCTGAGATAACACAGAAGTGTCTGCTCCATCCCTAAGAGAAGGAGGGTGTTAAACTGCAATTGAGAAAAACAAAGTTTAACTGATTGCTTAAAAACTTCAAAGCTAAACAGCTCCAATAACCTGCAACCAAGGGTCTGGAAGGGGATGCTCTCATAGGATGATGATATTTTTAATAAATCTAGGGATGCCATGAAAGATTTACAAGGCTGGGAGAAAACAAATGCTGTGGCAGTCTTTGCCCAAGATCAGTGGGGAGGTGCAAGGTAATTAGAGAGGTGTCACCCTGCTATAAACACCGAGGAGACTCAAGGAATGGCTGTCACGTACTCAGCGGTGGCTGTGGAGGTGGTCACGTACCACCATTAATGATACTTGGTAAACAGGGTTCTCGGGAGAACGCAGTCAGTTCTTGAAAATCTCCCTCCTGGTGAAATAGGTGGGGTTTAATAAGGAGCGTATTTAATTTATCTATGAACAGGCAAAAGGGTGAATTGAGGGTGCTACAAAGTGAGAGAAACTGTGAGACTTGTGAGCCCAAGCTGGAAAAGCTCAAAGTGTAAATAAGTTGCAATTGAGAGTGCAAATACGCAACCTCAGGAGTACTTGATTTTGGCATGTGATGCATTTTACAGCAGGTCATACCTGTATACAAGGATTGCAAGGCTTCAGAAAGCGTGCCAGATGCGTTTGGCTGAGGGAAAGAACTTGGGGAATCCATGAGCTGATATTCAGGCAGCCACACAAGCAACTGGAGTCATCTCTCCTGGTCTTGGCATCTATGGAGATCTTCCAGAAATGTCCTCCACTGAAAGATTCAGCAGATCTTCAACAGATTTAGTGCAGTGTTTGAGAAGAGAGGGTTTGTGTTCCATATCTTAATATACCGCTACCTAGAAAAAAACATAATTCAGCCTTCCTCAAAGAATTACACTTATTGTAAGACTTCTTATCTTTAAACATTACAGAGCGCAGAGAAAATAAACTGACCAAAACAAGCTGATTACACAACGTATTTCATAGAAAAATAAGTAGTTTAAACTGGCAAGAAACTGGAGAAGTTTCCTAAATGAGGCAGAAACCACTGTGAACATAAAAATTAATCCTATGGAAAATGTAATGTTTTTCAGAGCAGAGTTAATGAGTTTGGTTAATCGCCAGCCTGCAGTGGGGGCTGCTGCTTGCCGTCAGGGGCGATGGCCAGTCTTGGCTCCTCATCCCTCCAGGTTGTGTTTTACGGCCTCTCAGTACATGAAACTGCTGTTTGCTCCGTTCTCAGGCAAGCTGGGAAATACCAGTTCACAAAGCCCCACATTTCTTCTTGGGAACATCTCAGTTTGGGGAAAGCTGCCAGTTCACAGGGACCTGGGGCTTCCAAGGCTGCAGGTCTGGTGGGCAGCAGCTGGCCAGCTCAGCCCCAGTGCAAAGCCTCGTCTCGTGGTGCCACTGCAACCAGCTGGGTCACCTCTGACTGGGGACACTGGGCTTCCTCCCCCCGCCAGGCGCTGGGAAACTGGGCTTAGGCAGCTGCTGCTCTTAGCAGTGATGCTGACTGACAGCTGTCAATCTCACAGCCCTGGAAATGTCTGGTGCATTCTCCATTCAAAGGAAATGTAGAAACGTTTCAGTTTCAGCCCAGCCTGAAACCAAATTTCAACTACCCCAAATATTCATTTTCTTGGAAATCACTTTTTCCGATGAAGTTTCGATTCCTTTTTTCAGGAGGTGCCTAAAGACGTAGCGCTCATGTCATCAGTGGGCAGCAAATACAGTTCTCCCCATGGCTGGTGCCAACCACAGACGCACCCAGATGCCCTGGAATGGGGACCATCAGGTTTCTGAGTGGGTGAAATTTAGAGATATGTTCAGGCTCCTACAAGCAAGAAACAAAATATTTGCATAAAATCCGCTTCCCCTGCACCTGTGTTATTCCTGCCCTGAATGATGAAATGCTGCCCTACTTCTGTATCAATCAAAATGCCTAAAGACATAGTCCAGAAGTACTCCAGACTCTGAATGCTTGTGACAGCACTGATAGGATCAGTAGGACGGCTAAACCCTTGAGGCTCCAAGAAAAAACAGAGTTTTTCAATATATATCTATTTCTGTTATTCCTTATATCTTTTGCTGCATTTCTCCATCATGAGGACAGAGACATTAACCTTATTAAATCTTAAAATCTTAAAAAAAGGGAATCTAAATCCTACTAATTCCCTACTCCTATGCAAAAAAATAAAATATAATTGCAAAATCGTGGGGCATGGACTCCCTTCTGATGTTACTAAAGCTCCAGGCTAAAATGATTTTCAAGATCTCATGACAAATATATAACAAGAGAAGGAAAAGAACTCAGGTTAAATCCATTTTTACTACGGCCACACAGCTACTTGTAACTGCTGCAATCCATGATTTTTTGAAATGTTATTTCATCATATGTTGTATGGTTTTATTAGCTGATCTGATTTTCAGCTTGGTAAAGTCACTCTCAGTTGTGAACTCAGGAGTGGGCTCCAGAGCTGCCCTTGCTCCTTCTGCCTGCACTTGTTGGTTGGTCAGCATTGCTTCTGGTTCCCAAATGGCTTTTAGATTTTCCCTTCTTATTTCGTGTTTCCCTTCCCCAACCCTGCAGCTGGACACTCTTGGGTGCTGGGTCTAAGAGCACCAAATTTGCATTTTCAGATATGCAAATTAACGTCTGGGGTAGAATTGTTGTGTTCAAGGAAAAAAAAAGCCATCAAAACAAAACACAAGAGCAATAGGAGACACGACAGAACGTGCAGAAACTTTCTTGTTTCAGTTCAGCTGTCAGTGCACAACGTGAACTTCCACCTTCCAAGAATCTGGAAAATGTCCCTGTATTGCGTCTCTGCAAAGGCATTAAAATGATGCTTTACCTCCTGAAGACCCTGTTTCCCTGGTTCTGAGCTGTCACCATCCCAAAAATGTGAGAAACCAAGTACAAGAGGAACCATCGGAAAGAAAACACCACTTTGCTCTAGCTGCTGCACAGCATGTTCCTGGCCAGCCTTGTAGATTGCCAACAAAATATGAATTAAATGCATTTACTGCCAGTCCTGCAGCTAAACAGAGGAGCTGGCAAACAGGTCCATCTGCTGCAATGTTCCCCTGTCCATACTAATGAGACCCGGCTCCTCAGAGATGATCTTGGTTTCAAGGCGCACCCAGGGGTACGTGGGTGAGAAGAGGAGGAATTGGCCATCGATACATCACCTGCAACGGAGACCCTGGCAGAGCCATCGCAGCTTGGCCAGATCTAAGGGGTCTGCTCCCACGGGAACCGCAGACTGCCCGTCACCTGCAGCGGAGTGGCACGCACCGACGTGGCACTCACCAGCGTGGCATATAACCATTGCATGGACCAGCTCTACCTGTTTGTAGAGCAGTGACATGCAGGCGCTGGGAAGGAGGAGAAAGCATGCTCTCCAGGGCAGGAGACACCCAGATAACCAGCAGGGAAAGGACAAGGAGTGCCCAAACGTCAGGGCTGAAGGACGTCTGAGGCTGCCTCTGGATCTTACTGATTTTTCTACTCTTACACAGTGCTCTGACCGTGCATATCAAGATGGGGATCAGAAAGACCACAGGAGCAGAAAGCAAAGCCATGCAGAGCTCCCCAGTCGGGACACAGAAGACGCCAAGAGGCAGCTGGGAGCAGGAGCTGACAAGGATGACAAGCACCCCAGGCGCAGCGCGGCCAGCCCGCACCCCTGGGACCGAGCGTCAGGGTGGCCGTGCGTGGGGCACGGGGCTCCCGGCAGACGGGGGGTGCGAGCTGTACTGCGAGACGGCGGCACAAGGGGGCCCAGCTCGGGTGGTGTAGGCTCTTAGCACCGGGGGTGCCAGCCCACACATGGTTTGCATCCAACCTTGCTGTAGAAGCCACAGAGCACAGCATTTTGCCTTATAATTATCTTTCCACCTTCTCTCTTCAATGTCCCAACTAAGCTCTGTTAAGAGAGTCCATTACAGTCTTTATGAATGTCTTCCAAGGTCTAATTACCTTTATTACTACAGACTGCACCTCACTTTTGGTCTGAGAGTGTTTGATTCCCAGTTTCCATTGTTGAACTTTGCTAATTTGTTATATATTAGATTGATTCCCAGTACCTCCTGGGTCTGCTGGACCCCTCTTGCATGTGGGGGGCAGGACAAATCCTTCAGCCCTGTCATACCAGTGTGACCAGTCCTCCACCATCAGGTTATTCCTTTCCTGCTGGCGTAAAGGCAGCATCAGCAGAGCTGCTTGGGAACACCCTTTTGTTCTGGTACAGGCTGATGAAAGCTGCTAATTGTTCAAGGACATCTGTGATACGCTTCAGAAATACATGAGAGCATTCCCCACACCCCAGATAGAGATGGAGCATCTTTCACGGCACATCACACGCTGATGCTAGCCCCAGGGCCTGAGTGGGGTGGTGCTGGCCCTTTGGGGCCCTGGGCTGAAGTTTGGGTGAAAGATCTTTGCGGCCAGTTTGCAGCAGGTCTGCTGCATCTTCCTTTGCCCGGCACCATCACTCCCCAGCCCTGCTCTCTGAACCCAAAGCAGGAGCTGCTCACAGATTGCTGCTGTAGCTCAGGGGGTTTGCACAGGCAACTGGATGCTGTCTGCACGCATGTGCCATGAAAGGGTGTATCAGAAAAAACCTTGAACACCAAGTCTGATCACTCTGATATCTCACTATCTCTGTTACCTACACAGCCTCAGTGCAGGGCTGTAGGAGCCAGCACCCCCCTCACCTGATCTCAGCCTCTAAGAGCAGGTGCCAGTTCTAAGCCAGTCATCTCAGCTTTGCCCTAGACCAGCACCAGCTGAAAGCCAATTTGTCCATTCTATGAGAGGAGCTATGAAGATCCATGAGGTTAGGTGTGGTCCAAAATCATGGTTTCTTCATTTATGCTGCCAACTGTGTCCTTGGCTGCAAAACTGTGAACATATCTCTTGCTTTTGCCAGCACATGGTACCATCAAAGATGAGCATGGCCAATACTTAAACTCTTTAGGGACATGTGAATATGGATCATACAACAGTTTATGTTGGATGGGACCACAGGTCCCTTTCATGAAGGGCATTAGGACTATAAGCAACATTTCTGGGCACCTTCAGCTTTCCAAGCTTTGGGATTTCAGATGCCTAGGGCTATCAGAGCAAGGTAAATGAGTGGGAACAAGAGGCAATAGTGAAGCTTTTGAAATTCTTAAATATCACAGTGAGAACAAGTTAGATATGAGCTCATGAGGGGTTTTAGCAGCATATCCAAGCCTGAAACACTGTGAAAAGGTAGCTTAGGCCCTGTGGTATGTCCCACTGCCCACCTAAAACTTTCATTCCTTACCCTTTGGTTTAAGGAAGTGGACAACCTCGTTCAGTACCTTGTAAATTAACTGAAAGGAAAAGTAAACAGAGCTCCAAAAGTATCTGCAAGGGACAATCTGACAGACACAGCACAGCCCATAGCTCCAGTCTCTGGAAAGAAAACGTGCCACTGCCATGCAACCTGGGAATGTCATGGCTGGGAAGGATCATGGGATATGGAGCTTTCCGTAGGAGAAGGGCATTGAATTAGATCACGAGGCACCCGACAGCTGCAGTGCATTCCCTGCAACCCAGGTAGCACACGCTGATCTGCATTTTGCTGAGGGAAAACAAATGTGTTTAGCAAAATGGCAGAACTTGGGGCAAACATGCCTTTTGCATACAGCAATGTGGGTTTACGCAACCAGGCCCCACTCCAGAGCACGTCAGTAGAAGACTTCTGAATAAATACATGAGAAAAATGTTTGTTTATTTATGAGGGACAACCCTTTTGTGAGATAAGCACGTCCCACCTAATGCTGGCCCTGGTGTGGACCTTGCTCTGGTCCTTGTAGCTCCAGGCACAAGTCAGGGCCATCAGAGAGCCCTGAGCGTGTAGGTGTCCTCAAAGCAGTTCAAACTCCTTCATCCCTGCTTTTTCCTTCCCTAACTAATCAATTTAGGAAATTTATGGTATTTACAGCTTGGCTCCAATCTCTTGTTTGTGAAAATGCAAATGAAACATTGTTGAAGCTTGTCGGGCTGGAATACACAAAGCCTTTGTGATATGCTGATTTCTCACACCAGGCTCACCCTCCTGCCAGGCGGCTGATTGAGCTGCCACCTTCCCAACTACTCTTTTCCCAGGCAGCTGGAGGGTGTGGTGCCACCAACATTTTTTTAGTGGCAAAGCCAGTTTAAGAAATTCCTGCCCCCACCCCTTCAGTTGTGTCAATACAGCTGGCTGGGGAGCTGTGTGGCAACTTGGATGGTTTGCATGGTCACATAAAAAGAATATTTGGGAGGGAGTATTTTTATACACCTGGCTGATGTCAGTGGTCTGGTCAGAAGGGACCCTGCTCAGCAGAGAGGACATTAAGTTACATCAGGAACAAGCAGCCAGGGGGTGGGAAATCCTTAAACCAACATTGCCACCAGTGAAAATATCATCAGCTGACACCCTGATGGCATCCCGACCTCTGGCTTCACAGGCACCTACAAGTTACATACTAGTTGATCATACCTGTGCAACCATCCCAGTACATCTCATGGTTGAAGACTCACCACCAGGTTTCCACAGGCAGCCCACCTGAGACACGGCCAGCACAGCTCAGTGCCTTTCCCTTTTCACCAGTGGGCTGGGCGAAGGCTTCTCATGGGTGCGTGGAGACCCTGCATGCCTCCAGAGCAGGCTGCCATTCCATGGGATTTATAAAAAAGAGGTTCCTGGGGGATGTGAATCCCATGATCCCCATAAATCAAGAAATGGGGTCTGATGCAAATTCAGGAAGAGGAGTCCAAGGACCTGCCCTCTGAAAATGCCTGGTCAGCGAAGCTACAGCTTGTGAAAAGCATGAGGCTTTGTATGACTCTAAAAAGAGCAAAGAGTGTCCCTGGCAAATCCATATGACCCATGTCCTAGGATGAAATGGAAACCCCACGTTGCTGACACAGCACAGTAATGCTCAACTCTCTTGAAAATACCCCGGAGAAGCTGGAAATGGGGGATGGAAAGGCTCAGTGAATGCTAAAGATGACCAAAGCCAGAGGGTCCAGAAAAGGAACAGAGTCCTCTGCAGAGAGCTGACCTTCCTGGAGAGCATCTGTTGACAAGCACAGTGGGGACCTGATCCTTCCTTGGGGGCACCAAGCAGAAAGGGGTGACGCGGGTGCTCCCATCTGAAGGAGTCACTCACCCTCAGCCCTGAGCAGCAGGTTTGTTCTTATCTCGGAGATGTTGAGATTTCCCCATGTGACACCAAGGAGGGATTCAGGATATACCGGATTAATGGATTTCCAAGTGAAGCAGGTGTTTTCAGAAGGGGTGAGGCTTAGGAGTGTTTTTTTTAACGTGGAGTCTTTCTGAGCTGGAGGAGGTGAGTGTGCAGGTGTGTCAGACTTGGCTGCCACCAACATGAGCACAGTTGCACTGGTGGCAGAGGTTAGCTCCTGCAGCTGAACCCATTGCACAGGGTGCCACACAGGCAGTCTTCAGTTGTCTTTTTCAGCTGGGCCACCAACCTCATTGGGATTCCTCATTCTTGGAAGAAGAATTCTTCTGTTTCTGAAAGGTTTGGGTCACAGGGGAATTTTGCCTTTTATTTTCCCCTGGATTTGCAGCAATTCCCAATTATACTGGAAGAAACAAATGCCTCCCAACAGTTGCTGCTCCTGAAATAATGATCAGCACTGGGTGATGAAGACCACCTGCCTCACACCCCTGAGGGGAGAAGTTGTGATAGCTGTGAAGTTGAAGGCAGGAAGTGTGCAGGGATGACAGCATATTGGCTTCAAAACAGTTTTGTAAGCTTTGTAAGCCTTTGCTCTACGTCATTGACACAAAGAACAGCTTTGGCCTCACACGGGTGGGTTCCAGGTATCATCTACTAGACCTGTTCTCCAGAGAGTAAGTTGAAAATAGATTATAACAGAGAACAGGATCCACCTGTCAGAATTCACTGTAGGTGACAGCAAGCCACATTTCATTGCTGGTGATCAGGCAACCAGGAGCTTGGACCCTGGAGCTAGCAAGGTATTGAGTCCACCTGGCCCCACCTGAGCAGTTGCCCTCCCCTCCACTCCCAGCTGGCCAGTAGCATGGGAAGGGTCCTGAGACTCCAAGCACTTCCCAGCCTTGAGCACTCATTCAGAGGCTTTCTGTATCAGTGGCCCTGCTAGCCCATGTGGAAATGGTGTGAAAGCAATAGTAAACACGTAAATGACAGGAGACAAGAGCAGAGCAGGAGTTCTCAGCAGTCACATTTGGGAAACATTGACCAGTGTTGGCTCAGTTTGAGCAAGAGGCTGGACAAGAGATCTCCAGAGGTCCCTCCCAACCACCACTGCCATGACTCAAGAGTTACTGATTTCAAGAATTGAGAAAATTCCTGTGTTTCTGGGACACAGGATTATCTGACCCTGGTCCCCAGGCCTCTATCAAAAAAAGGTGAATGTGTTATTTCTCTCAAAAAGTGGCACCCGTACAAAGAATGAATATCAATCACCCCTCCAGGAGCAAGCCAGTAAAACAAACCTCTGATCCTGCCATAAAGTCATGTAACCTCATGCTGAAACCATGATAACTATATAGATGAGCAGGAGAAATTCCCTGGTGCCATGGAAATAATTGGTCCACAGCTGTCAGAGAAATATAGTAAATGAGAAAGACAAAATCACCAGCCTGGGGAACAGCAGTGGCTTCATGAGCAGAGAAGATGGCCAAGAGATTCAGGCCTGGTGAGACCACCACTGACCAGCAAAACAGCTGAGTCTTGTAGACTGTAAAAATTGTGCTTGTGTTAAATTCTGTCTGAGAAAAGCAGTTGTGCAAGAAAAACACATTGCATTAGGCTGGGTTGCCTGCACTTGAGACAGGACTGGGACTCTGGGATTGTAGCTCTGTTCTGAATTCAGGGAGGTTTTAGCAGAACTCATGAGATGCAACACAAACATCTAAGCAGCCACATTGGGACTGATATCAAAACTGATCTCCGCTTTTTGTTGACAAGGCTTAGGTACATCCTGATGGACAACTAGAAATAGATCCTGAAATCAAGAGTTCAGTATCAAATGCATGTGTCAAAAGGAGAACCAGCTGGGATCTGCACTGAGCAATGGGTTAAAAAGCTAACTGGTTTCTCCAGGGACCAAGAAAATGGTGCCAGGAGTTTTGAAATTAGCACTGAAGATAAAAAGGGAAAGATGAGTAAATAAGAGAGAATACTGCAAGCATGAAATGAGCCTCTTCAAATGGGTCATCACAAGGAACCCGTTAAAAAGGGAGTGTAACCAATGTGTTTGTCAACGAGCTTTGGGCTTCTGCTGCCCACTTAGAAAGCGGTTGATTACGCTTTGGCAGTAACGAGTAATTTGGCAGCAATGAATACCATTTTATTTCAGGGGAAGGCTGTGATTCATGTTCCTTGCACTTTGTTTCTTTTGAATATTGCCGCTTTGAACTGTAGATGTAGACAGAAAGAAGGGTGCCCAGGGGTGTATTTCCATCACGCAGCCCCAGAGCAGAGACCAGCAGCCATCCCTGCTTGGCTACAGCTGAAAATGCCAAAAATCTGCCAAGCCAGCCCTTGTTCGGCTCTGGGGATGCCCCCCACCCATAAGCAAGGCTCATCGCAAACTCATCCCTCATGAAACTACAAATTTTGGCTCTTAGCAACCACGTCTGGATCTGAACAAGTTGTTCTGTTTTACACCACTCCCAAGGAGCGGGCTTCCCAAGCGGTCATTGATGTGTGTCTTGCTGTCTCTAAGGCACAACAAACTTTTCTGACTTTTATAGCATCTGCTGATTGCTTTGCCTCCTATCCTCACACACCATCAGACATGGTTTTGCACCTGAAAATTAATTTGAATGCATATTTTGTTTCAACTCTTGATAGGAACCAAATGTTTTGCAGCTCAGGTTTTTGAGAGACTAATGT
Organism: Psophia crepitans; assembly: GCA_013399095.1. Lineage (NCBI taxonomy): Eukaryota > Metazoa > Chordata > Aves > Gruiformes > Psophiidae > Psophia > Psophia crepitans. The sequence goes on along the minus strand of VWZZ01004463.1, from coordinate 197,657 downwards.
AATGACAATTTTTTGATTGTATTTTTAGTCAAGATGAAAAGTACTTTAGTTCCTTGTCTTCCAGAATTTCCCAACAGTGTCCACATCTGGTCCACATACAGTTATAGAAACTAGGCCACGTCGGAAAATGCAGACAAGCCTGACAATCACTGGGCCCTACAGAAATGTCTCCCAAACAGCTCCCTCTGCACAGTGACATTTGCTACCAGATTTATTTCCCATTAGCACTGCTGGTTGTGTTGATGGGCTATTGTCTCCATTGATTTTTTTTCCATTAAAACCACAAGAGCATGATCCTGCCTATGGGACGCACGTGCAGCCTGGCTGCTTCCAGGGGCCGGTCGCTCAGAGCATGGTCCTTGCTGCTGCCCTCCTTGCTGGACTGGGCCGCACAGACTATGGCCTCCATTCTGCATCACCTCCAGACCCTTCTCCCCTTCTGGCCACTCATGGGGGCTCTGAGGAGCCCTGCCTGGCCCTCACCCTGAGACACGAAGGGAGGGATTAAAAAATATGGCTGGAGGTCCTGCTGCCCACCTCCCACTGCCCTGCCTGCCACAGGCACAGCAGGGAGGGCTCCTAAAACCACTGTCATGACATGCAGATGGCTAACAGCATGGTCCTCCGAGGGGATGCTCCATCACTCCCATAGCAAGAGGGGAGAACAACCTCTTCCAGCCTGCTGTGAACAGGGCAACCCCTCAGGACGCGCCGGGCTGTTCCCCAGCACTGACGGAGGCGGGCACCATCAGCACCCCCGGGCAGCCAGCTCTTATCAACCGGCCTATCGTTCAGGGATTAATCTGATGGAGCAAAAGGCCACTGGTTTTGTTGGTGCTGGACATTTCTTTCTGGCAGAACAGGTTATTGAATGGTGACTGAAAGGCAAACGAGCTGAAGAAAAATGCCCTTCCTTCATCAAGTGTCTCCACCAAGCCTCTGCCCACATCTGCCAGTCTCCACCCCAGCAGCCACTGTCCCACAAGGCTGACTCAGGCTGATCTCAGGCTGTCCAGCTCACTGCCCCTGGCCAGAACCAGCAGTGCCACCAGCTGCCCACCTTTCATCACTCTCTGACCAGCAGCAGAGGAGCATGGACAATTTTGCTGCTTGTCCTTCCCCAGTTGCCCACATTCCTTCATGGGACTGAGAAGGGTCACCCAAAGCAAGTAGAGTACCAAGCTTTTCCTAGGTCAAACACAAATTGTTTGACAAGAGCCTGAAAATACTAGTTTTACTGATGGTTCTGTGGAGGCCCAAGATGGAAATGTGCCCAAGCCAGTGTCAGTTCATGGCTACTCACACAAGCAGCTGCCCAGGGCAGTTTGCAGCCTGTGTCTCCACCCTCCCTAACCTATCTCACTTCCAAACCTGTCTTCTGAGAGCCCACACCACTGGCTCCAGGCACACACAGAACAACCTCAAACACCGACGGGACCAGTGCCAGCCCAATCTCTCCAAGGAGCGCCAACCATCTTTCTCTCCTGCTCTAACATGCTGCAAGTTGATCTCATGAATGGTGACCTGCTGAAGCCCTGTCAGATGCTGAGGAGGCTCTACAAGAGCTATTTTGACTTGCTGATAGGATTTAGAAGATGCTATCCTCCTCTCCTAGTTCCCTGTGTCATAACCAGGACATGTCTATGCTTCCCCGAACCTAGGTGGCAAGAAAATTTCTTGAGTCCACCAATGCAGGAGCATGGGAAGATGAAGGAGGAGAGTTACCTATTTGCATACTCAAGAGCAGCACGATATGGTCCTCAGCCCAGCCAGCTGCAAAATCTTTTATGGTAGTAGACCAAATACATAGATTGAGAATTTGCAAAAGGGCACAAAGAGGACCTAGAGTTGTTCTGCGTCTTGTGGGGATTAGGAAGAACTTTGCTGAATTCTCTGTTGGGTTCAGGGAAGTACTTCCTTACATTCTGAGCTGTTTTCAAGATGGCATTAAACTCCACACACCTCATACTTTGAAAACATTCACTGGGCATGCACCTTCTCCAGTTGGTAGCTTGCAGTTCTCCACACATGAGTCCCCACAACACATAGTCCAGGTTACACATTAAAAATTAAGCATTATATTTAGAAATTATCTATAAATTATAAATTATGCTGCTGCCAATCTGCCCAGAAAAGCTGAAGTTTAGGGATATTGTCGTAGTTCTTCCCCTCACAGGGAACTCTTGAGGCCGGTCTTTTCCAAGAGGCATCTCACTCTTTGCCCTTATCTATGAGGTTCCTCAGAAAGATGATGGAGTATCCCTTCTTGGAGATTTTCAAAACTCAGCTGGACAAGGGCCTGAGCAACTGAGGGTCCTAAACCATTTGAAATGAGCTCTGCTTGGAGCAGGCGATTGGACCAGAAACCTCCAGGCACCGCTCTAAACCCAAATAATTCATGGCTTATGGAATCTGCTAATTGAGAGCTTTCTCCTAGGAGAGAACTTGAATGACTTCATCTTGCCTGAACTTCACCCTTCTAGGTGAAATGGGAAAGCTAACTTGCTTCAGCCTGCCCTTCTCTCCAAGTATTGATGAGCATAACCGACTGAGGCCAGTGACGGAGGCTCCAACAACTTGCCCCTGCTTTTGGCAGTACCCACATGAAAGCAGACATGCCAAAGTGCTGCACAACATAGTAGACAGGGTATCACCGCCCTTTCTTACGTGCGTCTGTCCCTCACACACGCAAAACTGGGTGATGTTCAGCTGCACTAAGGCAAAGTCAAGTGGTAGCAAAAACATTACCCAAGTCCTCATTAGCTGGAAATGCCTGGGATATGAGGTCTTTCAGAAACCCTCAGTATGACACAGCTAAGGTGATCCCAATGTGTCAGCTGAGATATCTCCAGTGAAGAGAAAGAATTATGAAAGACATTGTATAAGACACCAGCAAGAGCAGATCTGCTCAGTGAAACATGAACTCTTTAGAGAATGGAGACATAGAGGGACGGCAATTGTAGTGACGGGAAAAGAAGCCCTTTCCTGAGAGCAGATGCTGCATGGGCTTGGCCTTGTGAGCTGGTAAGATGAAGGCTGAAAAGGACTGCAGTTGTCTGGGGAACAGTATGGAGTTTGGCAGGGAAGAGTTAAGGTCACATTTCAGCTGCTAACCAGAAGAAGGTTCTCAGCTGGGCTGTGCAGCACCAGAGTCTTGCCAATGGATTTTTTGTGACCATCTGCCTCACCAGGATTGCACCAAAAATTATCTGGGATAAGCTGGCAATTTACATCGGTAAAGTGCCATCCTTGGGAGTTTCTTCCTTTCTCCCTTGACTGCAAAGGATGCGAGACAGCCCTCCTAGTCCAGCTGCCTGGAGTTTTCACAGCTAGAGTCAGGTGAGTTGAATTTCCCCAGCATGTGCTCCGCAGCACAGGTCGGTTTAACCCGTTTAACAAAACCACCCGGCACGTCGGCGTTGGAACATGCAGGTGCATCCCGGCTGGTAGCTGTAACCATTTCCATTAAGCAGGCAGAGGAAGGCAGGCAATGAGCCTTAATGGGATGCTGGGCGCAACCACACCGCAGCAGATCCCAGCCAAGCTCTGGAATCTGGCACGGGCAGTGCTACAGCTCTCCAAGCCTGGGTCCTGGCACACCTGGCAGCATATGAGGGGGCTCATGGGTGAGCAATACTCTTAGCGGTGACCTTCTTAGCATGTAAGCATGAATGAGAAAGCACACATGCTTTTTAGTTGGCAGCCTCCTACTAGCCAAAACATACCATCAGGGTAATGCTGCGCTGGCTGCTGAAGAACTCAAAACTGTGGAGGGACTGTTGTTTTGGGCTGTGTTTCTGTGTCTTGCAAGACTTGAATGTGAGTAACCCTAGGAATGTGTTATTCCATCCATGAGATGTGCTTTGCTACCTCGCTCTTGATGTTGGTATCTCTTAGCGTCAGGCTAAGCAGACGTGCCCGCTCTTGTTTTACCAGGAATCCTGCTGGGGCTTTGGCTGAGCTGAGGTTTTACAATGCGTGGATCCTTGTCAGCTTTTAGCCTGCGAAGGCACTTTGCCCACCTCCAGCAAAGCTGAACAGCACGCTGGGGTTTGCAACGTGAACCAGCTGTCAAGGATGAGTTATATCTCCTGCCCTGAAGGGAGCGGGAAGAGAAGAGGCAGGGAATATCTATCCAAACAAGTTTGTACACACGTATGATTTTGTAATAAGCTGCCTAGAAGAGACTTGCAGCCACGGTGTGGAAGAGTCTGGAGAGTATTGTAAGGATCACAGCCCTGCCCCTCCAAGGCGGGTGGGACAGGCGTGCATAGCGCACTCTGCTAGCGTCTGGCTACCCCAACCCAAGCTCCGTGGATGGTTTTGGGAGCAGCACAGCCATGCGGTGCTGTCAGGACACAGAACAGCTCCAACGTGGTGAGTTGGTGTCTCCTTCGTTTGCCTGGCCCTGCAGGAAATTCCTAATGAGGTGACAGTGAAGCTTCCAGCCATCACTGACTGCACACGGAAACTGTTTTGCATGCATCCAGCAAGGCAGGAGGTGATTTCAGAGTAAAGACATTGATTTATAGTTCCGTGTTTGAAGAGTAACCCATGCTCCTTCGCCAAGAGAGAGACGGTGCGTTTTACTAGCACCAAGAATAAACAAAATATCAGTACTGATCATGGTTAGGCCCCAGGCAGATGCAGCTTTCAGATATGCTGCTGGCTTCTGAATCATTCTGGGGAAAAAATAGCAACGTGTTAGACACCTCAGCAGAAATCAGAGTCCATCTCAGGGCATGACTTCCCTGGAGCATCTCACTCTGCCCTGACCAACCCACCCTACTTCAGCTAGGGGGGTTAGCAGAGGGACTACCTCTAAAAGAATGTTTTGGGGAATAATTAAGCTACTGAAGCAAATTCTGCCATTGAAAATTTCTCCATAAAGAAGGGAGACACAGAAGCTGACTGATGGTCTTTACCCCTCAGGGTAGATAAATTCACAGCGGCCATGAACCCACAGATCAGACAGAGTGGGCAAGCAGCCTTGCTGGGCACCAGCACCCACCCTGACACCACCTCCCTACACCTCGTACAGCCAGAGGCAGCTTTGCTCTTGCACCCTGAGCCTGACAGGGAAACACTTGCACATGGTGGCACTCCAAGAACAAGCTTGCTACTTGCTTCCAAAGGGTTCCCTAAAACAAAACAGGTTTGTTTGTTGCCATGAGTTATGTCTTCATCACCTGCTCTGCCTCAGAGTGGCCCTGGTCCACACCCTCCAGCAACACCTTTCCTCAAGACCTTTGGTCTTTCGGGCTGACTTGCTGGCTGATGAGAAGCACGCTGGTTCCCAGTGCTCCCAGCTTTGTATGCGCCATAAACTGTTCCTGGGAACCCCTGTCGTGTTACTAATGTTTAAAATGGGAGACAAATGCACACCAGCTATGCAATGAGTTCACTGTGTAATCAGAAACAAGCTATGAAAGAAAACATAGGTTTTGAAGGTACCTGCCACAAAGTCAGCTCTAGTCTCCTAGATGTCACCTGCTGCCACGGGTGTCCGAGGGCAGTAACGTGGGGGCTGCCCAGTCTGACAGTGATGCTCTCTGCACTGGGGAACTGGCTCAGAGGCTTGATCCACCTCGGAAAAAACCCAACCTTGAATGCTGGACCAGTCCCCTGCCTGACCCCACAGGACAGCCCAGGGGAGCTGCATGCACCCAGCTGCTGGGCAGGAAGACATGGGAACCCCAAGCCTCATTATGTGCCACAGCTCCAGCTCCAGCTTCTCCCTGCCTTTTCTTCAAGGTAGGACCTCTTGCTCTGCGTTGGGTGATTCCTCAGCTCTCTTGCCACTCTTATCCAACAGCAACAGGCTTCTCGATTTCTATCGGGCAGGCTGGGACACCTTGGCTTCCTCTCCCCTCATTTTCAGACCTTTGCATGAATGTACCAAGTGCAAGCTTCTCCAATATGCTTCCCTGCTTTGTTCCCCAACCCAAACACAGCCTCGTGGATTTTCCAGGCATTATCAGCACTTTCTACATCACACAATTTGAGAAACAGTGACTGTACACGCATCCCGTGTTGTCACATGCTGATAGCATAGTTCTACCTCAGGAGAAGACAATTCACATCAGGGATGAACAGAGCTGACCCCTCTGTCTCCCAGAAGCGTGTTACTACCCTGGGCTTCCCTGCCAGTGCCTCCCCATGGTCCGTCTCGCAGCCTGCGTCTGTCGTGGCACATTTACCGCGCACGCTGCCCAGGGCAGGAGCTGCCGCCTGCTCCTATGACCGCAACATCTGAGCACAACGGGGACCCGCGCCTGCCTGTGGATGCTGGCTAACAAGAGCAACAGGAGGGGAAGAGGACCTAAAGCACCCGAATAAAGAGGGTGTGGATCCAGCCATCCCTTTAGCTGATCCAGCACCGTTCGTGACCCTGTGAGTCCGACGCCCAGGAGGAATTAGCGTGATCGGAAGCTCTTGCGTCTCAGCGGCTGCTCCCGTGGGACTGGCTGCAGCCCAAATGGCTGCTGCCAGATTAATTTCACTGCCGGCTGTGATCTGCCTGAGCTGCCCTCAGCAGCGCTGCAGAAAGGATTTGTGCTGCTGACAGGTAGCCCTGGCAGGGGGATGTTCCCTAGCCGCTTCTGGCACAAAGTGGTGCTCCCACTCTTTCCACACTGGTGTAGGGCAGAGTAAATCCTCTTTGATCAATGCAAAATCAGGTGTAAAACAGGAGTATCCAGCCTGGGCCATTCCATTCTTTGAGATCTAAGCAGGCTTGTAATCTTCATCAGCGTTGCTTCCTGCTTGAAATGCTTTTCATTAGCTGCTTATTCAGTGAACACAACCACTTCTGCTACCTCAGCAAAACACATGCCACACTTCTTGCTCAGCAGCAGAAAGCAAACATTTTATTGCATTTTAATCACTGGCAGTTTCGGCAGTTACTTCCTGGTCTCTGTGTTTCTTCTACCATTCCTACTGAGAAGCCTCTAAAGACTTTGATTGCAAAGACATGCTTGGCCAAAAGCAACCCAGGACCTCCTCAGCCTCCAAGTAGCTGCACAGCCTGGTGCAGTTCCTGGGGAAGCTGAGCCTGAATGCTTGGTTATCCTGGTGGCTTTTCGATCCTGGAAGAAGTGAGACAGTTGTTTGCGAAGGTTGGCTGCCCTGCCAAGTCCTTTGCCATGTCATCAGTCTTGCTGGGAAATTTTATACAAATTTTTCCTTCTGAAAAGAATGATTTCTTGGAGCGGAAATGTTTTAGAAAAATATTTCAATGCAAAAAAAAAAAAAAAAGTTTTGAGTTGCAAAATGGTGAAAACCCACTGATGGGGTGACCTTTCCCAACCCAGCCACCAAGGCACCAAGCCCAAGCAAACCAGAAACTCTCCATGAGAGTGGTGCAGCCCACTGCCAGGACAGGGCCAGGGCTTGCTCAGACACTGCAGTTTCAAGTGAAGAACTGTTGAGTCACTAGACAAGGGCAGATCCCAGCCCCGGCTGATTTGGTCCAGCCTGTCTACCCAGGATCCATTTGCTAGTCAGTGTCTGTGATGGCTCTCCTGGGTGATGCTCAGGGAAAGGCTCCCCTAGGCAGTGACCTGCAGATTGCTCCCTTTGGGCATAGGAATGGGATGCCCAGGGAGGTGGTGGAGTCACCATCCCTGTGGGTGTTTAAGGAAAGGTTAGACGCAGTACTGAAGGACATGGTTTAGTGGGCAATAGCGGGGGGGGGGGGGACAGTTGGACTGGATGATCCTTGAGGTCTTTTCCAACCTTAATGATTGTATGATTCTATGATTCCTCTGGGCAGACATGCTCCGCAGCACGTGACCTCACCCAGGCTGTTTTCCTGCGGCTCTGAGTCACACCAAGGATTCAAAAGAAAAATTTGGTGCCTTATTTCTTCATTTTCCTGTGTCTGGGGGTTTTCCAGTGTCTGATCCACACCCTTCACACTGTCAGGGCGGAACTGGTTCTCCTTGCTTGGGCATGATCCTTAACATGCCTATAATTCTCTCGCAGCCCCTGCGCTAAGGTCAACAACCTTCTCCCTTTGTTCTGCTGCTGCTTCCATGGCAAGGCATAAGCAGGCAGAAGTCAGGGCAGGGAGTGTGTTTTAGAGCCCCCACCAGCTGCTGATGGGCCACAGAAAGGCAGTCATAAGCCATCTGGATCAGGACGGACAGAACCCATCGCTGCCCTGGGTGGTGCCAGTAGGACCACCAGCATCCCTCAGGCAGCATCAGCCCTTTCCCTGCTCGGGCGGTGGCCTTGGTTTCAGTGGAGTCCTTCCCCATTTACCCCCATGAGAATGAATGACGTGATCAGTCCCAGCAGTGAGTGTCGGCTTGTGGCAATCAGATGTGACGAACCCCTAAAGAAGAGGGTAAATGCTTGTTCCCCACGGGAACAAGAACAAAGGCAGGTCCCTTCTCCTTCCTTCAGCATTATCTAGGATCGATCATTGCCTTAATGTAACCCAATCCCCCTCGCTCGGCTGCCTGCCTCTCACCCTGCAGAGTCATGCTCAAGCGATTTTGTTTCAGGGTAACACTGAGTTAATTTGTCTGAAGCCCTGTGGGACTTCCCAGGCAGCCCTTTCCAGCAAGGGGATTTTGCTGAGTCTGCAAAATAATTTAGCGCGGGGATGGGGGCTTTCATGGGCCCCAAATTCTCCCGTTATTCTCCTTCAGCTCTGACTCCCCTGAATCAATGAGGTCTCGGGCTGCCCTGGGACAGTGACTCACTGAAATGCTCCAGATTCAGAATTTTCCCCGCTGCACAAATTTTGCCACATCTTCCTCCTCCCCCACAGCACCCTCAAGGTCACATTGGGAGGCTGTGTGAGCTGATGAAAGGGAACAAGGAGGAAAAAAAAAAGCCAGGAGGGATGAAAACTGATCCCAGGCTCCAGCTCCAGCCTGCTCCCTTCGGCCCCTCCTGGCTCGCTCCGCGCTACCCCAGGACGTTCACTCCTTGCACCCGCGATGCACTTTTGAGATGGTTATGAAAGGAATTGTGCATTCAGGTATTCTAAGAACTAGCTAAGTCTTTTGTCCAGAGAACGGATGGGAAAGCTTACGCCTTAGTGCCTGCTCCTTAAGTACAGGATTGTGTAACCCTGGCACGCTGCAGTGCTCCTGCTGGCAGGTGATGAGAAACTGGGCAGAAAACCACCTTTAAAATGCCCAGCTGGACAGAGAAGGGCCTCGATGGGCAGCCCTGACCCTCCCTCACCCCGCTCATAACCTGATGGCTGCTTCTCTGCCTGGAAGGAGATGCTCAGAGATTCACCAGCAGCCAGAGTGCTTGCATCTGCACTAGTAATAATAAATATGCCTGGCACTGTTTCCTGGCCCCGAGGCCACTGACACAGAACAATCTATTAAACTTCCTTATCCTCCAAACCAGAATGGATGCATCCAAGTGCGCAGCGCAAGAGTATCAAGTCCGTGCTGCCCTTAAACTTTTTTCCAGGACTTGTTTCTGAAAGCACTAGTTGGCTTGACCCCAAATCATGCCACGGACCTGCAGTCACAGTGAGATCTGGGAATATTCTCGCTGGCCACGGAGGCTTTCCATCCCAGGTCCCTGTAGTGCAACCCCTGTGTCATCCCCAGATTTACCACGGCTGGAGCAGGGTGCGCCAGGGGAGACAACCCCAGCAGGAAGCCGTGACTTGCACATACTTACCCAAAAAGCACAGGGCAGCTGCAGCTGGCTGAAGCATCGTGCCAGTTTGCTCGCTCCTTGAGCTCCTGCTGTCCTGAGCTAACGGGTGTTGTGCGTTCTCAACCCACCAGCAGAGACCTGCAGCTTTCACTGCATTGCTGTTACGCGCAGCGCCTTGCTGCATGTGCCTCAGGAACACGAGGCAGCGCAGGGTGTTTTCCCCTCACGCTGCCCTACACCCAGCTACAGTCCAGTGCTGCACAGGATTCGGGTTTGGGGCATCCTTGTCCGGCTGTATGAGCCAGTGCTTGTGAAAGGGCTGCGCACGGTTGAGAGGGGAATAAAGTTACGGGAGAAAACACCACTTTTGCTGGAATTACCTGTAAAAGCAAGGTGAAGTTGCACTGGGACATGTGCTAAAACGGAGCTGGAACAGGAGCGTGGGCTGTCCCCTAAACCAGGGTTGGGACAGCAAAACCCCTTCCCATCACAGCTCCTCACCTCAGGTCGGTGCGGGCAGAGGCAAACAGCATCCTTGGCGCTGCCTGTCTGGGAGGCAGTCGCAGCAGATTTCACATGGGGGAAGGGATGAGGGTAGGACACCCGCAGCAGAAAGTCACTGGCAAGGCTGCACATGTCCCTGAAAATCCCTGAAGCTCTCCTCAGCACCAGTGGGATTTTCCTGCCTCATTTCCTAAAATCCTCACCGTGGTTTTCAGTGCTAACAAGGTGGAAAGGCAGTTTTTGTGCCCGTCACAAATACAGGGCAGTGGGACTCAGAAAGCTCCAGGAGCTCTAGTTTCACTGCTCTTCCTACTGCTGATGGCAGTGGCACTACGGTCTCCAAGAAGGTCACTTGAAGGTTATTTCCCATCACACCACAAAGCTGAGGAGCTCTTGGCCTCAGGTGCAGCAGGACTGAGCTGCCTGAAGGGGACAGCATGCCCGTCTCCCACCCCTGCATGGCACAGCCCCAGAGAGAGCTCTGCCCTTCAAGGCTTGCCCCGTCCTAAAAAAGCATCTGGGAAGAGAGTCATCACAGAGAGAAGCTCTCTCTTCCCAGGGAAACCTTTCCTTCATGCCCTGTGTCCATGCAGGAGGGCTCAGCAAACCAGGAGTCTTCGGATGTTTGGAGCAGGACCCTCAGTGCATCCCCCCACTTCTCCCTGGAAGGCAGGTAGGGTTTAACCTTCACTAACCTTCACTAAGTCCCTCTTTCAGCCTGAGCATGAGGATCCACAATCTGAGTTTCTCTTGCAGGTCTCTGGGCTCTTCTTCGCTCAGGACTGCGCTGAGCAGCTCTCTCCCCCTCCTCCCTCATGTCTACCATTTGCATCCATTTTTTTCTGACGCACCAAACACAAGTGTGTAGCACTGGTGCCACGTTCTGATTGCTCAGATGAGCTCCCCGATACGCTCCTGCTCCTTCGCTGGGAGGGTGCCAAAGTGCTTTTTGCAGAACTGCTGGACTCTTTTCCAGCAAACATCCTGTCAGTAGCTGGATTGTTTGAATATCCAGGGAAATCAAGCGAAAACTGCAGATTGGCCAGGCGTGTTCCCAAGAAACAATTTTATCAAAACTTCTGGCAGGGAAAGTGCCTGGCTTGACAGAGCCTTTTCAGGGGTAGGCAGGGAGAGCGGAGATTCAAGCACCGTCTTTGTTTGAGCGGAGTCAGAAGGTTGGCTCTGCTCCTCTCACTCCCAGTGCATGCCCCAGGCACAGGCTGCAGAAACAACCGTCTTCATCCGGAGCATGTAATTAAAGGTTCATTGGGCCAGGAGAAGGCTGGTGTGCCCGGTGCAGAAGACACCCATTCAGGTACCCGAGCTGTTTCTTCTCCTAGGGCAGCTTACTAACCACAGGACTGTCTTAGGCGACGAGGACCCAAATCACATCTTCTCAAGCATAATTTCAGGTACCTCAGGTTTTATTCTGTCTCACAAATCAAACATTTTGGGAAGCTTTGTCTGTTGTTTTTTTTTTTCCTCTTCGCAAAACCAAGCTTTCCTTTCCCGTAAGCAGGGAGCACAAGTTTGAGCCTCCTGAGAACATCTTCACATTCCTGTTTCAAGTTTTCAGTGAGACATCGTCAAATACCAGGTAGGGCAACACACTCCAAAGTGGCCATCACGCTCCAACCTAAGGAGCCAGCAAAGAGACGCGTAGCTCAACCACCAGGACCAGCAGCTGTGTTTGCAGTGCGGGACATCACAACGCCCAGCATCGGAAAAATCATGCTCCTTCCTGAATGTTTCGTACGCTATTGTTAGCAGCAGTAATCCTACGGTACAAGAGCTGTAAGGGATTAGGAAGGAAGAGCATTCTCCCTGTGTTGCAGCGATTGCACAGTAAATTTCCACAGATTAGCATGCCCAGAGTTGCGGGTTTCTCAGATACAGCAGTCCTGAGATTGCTGCTACTTTTGTGGTCTTTTTAAACAATAAAAGAGTGAAGAAAAAAAAAAACAGTTGTCCCACTAGCATGTAACTGTGAAACCTCAAAAATAGATTTTTTTTTAATTTTTTTTTTTTTCATAACAGTGGTAAGGCCCAAATCTGCTTTTATAATAATTTTATTGCTGTTGCTTGGATTTGGGGCTAGTGTACACCTTCAAGACTGTTTTCCTGCCTGTGTTTTCAAGCTTTTGCTTACTTCAGCAAGCCTGAAGATAAGGAAGAGGCTCAGATTAGTCTCCACACTGGGTTTGCAGTGGGAAACCTGTGCATGCACCTGTAGGTCCTGACATTCCAACTGCACGGTGTTCTTGGTTCACCACGCAGCCCCCTGCCCTCGGACATCCCCCTGCCCACTGCAAAGCTGTAGCCCTGGCTCTCCCACAAGCCCAGACGGTTTTGGCCATCCAGCTCTGCCACGCTGGTCCCTGCAGGGAGAAGAGTAAGATGCTCGCTGTCCGTGTGCCTGGTCCCGTCTGTACATCTTCGTCATACAGCAGCTGTCTGCCTATCGCCCCGAGTCCAGCCTAGGCCGACTGCGTAGCTTCTTCATTTGGAAGCAAAACCTAGCAATAAGGTTGGTTTTTATTCAGCTTTTCTTACTTACAAGACATTTAAACACTTCCAGATATGGTAACTAGCTGGGATTCATCTGTCTTCACACAGGTACAGAGGAGGGCACAGAGTCAAGGAGATCCATCTCGTGCCATGGTGCTTCTTCCCCTTCACACTGATGACAACAACAGCCTTGTCCAAGTTTCCCATTGCCAGCGTGACTGGGGCTATTTTCTGTGGTCTGTAGCACTCTTATTTTCCATGGGGCTATAACAGGAGATGGCACGGTGACATGTGACAGGCTGATTTAGGTTCTGGTGAGCGGATGTTTACAGAATTGGGACACCAGCAACGTATTATAGACAAGCAGGATGTCTTTGCTCCTCTAACCCCATGGATCAGCAGAGCTTAACCTGTTTGCTCCTTCCATAAATGTCCTAAAGAGAACAGAGAACATCTCTCAGGCATTTCCCACCAGTGTTCAGTTAGTGTTGCTGCTACCAGAGGTTTACAGAAATGCTCTGTTACGGGCAAGTGGTATAACCAGGTATAACCTGGTATAACAAAGAACAAAATCCAGAGATTGAGGCAGGGAAAGCAGAAGCTGAATTCCCATTTCAGCAACAGCAGTGGGAACACATGTCTTCAGAGCCAGAGACTACTTGCAGCTTCAGATGCTTCTTTCTCTTGCCTGGGCAGAAGTACAGCCTCTCTGGTGACAACTACACACACATGGTTGCAATGCCCCAGACATCCTCATGTTGCATCCTGAGAGTCAGAAACTTTCCCCCATGAGTGTGTGTGAGTGCTCCAGATGGAAGCAGACAGAGAGGCCATGAGGCAGCCTGTGAACTCAGAATAACTCTAGAAATGAGGGGCCTTTCCACTGAAAATTACCTGGTGCCTGATTGCTCCGACCAGAGCCCAGATGAAAGCAAGCTGCTGGTGGCCCTGGAATGGTCCATGTATGGCCGCTGCAGTGTGACAAGGAGGAACAGGGCTGCAGAGGTAGCAGTACTCTCACCCAGTAAGGCACCACAAGTTATTTGTAAGCTCCCAAAGTTTGTGCCATGGTTGGGTCACTTGGCCAAGCCCTAGATCAGGTACTTTGTCGCTGTAATGAGTAGGAAGGGTCTGAGGTCAAGAGGAGTTGTGGCACTTTCACAGACAGCTGCTATTATCTGCGTAGGAAGGATTATATTTGTAAACCAGTTAGGTCCCTCTGCCACAGTGTCCATGTGTCCTGAAAACCACCTTCCTGACACAAGTCCTGTCCTGACACTCCCATGACATCTCATGTCTTGCAAATATTAACTCCAGATCATCTAGACTATAAAGCTCCCATCAGTCCCCGCCCCCCCAGATCTACCTGCTGCCTGTGAGCAGCACAAGGTGGGAAGGAACCAACTAGTTTCGCCCTCAGAGTCTTTAATGGTATGACTTGCTCCCTTCGGTTCAGGCAGGCGTAGGCTGTTTGGCCACACCTGCCCTCTTCTAGACCTTGTTTTTTTTCCCAAGGGAATTTGCTGATGTGAATGCATAAAAGGCAGGAAATGGAAAAATTCAAGACCTCTTAGTGAGAGGAACTCCCCTAACCTTGCCTATGCAGAGCATCTCAGCAATCCAGCCAGGGACTGCAGTCCAAGAACATCTACGTGGGCACAGGGCTTAGTGCACTGCAGTTGAGAATGAGAAGCATGCACGTGCTGCATCCAGTGCACGTGACTTTGCAGCCAGATGGAGTCTGAGTACCAGGGTGCTTGTTGCATATAAATAAGCTCTTTCCTAAATGACCTGTGATGTTGATGTGTCTGGTTTTCACCAGTGTCTTGTCTGTTTTGAAGGAGCACAAAACCCTGCAGGTCCAGCTCTGTCTTCGTAAATGCTGATATACGCTCATGCACATATGCTCATGCTCAGCACTCACCATCAGCCTCTTCTTGGTCTCAAACCCAAGTGCTCAACTTGCACTGTTGCACAAGGCAACGCAAAGTTTAACAGATGTCCAAAATTTTCCCTGGTGTTCACTACTGGGATTGCGGATATTCCTGTTGTTTCAGAACTAGCTGATAAGATTTCAAAGCTCCCTAAATTGCTAGCCCCAACCTCGTGCATGCCACAGGCACAGATGCTCAGTTCTTACTTCAACACACTTTGAGTTGCACTGGTGACATCTTTGCTCTAGAAGATATGCCCCACAGTAACTCATAGAGGAGATACTCATCAGGCTACGTTATAGGAGCTCACTGGCTGTGAGTGATGGAGGAAGAAGAAGACAGGGCTATACTACCTACAAAATGATTACAAGCTTCTTACACAGTGTGCACATAAAAAGGCAAATGGATGATTAAAAAACAGGGCTGGGAGACACCGCAACATGTGAGCTAATCCCCTTCCCACCATAGTGGTGCTTCTGTCACTTATGACAGGAACATGTCTAACCTGGTTTTAAAGTCCTCTCATGCTGGAGTTGAGAGATTTTCCCCAGACAATTTCCCCAGCATTGGCCCTGCCTGACAGCCAAAAACTTTCCACTTGTTATAGTTTATTTGTTATAGTTTATTTTGCTCTTTGTTATGATTTATTTTCACTATTTCTCTTTGCACACAAACAGTTTGTTGCCTTCTGTTTTGTGCAGATTTTTCACTTAAAATGGGTCAGCAGCTGTAGAAACTACGCTTAGCATTGTAAAAACATTGTTTTTGTAGGGGGCATGTAATTGTTCTTCTTAAGGCTTCACCACTCATGAGTACACACATATCCACATGCCAGCATACCCCTCTTACTATTTTAGGAAGTCCTCTTGTTCCACCATGGAAGGAGAAAAAGAGATCTGCCTGCCCTAGGCAACAGGACCGGCTCACCCCAAAGTAAAGTGGGATGTGAAGTGGAAAAAATAAGCCAGAGTTGAAAACTGAAGTGGGATGCACCTCACCTACCCTGTAAAATGGCTAAAAGGCAGGGAATCCTGTCTGAGCTAGTCATCCCTAGCTTCCTTCGTAAGCACTGGAGGGAAAGAAGTACAAGTGATTCATATGGTTCTGAGTTACCTATCAGGCAGGTGAATCATACCCAGAAAGTGCCTCATTCTTTATATTGACCCTGGAGCTGGTCTAGATGGCTTACTTAGAGGGAGACAATGACAGTATCTCCCATATCTCTGGATACAGGGGAAAAGGAGTGTGAGGACAAGCTGAGGAGCTCCAGCGCCAGAGCCTGGGTCTGGGTGATAAAAGGATCAGGGTAATTTCATCTTGCAAGGTCAAGAACGTTCCTCTGACCCCGATTTTTGCTCGTTGTCTCCTTTCAGTGTAACCTCTTTATATGGAATCCAACCACTAGTTCTCTGCAGTTTTCAGATGTCCTTAAACTTCAGAGAAGTGTGAGAATAGAATAGAATAGAATAGAATAGAATAGAATAGAATAGAATAGAATAGAATAGAGTAGAATAGAATCATTTTAGTTGGAAGGGACCTACAATGACCGTCTAGTCCAACTGCCTGACCACTTCAGGGCCAACCAGGTTAAATCATGTTATTAAGGACGTTGTCCAAATGCCTTTCAAACATCAGCAGGCTTGGGGCATCGACCACCTCTCTCAGAAGCCTGTTGCAGGGTTTGACCAACCTCCTAGTAAAGAAATACTTCCTAATGTCCAGTCTAAACCTCCTCTGGTGCAGCTTTGAGCCATTCCCACACATCCTGAAACCATGTCTATACCAACAGCCTAAGCAAGACTCGTTCTTGGCCAGCTCTGCTGTGATGAGGGGTAGGCAGAGGAAAGCCTCACTTCTAAGCAACCAGGAGGATAGCTGGTGTTTCCAGACATGCCTCAAGGGAGAAAAGCTGGTGAGGGATGCATGTGTGAGGTGCATTTGTAAAACACACTACACTGTGGAAGTAGGACCGCTCTTTGGCTGGCAAGCTCTTGCCCTCACTAATGTGCCAGTCAGGCTCTTGGGCACTGGAACTGGTGCCAGCACAAATCCCAACTGACTACTCTTTAAGAAGGCAAATGTCCCTCATGGGGAATTTTTATGGTACCCCTTGAGGCGAGTTAAACACAGGTTTGTGCTTAAATACAAAAGAAAAATTTAATGAACAATGCATTGGGCAGACTCCTACTGCAATATGTAGTTCTACATGGAGCCTGCAAAGATGCGGCACAAGCAGATTCCGTATATGCACGTCGTGTGCAAGGAGTGTGTTCTGTCTCTGGCTTTCCTGCTTCCAGCCAGTTTAACCCCTTCCTGTAGTTGGGCCTTCTTGCTCTCCATGCCAGATCACCCCTTGGTCACAAATTACCATTGCTGAGCAGTTACAATTAGAATTTCCCCTTCGTCCCAGATGATGCCCAGGAACCAAGAATTAAGCCCTTACATGTGTCAAAGTGAACCGGCGTGAACAGGCTGCAGTAATGTCCTCATCTCCTTATGACTACGTTGGGCAGGAGATGACTGAAGTATAGCTCTCTCAGCAGTGAGACAGCTCTCTGGGAATCTGCCTCATGAGGAATCATCTCCATGTCCAAGCTCAGACCATGATCCAGATGAAAAATCCCTTGTGCTCTGTGCCCCAACTCCTTGGCCACCCATGGTCAAGTGTTTAATCAACAGCCCATTGGGGCTGGTTGTTTTCATCAGAACAGATGATTAAACCAGGAGCGTGGGACAGGTCTACACAGTGGTGGGCAAACACTAGAGCTGCTCTCAGGCTAGGTCCCAACAAGAGTGGTAAAGCCATGCCCTGAGCTAGTGAGACCTGCCCCCCCCCCATTTCACTTACTAATGAGCTGGCTTAACCCGCTCCTGATTGGCAAGGAAAGCTTAGAAATGTGACGTGTCTTGGGAAGCATGTCCAGGACTCCAGCCAGGCAGGGCTGTACCTTTGGGAAACGGACACCCTGGAGCATGATTTCGGGAAGACCTCTTTCAGAAGGTACTCTCACTGCCCAAAATCTAACAGGATGCACCAGCCAGTGGTATCCTGGTGACCCCTTTCCTCACACAAGGGACTCAGGGCAATTCTGGAGATGGAGAGTGTTTGCCCTGCATGCTCCAGTTTAAGGCTGTAGGTGCAGATTGAGAGGCAGTATGGAAGGCTGTGGCCAGCCAAGGTCCTGGCCATGCAGGAATCACCTTCTGTAAGGACACTGGAGGTTCTGGATGGTGGATAATCGGTGCAGATGTGCAGCTGATGTTTGGGCTGAGAGATAGATGGGAATCAGACCTGGGGAGTAATCTGCAAGCTGTGGGAAGAGAGTGCTTAGGATCTGCCAAGGAGGTGAGTAGGGTAATTCAACAGTGGGGATTGCTTCTGAGTCTTGCAGAGCAGCACCCCAGAATGACCACTTAAAAAGCAGATTTTGTGAATAGCCGGAGAGTCCAAATTACGGATCAACAAACACAGCCAGATGGACCCTGCTGCCTTCTGGACATCTGCATCATTTATTGATGCTATCAGGACTCAGCCCTGCTGCTGCCAAAACGGAGGCACAGAGTGCCCTTTGCCAAGTCTGTGCCCAGCACGTCCTCCTGCCCTGCCACAAGGACACAAAAAACTACCCAGGACTCAAGTTGTGAACAGGAACCTGCCTCAGCTGTCCAGCATTCCTGTGAACACCTGTCCCAAAAAACAAGCTTTAGTAAAACTCTGTCCTGCCCGTTGAACCATCTGTCTTGCTCCAACGTATTAATGAGCTGCATTCTTACCTCTGCTTGTGGTGGTTTTCAGCTCTGCTAGTTCTTTTCAAGCAGCTTATCTTTAGCCTTTTACCAACAACAATACTACCCTTGAAACCTGCCAGTGCAAAAGATACCCACGTCCACAATTTTTTTAGGTCTGTATGAGTAAATTAAACATTTCCCAAGACATTGGCATGAGATCCAGTGGCCCAGACCTCCCCACAACCTTGCTATTAAACTCTCTGATCCTCCAGAACCACATGGGAGATCCAGCCTGTCTAACAGGACTGGTATCTGCTCTACAAGGAGTCCTGAACCATACCCAGAAGTAATTTGGGACAGCATCAAATGGTGCAGGCAAGTCATGCCCACAGTGGCATGGGCTCTTTCTTGGCATTCTTTACTCAATGTAATAGTGCAGAAGAGGGTTTTGATTTGTAACAGCAGCTCATCATCCACTCTGATTTTACTCCACGTAAGTTTGCTGCCAGGGATATTAGAGCCTTCAGAAACCTTCTGGAGCGCTTGCGGGAGGCACAGTGATCTCTGGTACTTAAAGATCATTAGTAATTTAATACAGCTCAGTATTAAAAAAAAAAACAAAACAACAAACCACCAAATGAAAAACAACAAACCAAACCCAAACAATTTTAAGGCACGAGGAAGAAGGCTGGTCTATGCAAATGCAGCCAGAAAATCCTCAGACCGTGTTCCTGGAGGCACTGCAAGAGGTGGCTGAGCATAAAAGCTGTGGCTGTCTTCTTCCCCCTTTTCAGCGGTTAGTTTTGTCTGGTTGGGATTAGCGCAGCATTGAACGTGTCAGCTAGGTACAAAATTGTTGTCAGCACTAGAAAAACCACTTGCCCTGTAGACAAGCTTAGTGCACAATAAGCTGCTCTGGTGAGGGCACAGATTCAGCACGTCCAGACGTGGAAAGGGAAGAGAAGAGCTGCGTGCTGCTCTCCCCTGCGACGCGTGAACTGTAACGGAGGGACTCCTGGTTCAAACACCACGGAAAACTTCGTTCCCCAGCACAAACGGAGACCTGATTTATGCAAATAAAAACATGGCACTGAGTCTGTACAGAGCCCCAGGACAGTGTGTCAGCGAGTCTTCCCCAGCCCACGCTCAGCGCCGGTACTGCCGCGGCAGTGCTGCACACAATCGGTGACCCGATTGAAAGGGAGAAAGGGCAGCAGCAAACAGATGCCATCTGCCAGGGAGCTGACCCTGAGCCACGGGGACTCGGGTGTCAGCGGCAAAGCTCTGCTTGCAAGGGTGAAACGCAGAGCAATTGACCTTTAGGTGACAGTTTGCGGAGTGCCAGCTCGAGTGACACAGTGGGGAGGGGGGTGGGTGGTACTGGGGTGTATGGTATCACCCGCAAGCAGGACAATAGCAAAATTTCCCCTGGAAAAAAAAAGCCTGTGGTTTCTCCTGATGTTAGACCTCTTGGCTCACTGCTTCACAGATCCTCTGCCGGAGACAAGGGCTTATCACCAGGGTACCTGCATTTCTCATAAAAGGGAAATTGCCTTTTAAGTCCTCTCTTCCTTTATAACTGTCCTAGTTAGGTCTAATGATGTGCAAAAGTTTACAAAGTGTTTTCAGGTGACCTGGAATGCTTGCCGGCTTGTGAGCAGAGCAAATAGCTTAGCTAGGATAATAAAGAGGAAATCCACCGAATAGCTCAAGTCATTAAGATGTTTGCATTTGATGAGACAACCACCACCAAGGGCCAGAGAAAAAAAAGATGAGCCAGTGGTGTTCATGCAAGGTGCTGTGAGGCACGCCTGCATCCATCGCTGATCTCCATCGCTGACCTCCGGCTGGAGTGACTTGTTAGGCTCAAGTCTTCTCCCAGCGCACCAACTTGATTGCTGTCTGCCCAAGATCTTGAAAAGCTACAACGCACAATTCAGCGATCCCAGACACAAGGAAATAAATAACAAATTAAATCCCATAGTCACCACCTCTGCATCCCTCCAAAAAGCTGTGGGGAGGATTGAGACAGCAGGAGAACCTTCCTGGTGCTTACCTCAGGAAACATCATCAACCTGGGATTACAGGGTGGAGTTAAAAACCTCTTTCTATCCATCTCCCTTCTTAAAGCTTTCAACCGTATTTTACAACTTTAAGGAAACTTTTTTCCCCTTCTCACCACACACACCTTGGAATGGGAAGGTGAGACAATCACGAATACCTGAGGAGCAGCAGGTGGAAAGGAGAATTTTATCTTTGTCATTCAGCCTCAGGGACAAATGTAAAGGGAAGGCAGAAGGGATCAGGACTGCAATAAAATAAAAATAAAAATAAAATAAAATAAAATAAAATAAAATAAAATAAAATAAAAGCTGTTTGCACTGATAACTTCTGTGAAGAGGCCAGGAGTCAGACACCTTCAGGCAATGTGTTACAAGGGCCCCTGTCCCTGCCCTCTCAGCTCCACCGTGGGAGATCCTGTGATGCCATCAGGAATTCTGTCCACTTTCTCCAGGACACTTGACCTTCCTCCTCCTATGCCTCCTACTATTTTGCTTTCTCACCCTAGAACCCAGTTCCTGGAGAAAAAAAAAACGGGGGAGATACTGCACTAAGGTTTATGTTTCACCCAAACTGTCAGAATGCTGTTTGAGGGCTAATACTGGGTGGTTATATCAGAGCAAATCCAGATTAACTCTTTGCTTTTTCTCTCCAACTGGCTGTGACAACTCAGCATGTCCAAGTAGGTATCTGGAAGAATAACAGAGAATGCATGCCCTTCCAGCAGGACATTAAAGTCATCCCTAATTGGGCTCATTATGTGCTGATTCCCTCTGTGTCACTTCAACAGCTCAAGGGCCCCTTATGAGAAACTAATGACTTCAGAGCAACGCACATTACACACTGTTACACAGAATCCTTCCCCAAGCCTCATTTTCCTTTGCAGGAGCCACAACAACACTGGATTTTTTTATAACCAGATAAACACAGTGACAGCAGCAATTGTCTGCAGTAAAGAAATTAAATTAGTCACAGGTACAGTGCTGAAGTCTTCAAAATCCACTTCTGTGTCCTTTGCAACGTCATTGCTTTCTGACGTGACCCTCTTCTAATGCAGCACAGGTGTTGGCCCAGGGCTATGGAGCTCCTGCAACAAGAAGATATAAAGTTTTCAGACAGGCAATTGCTGGGATTCGCTGAAAACTGTGTTAGGAACAGTTTCATGAGCGCTTAGTGGCTGCTGGATTTGCATATCCCCCTCCTCACCATTCATAAATATATGCACAACCGTCATTTTATTCACACAAATTTTGGCAAAAGGCCCGTTGAATTCAACAGAGAGAAGTCCATTGACTTTGGTAGACTTTGCACATTGCGCGTGAGAACAGATGGAGGCTCCATTCACCAGTTGCCACTCGCTATTTAAAGCTTATTATTGTCAAAGAGGTTTGTTAATACGTTCACAAATGAAGCGCGATCCAAGTGGTGTAGCCACCGCTGAGTGCTGGAGAACGGCAGACAGGCTCTTCAAACAAGGACGGAGTGAACAAAGGGCACGCCTGTGCACACAGAGCGTACAAGCAAGAGTTTATTGGCCCACTCATCTCCCAGCCTTCAGGGGCAGCAGGTCTGCAGCCAGTGCTTTCTGCCCACAAGAAAAAGGCACCTCCTGATGGCTCCAGACCTGACACAAAAGAAAGAGAAAGCAACCACGTGTGAGCACAAGTCCTCTTTGCTGCTGATGGGAAGGGCCATGGGCTTTGGCAGGAGCTTCACTGAGCCTTTCCATAAGCTATGGAAAGTGGAAACCCTCCTTGCTTCATGAAGGAAGAAGGAAACACATTTCCTGAGCACAGCCATGGGAAGGGAAGCCTTCTAGTGCAAAAGATCTCCCTACACGTGCCTGCTGCAGCTTCGCCAGGGACACACCATTGTGTTTCTCAAAGGTAGATCTCGTATCAGTCCAGTGTAGCTCCACAGCTCCACGTAGCAAAGAAAGTGATGCTGGGGCTGCCCACGAGCTCATGGGCACANGTTTCTCAAAGGTAGATCTCGTATCAGTCCAGTGTAGCTCCACAGCTCCACGTAGCAAAGAAAGTGATGCCCACGAGCTCATGGGCACGCAGTGCTCAGCAATCAGCTTCTATAAAAGGCCGAAGTTTACATCGCCTACAGGGTTCCAGGGCTGTAATAGCCTTAATAAATGTGCCACTAGTTCAGAAATTTCTGGCATTAATAAAGCAGGAAGGACGATGGCTCTCACAAGCAAGCTAGAAAGAGAAGTTAAAAATCCCTGTTGAGTTTAAGAGATAAGATAAAAAAAATAAAAGACTCGTTTGGGCTAATCTAGAGGAAGCACTAACAGACATGGGAGTAGCAAGAGGGAGAGGAAAGGCTTACTCCAAAGTGAGAATGCCACCAGCAAAAATGGATCAGTAAAGAACGGGGAAATTTTCTCCTGCTGCAAGCCAGAGGTCTGAGCCCACGGGTCTTCTCCAGAAAGCGGTGAGAGAAACACGCCTGGCACACTCAAAGTAAAAATCATTCCCTGCACAGGTCTGAACCATCACTGGGCAAAGCACCCTCTGAGACATAAAAATAATCAGCGCTGATCTATGCAAATACCCCAAAAGACACTGCACACACGTGTGGCAAGAGGTAATTAATTTCCCCTCCCAAATACCTGATAAAGATGGCACCGGCGCAGCCTGCTCAAACTGTTGTTAATTACTATATAGAGTGCTGGGGAACTTCTCCGGTGATGTGAGCCTGGATGCTGAGCAGCCTCACGTCTCGGTGCCGCGTGGTGTTTTAACTAGACAGCAGCAAAGGTTAGCGACAGACACGTTTGAGGACTACCCAGCTGCATCACCTATAACTGAAAACCAAACTTAGGTTTCCTGATTTTGTCTTCTTTTGTGGGCTCACCAATGTGGTAGTGGGACTGTGTGAACGTGTCAAAGCTTCGGGGCTCTCACAGCAGGAGGGAAGCACATTTCTGGTACCCAGAAACAGAAATCCTCCCTAGAAAGACAAAAATAACTCAGCTGTGTCCTTCAGTGAGCTTTCATTTCTTGTGCTGGTGTCTGTGGCTTGGGTTTACAAGCTGGGAAGCTGCTTCTGGTGTCAAGTGTTTCAGAAACCCCCAGGTACTCATAGAGCTGTGCGCAGTGCTCTGCTTTCCTTCAGAGAAAGGACCTTCAGAGAAAAGTCTTCTTGACCCACTCCCCAAGCTCTGCATCATTGCTGGGAGTTGGAAAACCAGGTGAAAGGAGCTGGGAAATTTTGAGGACACACTGGGTACTATTCCCCTGAGAAGAACTTTCTGCTGCCAGCATAAGAGGCTATCAGAGAATCCAAGAGAAGTTTGCTCTTCTTTTGGTGTGATGGCAACTCAGTTTGGCACTGCCAGGGCCTTGGAATGGACACAACAAACAGATCCATTGAGAAACAGGTGTATGGAGAAACAGAACTCTCCCTCCTGCACCATCAAACCATCTCAGTTCAGGCAGCAGCACAACAAATGATTCAGGTCCTCCTGTTGCTCCCAAAAACTCTGGATATGGTCTGTGCCCTGTCAGCTACGTGGACACCTTTTCTCTAGGAGATGCATGAACAGTTCAACAGTCTGAGCAGCACATGCCAGAAGGACGTCACATTCCTCCAGTGGAGGTCCTTCCACCCCTGCGGCTCTTGCGTACTGCCAAGGTGCTCACACCACCTATGTAATGGGGAAGAACATGGGCCAGACCTTCCAGAAGAGAGGTTCTGACCACTGGAAATGGACTTCGTACAAGCTTATCACAAGAGACAGCCACAAATGACAGTGAAAACTACAAGGGAAATGCAAGTGTGTCCCCAGAGAAGACGAGACACCCACGGTTTCCAAGTAGTAGACCGTCTGAGGGATCGTCTGTTTGCAAACTTCCTCATGAGGTTTGTCACGGTGGCACAGCTGCTGTGCAGGCGCTCATCGGGACTTGACAGGCAGCCTCTTTGAGACGGGTTCTGCTTGATCGCAACCATTTTCAGCACCATGAAAGAACACTATGACTTCCTCAAAGTGAGCTGCAGGCTGGAGGGATCCTCTGTTTGAGAAGAGTTGTTATCCAGCTACTTCGTTTGGTTTTCAGTTACTCTGTGCACCGCTGCAGCAAACACAGACCAGAAGCTGGCCCTTGTCATAACGCAACATCTCACCAGGAGCAGGAAAACACAGCTCACATGATTTATCTACCATCAGAATCAGACAAAAACTTCCCTTTCATGTTTATTAGAGCAACAGTAGCCAATGGGAATTTCCACTTGCTTGCATAAAAATGGCATTTTGTTCTGTTTGAAATAAAAATGTCTAAATAAAAATATTGTTTCTGCACTTGAAAAAAAACAACCCAAAAGGGTTTTATTCTAGATGTTTTGCAAAGATTTTTTATTTATTTTTTTTTCCAACTCCCTTTTAAATTTCGCATTTTTTTCTGATTTTTAATGAGCAACAGGAGACAGCACAGGAGAAAGAGGAAGGGAGGTTTCTGCACTCATAGGGAAATATTTTTCATATTTAGATTTCCCCAGGAAGCTGAAAATGGACACTTAGTCCAGGGGGACGTTGTTCACATTGGTGCACATCTCAGCTGGCACTGCCTGGGGTTCGGCTACGTCCCCCTCATAAGGCAGAGCAGCTCTATAGCCCACACAAGGTCACTTGCCTGGGATCAGCCGTGGCTCTGCCAGGCGTCCCTCTGCCGCTGGTGTGATGATGTGGACTCCTGGAGGCTGAGTCATGGCAGCTAACATGCTCATTATCCATGCTCGTTAGCATTTGTCTGGAAAGCAAATATGCTGCCCTCACTATTGAGTTTTTCTCATGCTGCAGGTAAGACAAAGCTCTATTAAGAGCTTTAGACACACAGGTAATGCCAGGGTTCTGTACATGACCATAAATAACAGGATGCCCAGAGAAGTTGTGGAGGCCCCATCCCTGGCAGTGTTCAAGGCCAGGCTGGATGGGGCTTTGGATAATCTGGTCTAGTGTAGGGTGTCCTTGCCCAAGGCAGGGGAGTTGGAACTAGATGGTCTTTGTGGTCCCTTCCAGCCCAAACCATTCTATGATTCTGTGATTCTATAAATGTTGGTACCAACCAGCAACTAGTGAGGGCAGAGTCCTCTCTGGAAACTGCTGTGGAGGTCCCTGTGTACTGAGGTTCTGGAGGAGGCAGAAGGAATGTCTTCAGGTGGTCCCACCGTTAGAGGGGTAAGACAGACCCTGGTGGTGTTGTCCACCACAGCCATCCTGAGTAGAGAAATGGGGGCCTCAGATCAGCCCCAGGGAGATGGGGCCATCTTCATCCCGAGGTAGAGCTTGGCTGGACCACTCCAGCTGGGCACTTCTGACTGCCTGAACTCTCTGGTGAAGAAAAATGGAGGAAGGTTTTAAAAACCATTGGAGTCTGACTGGAACGATGCATTTCACACAGATTACCTGTAATCTTCTCTGTAAAGAGCTGATTCACCAGACAACTCCTCATGAAGTTTGGACCAGCCAGCAAGAGCTTGGTCCAGTGGTTGATCTCTGGGACAGCAGCCCAGTGGGACTGTGGGGTCTTTGTCCTTTAAGATTTGCAAAACTTGCCTGGACAAGACACTGAGCAACCTGTGCGAGCACTGCAGTGAGGTCTGTCTGAATTACAATGTGATTTTACATTCCATATCCCAACAGTGCTGGAGTGAAGTCTTTGCTCAGAGTAATGCCAGAGTCACGTAAGATGAAAAAAGTCTTCTATTTCTATACTTCTTAAAACGGTTCAGGGAAGAAAGTGAATGTTTATGAGCTATAGAGGAACTGAGTACCCCCAGTCCCCGCTTTCTCTTTCTGCTTCAGGGCTTTTCGTCAAGACTACAGGAAAAAGCATCTCTTGGGTCAGAAAGAGGCTTAAAGGGCTTGTTTAGGGTTGGGGTTTTTTTCCATCTCACACATATTCTTCCAAGGCTGGTGGTTTCAGCTGTGGTTAATGAGCACACTACCATGGAGCTGATGTGTGTGCAGCGTCTTTCATGTAATAATTGAGACGTGCATCTCTCAGGCAGACTGCAGCTAAGCTTATCTTACAACAA
Organism: Psophia crepitans; assembly: GCA_013399095.1. Lineage (NCBI taxonomy): Eukaryota > Metazoa > Chordata > Aves > Gruiformes > Psophiidae > Psophia > Psophia crepitans. The sequence goes on along the minus strand of VWZZ01004463.1, from coordinate 171,234 downwards.
AAGCCATACATCTTGGTCAGGTTATCTACACCTCAAGTCTCTTCAGGGGTGAGCTATTTTTACAGCATCTCTTCTTCAACCATTTGGGTTGACCATGTACCTGCTGCCTTCCTCTCCATGCTAACCCCTGCATCACACAGCCCACAGACACGCAGCTACACGGCGTCATGTTTCCCCATACAGAGCCACCCTGGTGGGTTGTGGAAGTGTCTCTCTTGTTTGACATCTGTGGGCATGCCCAACAGCTTTACTGAGAAAGTCATTTTTTTCCACGCAGAATTAACTCATATGCTCTAAAAAGGCCAATCGTTTGGTCTGCAAGGCCACGTCTGGCCCAAGGAGGGACACTCTTCATCGCCTGTCCCTGTGCTCTTCCGCACCCAACGGAGCTACTTAAAAACCACAGACTCCTTCCACTCAGCCACTGGAACAAAGGCAGAGGAAAAAATGTTTCTTCTATATTCCAGAGCTGATTCTTCAAAAATAAAGCAAACAGAAGTTCTGACCCCAGCTGAAACCACTTCAGGCAGCAGAGAGGTCCACAAGGCTTTTTGCTCGCAGAAGGCATCACTGTGCCAAGCTCAAATCCAAATGGTTCTTAAGTTGTCAGGTTTGAGTGGCTGGATTTTGCTAAATAAAACTCAAAACTTGCTGCTACAAACAGTTCCCATAAAAACCATGGTAAAATCAAACTCCTGCATTTTCAGGGAAAAAAATATATGAGCTGAGCATGGCAGATAATCAGTGTGCAGAACTGCCCTCCTGTCCATCCACCCTCCTGCTCCAGCACACAGGGCATCACGGGGAGGGATGACTCTCTTTTACAGCCATTGTGGCTATCATCTGACACAGCAGCTCTGCTGCCATGCTCCCAGGCTGGACGGGAGGGTTGGGACCACCATCCCCTCCTCCTGCTGCCCCACAAAGGTGCCACTCCATGCACCCATGCCCGGACCCAGGGGCCAACTCTCTGCCAGGACCAAGGTTTCACAACAGTAAGCCAGTGCTGAAGAGCAGCTTTGGGTCTGTAGCTGGTATCAGTTAGTGTGTGCAGAGGCTAAAAATAGAGACCCTCCACTCTCACAATGACTCAGAGATACAGAAGGGAAACCCGCAGGCTCTGTGCTTGGCTGTCCCCTGAGCTGATTGAGAAGTTTTCATTTAAAACTTTGTTTTGACACAAAACGGCTTTTTGAAAAACAAACTAACAAAAAACAAAAAAACCCCAAACCAAACCTCATCTCTCAGCACCAAAGCTGCTGGAAAGTCTTCTCATTTTGTCTAAGTTTGGAAGAGGTGTTGGCCAGAAAAGTTTGACATTTTCTATTTTTTAAATTCCAGTTGGCAAGCTGCCTGTTAGCATTTACCTGCTAAACTCTTGGAGACCTATGAGAGCACATGAAATGGTAATGCAAGTGAAAGGCGTGCGAGTCCTCTGAAACTTTCATGGGAAATACAGTACATTTTCCAGGCAGCTCTAATTCCAACCCAGGAAGAAAACAAATCCATCAGCTGGCCTCGTTAAACCCCCACTGCGAGGCGATCCTTTAGTCCTTTAATCTGTTCGGCCCCTGCATTGGAGGCACCAGGCAGCGCTGCTCAGGTTTTGGCCATACCATGGGTGATGGTGGTCTGGAGGCTGAGGGTCCGAGGGGGAAAGCAGAAGAGACTTGGCATCCCGTGGGGAGATGCATTGCTGCTTCAGCGCTATCTCCCCCATGAGGAGAGCAGGTCCTTCCTTCCTGCCTCTCTGTTATCTGCCCCACGGTTACAGGTAATTTTAAGATTGGTCGAGCATTGGGGCAGGTGCCCATAGGTGGTGGAGTCTCCATCCCCGGAGATTTTCAAAATGGCTGGACAAGGCCAGGAGCAATCCCCTCCAGCTTTGACATTAAGAGCTTGGACTAGAGACCTCCAGGGATCCTTCCAGCCTCAATTTTTCCAGGTTTCTAGTGTAACCCCTCCCAGACTCTCATGCCTAGAGGAGTTGAGCTGTCATGGTGATGATGAGCCCATCAGCAGAGGAGCAGAGCAGCCATGGCAGCCAGGCACCAACCCAACTGCTCTCCAAGCCTCCTCTCCTTCCACTCGAGCCCCATCTGGACTCATTTTGTCCTTCCCCATTTGGAGGCCAGGGGAGGAGCAGCAGTACTGGGACAATCTATGCAGAAGTCAGGCTCCAGGACAAAAGCACCTTGTTCAGGAGGCAAGGCCCACAACCATGCTGCTAGCTCCACCTTGGCAGAGGAGCATCCGGGCATCCAGCCAGACTTCTAATTTCCCTACGCGGTCCCCAGAGACAGGACAGACCGGGCGAGTTCTGCGGTGGTGCCTGTGTTGGACTGTGGCTCTACAAGTGCTTCCTCATTGCGTGAAGAGAGCTGTGGAGGTACGACCCAACCGACTCATGACAGCTGGGATGCTGAACAGTGAGAAAGCCAAGCTTCAGCTGAGAGAAAACAAAAGTGCCGCTGCAGTTGGTTCATTCTGTGTTAGCAATCAAGCATGCGCTGGTGTATGACATGCTGTGTCATGGGTGTCTCATCCTGCATTTAACATGCCCTAAGAGCATCCTTGCTGCCATCTCTCTGTTGTGGCTGCATGGCCAAGCTTCATCACAGACAGCAAGGCTGGGCCCAGAGCAGGAGGACATGAGCAGACACACCTACAAGAGGCCTTCAAATGCTACATTAAACCCCTGTAGCACCAAAGGCCTTAGGAAAGGGTTGAGCCCTAAGGGCGACCACAGCAGGAGCTTGGCTCAGTCCCTGTCTCGGCCCCCTGTGCAGAGGCAGCCCAGAGGCTGCACCAGACCCTCTCTGACCCTGCGGCTGAAGAGGACCTCAGCGCAGCCCGGTCTCCCAGTGTGGGGCTGCCCCGCTGGGAAGGACAGCTGGACGCAGAGCTGGAGCACATTCCCAGCTCCCACGGGAACACCGGCACATCTCTGTGCCTGGGCTCCCTGCTGTACAGGGCAACGGGAGACAGTGAAAATGAGATCAACCCATAGCTGATGGGATGACAGTAAATCCCACAGCCAGCTGGGGTGGGAAAGACCTCAGGAAGCCACCCCCCTCCTTCCCTGTCAGGATCAACCCTACCTAAACTAATAGACCATCTGCCTGCTGCCCTGGCCCGTGACCCCAGCAGGGCAGAGCCGCCTGGCAGCAAGGCCTGCGGGTGGAAATCGCTCCTCCAGCTCCATCCAGAGCTTCCCTGCTCAGCACTAGGAGCTGAGATCCCCCACCCACTGTGCGCTCCCAACTGGACCCTTCCCTTTCCAGAAACCCACTATCACTGTAGCTACCCCTTGCTCATGTCCGAGGGAAGGTCGTGAAGCAGCACGTCGCCCCTTGTCACCGCACACAGGTTACGAGTGTCCCCTGCGTGGCAGCGGTCACTGCTCCCCCCACCTTGGCGTGCGCTTTGTCACGTCCTGCTGACCACCACCTGGAGCTTCAGCAAGTCCATCAGGGATGAGATGGCCTGTCCTGAGCTTACCCTAGAGCTGACCCCGGATGCCACAAGCATCTGCCAAATGGGGCATGTGGAGAAGTGGCGTGTAGGGAGCCCTGCTCAGAGGGGTGGGGAGGGGGTGCAGGATCCATGCCCACCTTTCAGCTCACTCATGCCAATGCCTTGCAGCCAGACTCTGCTCAGGACAGGGTCCATCCCATGCTCTTATTGCTTTTGGACTCTCAGAAACCCAGATAGAGATGTCTGCTTCAAGAACAACTGAATTTTCAATTAAATCATTGAACCAGAAAATTATTTTATAATCAATTCAGATCAAGCCACTTTTATTTTCCCTCTTTCGCACCAGCAAAGTGTTATGTTTGGGATTAGCCAGGAACATTTCACTCCAACTGAAGCAAAAGATCTGCTTGTATTATAGGCCCTTGTAACGAAGTCAGGTCCTTGGTCCTTGGGAGGGTCAGATCACTTGTAACTGAGAGCCAGGGCTGAGGCTCAGCTGGGACATCGGGTGCCTGGTCTGAGTCCTGCCTCCACCCCCTGGATGTCTCCTATAGCAGCAGGTTAGAACGTCTCTCCGGGTCCCTTCATATCTCCCTCCTGAAGAACCCCTATGGACCAACTGTCACATGCAGGTGCAAGACCCCTGCCCCTACGGGAAGGACCCCAACCTCCAGGCTGGCAAGATGTTCTCACTCTCTGAGGATCCATAAGTATTTCATTATTCTTCACAAAGCAAAGAGGACTGAGACAGTCTTACACCCCCTGGCTCTGCACACCCACAGTGGGACAAAGGCGCTCTACAGCTCGGCAACTGTGGGAGTCCAGTCCCAAACATCTTATTCAGACCAAAAAGTCATGTCCAGCGTCCTATGACCATCACTGGCATTTCCACAAATGCCATATTCACTGTGAGAAAAGTCATTCTCTCTTAATAATGATACTTGAGTTGGTGGAAAACACTGGGAGTTTTTCCCCCATGAGATAAAACAGTATTTTCTTTTGATCTGAATCGAGATTTTCTTCTAATTTTAGTCTGCAAAATTTTGGAATTGATGTGTTTTTTCCTTTTCCCTCTCAACTTCTTGCCTGCTTTTCCCTCTGAAGCTGCCAACCCCCAAGGTGTCCTGGTAAGGTTCCTGAAATTCATGGATACAGGGCAGGATTCGAATCCCCAGGAAACTGCCAGCTGCACTTTAAATGCAGCATTTTTGCTATGTTACAAATAACCAGAATAGATGTGTGAGAGTCTGCTCTGAAATAGGGCACTGGGACAAAGAGAGAAGCGTAGTGTGCCCAAAACGCTCATGATGAATAGCAGCACAGAAATGTCACTGCTCCTACACACCAGCCCATCATTAAATACTTCCAGTTTCCTTAGTGAAATGACAAAAAACTACTTGATGCTTTCAGCACAGCAAAAAAAAAACCAAAACCCAACGCTATCCACATCTACCTTAAAGTGTCAGATTCGTGCAGGAAGCAGCAGTGTTCCTGTGAGATTAGCATCTCTGTCTAAAACATGTTTGTGAAAGCTGAGAACACAATACTAGCACCGTGTTCCTGCTCCTGCTGCATATCTGTGTGCTTTATTAATGATAACATTATTAAAATGAGATTATACACTCTTTAGTTCACTTTATTATTTTTTTTAATCATAACTAACTCAAAGAAGTTTCTAGTTTCTGGGCAATTGCTCAGAAATTTATTCTTCCTGGACCTTAAAATAACCCTTCTAACTCAGGCCTTTATGACTGCAGCGGAGCTCTGCTGTATGATGGCTAATTCTCACCAAGAAATGGTGATTTCAGCTCTGAGCAGTGCAAGCTCAAAGAATTGAAAACTTTGCTTATTTTTAGTAGGAGCTGATCCAAATTTCCTGACTGCAGGAAAAGGAACCAAAGATGCTGCTGAAGAGCAGCACCAAGGCAAGAAGTCCTTCTCTCCCACTGATGAGGCCAGTGTGGTTGTTCTGCCTCTCCCAGCGTCTCTGCTGGCTGAGGGCAGGACTGGACCCTCCGAGGGCCAGTGATGTCCCTCTGAAGGGCTTAAGGTAGCCTCTCACCTTTCTACCATGACATGAGGAGAACCGTCCTCCATCTAAACTACACAGCTGAGAAGTTGAGTTGGGACATCCAGAATGTGGGTTAGTGTAGAAACATCCGTTCTGAAGAGCTGCTCCAATCTTTAGGCACAGTGGGAGCCCTGCGTCTCCCAGCTCAGAACTCCCTCACAGCGGTGCGTGTGGCCATACCACAGTGAAGAATATCTTTCGTAGGTTTAGCTCCATCTATATTGGCCAGAAAGGTGGGCTCAAGATCAGATTAGCGGCTCAGCCATGTTAGCGATCTACAGGAGTGCCCTGGGGACTGGCTTTGGGGCTCCATGTCTTGCATCCCCAGGGGACACCTTCCTGCCTCCAGCATGGGTCAGTGCTGCCTCAGCAGCCTCTAGCTACCTGCCCATCTGCCAAGCCCAAGCCCAGCTCAGCCTTTGCTGATCCCCAGCACGGCACATCAGGACAGACCTTGGACCTCAAACGTGACTATCGATACAGCACAGGAAAAGCCAAGGGAGTCTTTCTGGGCATCAATCATCGTTTGTCTCCTTCCTCAGCTGTCTCATGGAAGATAAAAGAGGAGAACAATGAATAATACCTATGGAAGATATTTTGGGATTAGTTTAGGAGCCATAGATATTTTTATCAACAAGAACCAAGTGGATTTAGGGAGGTATTTTAGTTTTGTAGGCAGCATTCATGGGCTGCTGCTGATTACAGTACCTGTGCTTCACAACACCTGTGGACAAATTAGAACTTGTCTGGAATTGTTAGATTTCTTGGAAAACTTGTGGCAAAAGACTGAAAAAAAAATCCTACATTCTTTATCCGGAAGAAGAAAACATAATCTGAGGCAGTAACTTCTAGTTCCCGCTGAGTGGCAGATGACCTGACTCCTTGTGGCTTTTGTCCAGCTCTGTAAGTGACTCCAATAGTCCCACGCATGCCAGGAAGGGTGGGTAGCTCTGAAGTTCCTTCTGTGCCCGCCTGCCCTGCTAGCCCACCACGCTCACAGCGCTGGGAAGGGATTACTTTGGCAAGCCTTTGAGCGTTGCTTATCCAGCACCAAAGCAGCAGTGCTGGTCCCCCTGTTCTGCTCTCCATCCCAATGCCACGATCAGAGAGGAAATGTGATTGCATCAGCACAGAGAAGCGTCGATGGTGCAGCTTGTGGCCACGCAAGCAGGATTGAACTGGCCGAGCAACAGCAGTGTTTGGCAATGGTCACATTCTGGCACAGAGTCTCACTAGCTCGGCCGTTTCCAAGACCTGTGCTTCAATCCATAGGCAACTCCTATATTTAGTAATTGTGCTGGTGGCAAAGGCCAGCCTCCAGGATGTTGATTCAGACACCCAGACACTCAACCACTTCCTGTTTGGATGCGCTAAAATTATTTGCATCATTTAAAAAGTGATGTTGGTTAAGGGAAACAAAGCGTTATTGTCAGAGGAGGCTGAGAGCTGCGTTACGCACCCATGCACGATGGAAAAAAAAGCAGAACAAAGAGTCCCCGTCTCCCAACAGCAGCACGCACATACAGCATGTCCCCAGGAGCCACTTTCACCGCTCCTCCTGCACGACAGCACTTGTGTGGCCACAGCAATGCAGTAAAGCACTGTGATCCCCTGCTAAGCCTCCTCCCAGGCCTGCTCTGCCAGACCAGAGCAACCCAGTATCATCTCTAGGCACAGAACAGGAGCAGAGACATAGCCAGGAGATGTGTTCTGCTGGCTGGAACAGGCAATAGAAGGAAATACAGTCTCCAGCATCTGCCCCTGCTCAGCCACCCAGGCACTTATGGCTGGTGACAAGTTTTTCATAGCAAAATGCAGGTTTCCAGTGTGACACAGTCTTTGCAACCCTACTGTGGACATAAATGTGGCACCTGAGATGTTCATGAACTTCTGGTGGCTAGAAGTCCAGGGGCATGGATCTCTACCCTGAAGGTTTTGTGGGTGGTGACTGTGTCTGTAAGCTGGTCCCAGCTCTAGTCTCATCACCTCTGTACCTAATGTCTCGCCCTTAATCTGCCCAAGCCTGTGCAGCTGCTGAGTGAAAGGGCAGACATGATTCTGTTTGGGCTGACTGCTTCTGGGGAGACTGGTGATGGAGAGGCCCCCTGCCTGGCACTGCCAGTGCCTCAGTTTGCCAGTCTGCAGAACCACAAAGCTTGGTGGTGCCCTGGGACAATCTGCCGTGGTTCCCACCCAGAGGGGCAGTCAGGATACCTGGCTGAGGAGCTGTGGATACTTGGAGACATCATTTCTCCACTCAGCTGCCCTAGGCTGTGCATGCAGCCGATGCCTCTGAGGCTTCTCCACTTCCAGAAGAGAGGTCAAGAAAAATTTGCAAAATATTTTTTGGGAATCCTCGCAAGTGATCCATGCCACACTGTTTGCAGGACCTGGATGTCTGATAATGTCCAACTGTTCCATGCTCAGCTCTTCCCTATCTCCCAGATAGCCAAAAAGACCCCAGATCTTTTACTTCCAATATTCAAGAAGGGAGTTGTCCTGGATGTTTCACATCCCACCTCCAAAATATGATCAATTTAGCCTTTCTTCTGTTTTTTCAAAGCCTTACTAATCTATTCCAAACGCCTAGGAAAGTTGATGACTCAATAGGTTTTTCCCCACAGTCTGGACAAGCAACCTCTTGGCAAGGGCTGTTTATGACTTAGCTGCAGATGGATTTGCCTATCTTGCCTTCTTTTTAGCTGCGATGCCATTAGTCATGTGGACCAGGAGCTTGAAAAGTGATGGGATATATTCGTGCCTTGACTTTTCACTACTCACCTTAAAAACAAACAGCTGGGCAGCTAAAAATGAAAGTAACCACGTTTCACTGTCCCCCTGAAGTGTCTTTGCCAAAGTGCATTTTCCAAGCCCAAATTAGGTGGGTGCACAGTTTAAACTAAAGAGTAGAAGGCAAATTACAAATAACAAATCACAAGAAGTGGGTTCTGAGTCATTCTCAGTCAATGACAGAGGCCCTGCAATCAGAATTTAGGTCATAACTGCATTGTATGTGCAGGAATATAATCTGGCACCCACAGTGGTAGCTGTGTTGAGTCAGTAAGGCAAACAAGAGTCAAAAATAGTTAAATCTATTTTTTGTCATTGCATTTAGCAACTGTTTCTGGATATCACGGCAGAGGAAACCTGCAAAGTCACAGACTAGGGTTTCTCAGAATAAAGCTGTAATTTGATTGTTGCAATGTGTTTTAAACCCCAGGTCGAAAGTTTCGAGCCCATGGCATCTCAGAGTTCCTCATGCTTGAATATACTTTTTGATTTTATCATCTGATAGTATTTTGTCAGGTAAGCAGCGATCATAAAAGAAACCACCGGTCTGAGAAGACAAGGATCTCCCTCCAGCAGTCTAATTAACAGAGCACACAGTGTGTGCTCAGAGCCAGCTTGGAGACCTGGAGCAGGGTGCACAGTCCTCGTATTTCCCCATGCACCTTCAGCTGGCAGCGACCAGAAATGCTGTTGAGCAATCCTAAGCAAGGCTGATACGAATCATGGGCGATGGTAGAAGGAAGAATTCAGGGCCTTTTGCCCACAGAACGGACCATGCTGCCAGCTCCCTGAGATAAGTTGAACACTGCCTGCCCTTGCCACCAGGCCCAGCCAGGAGCAAACTTTCCCCACTGAAAATATCTGGCCTTTACAGCTTGGCAAGACACAATGTCCAAATGCAGATTCCCAGATCCACCCAAAACCATGCGCCCTGGGTGCTGCCTGCACGCTTCCCTTTGCATTGATCCACTCCTTTTGAAGAAAGATGAGTATTTGTACTTTCAGCTTCATTGACGTTGCCTTCTCCCATCACACACTGAATCCAAAAGCATGTGGGCTGCTCACAGTGTTGTACAGAGATAAGCCTTTGATTACAGAGTTGAAAACTATGATGGTTTTGGCTGGGGTAGAGTTCATTTTCTTCAGCTAGTATGGGGCTGTTTTGGATTTGTGCTGAAAACAGTGCTGATAACACAGGGATGTTTTTGTTCCTGCTGAGCAGTGCTTACACAGAGCCAAGGCCTTTTCTGCTCCTCACCCCACCCCACCAGTGAGTAGCTGGGGGTGCACAAGGAGTTGGAGGGGACACAGCCTGGACAGCTGACCCCTCTGGATATCCCATACCATATGATATCACGCTCAGCAAATAAAGTTGGGGGAAGAAGAAGGAGAAGGGGAGTCATTTGGAGCGATGGCCTTTGTGTTCCCAAGTAACCATTACACGTGACGGAGCCCTGCTGTCCTGGGGATGGCTGAACCCCTGCCTGCCACTGGAATCAGTGAATGAATTCCTTGTTTTACTTTACCTGTTAAACTGTCTTTATCCCAGCCCACGAGTTTTCTCACTTTTACCCTTCCATTTCTCTCCCCCATCCCACCAGGGGAAGAAGTGAGTGAGCGGCTGAATGGTGCTTAGCTGCCAGCTGGGGTTAAACCACAAGAAAAACAAAGTTTAAAAAATGGAAAAGTACAAGTACAATGACACAATGCAGCTGTAGGGCCGAGATCATTCCTGGTTACTGCCCTGACTGCTTTCTGGAGGATATCCCAGCCCGTAGCTCTAGCAGCCACACACCTCCTGGACACTGTCTGCAGGAGCAGGATCCCTGAACAGCTCCTCCCTTTTCCCATCACTTCTGTTTCATCCATTTTCTCTGTTTGGAACATGTTGGGTTTTGATGCAAGGGACTTTTTCTTCCACACTCAAGTCTCCCTGCCACCGCAGACCTCCCAGCTTCTCTCTTGAGTTCTTCAGGTTTAAAGCACCTTCTTGTTGCTGGCAGAATGGTCACGCTATTCAGTAGCTCTCAGGGAGCCTGCATAGCTCTCAACACAGCTGCAGTTTTCTTCACAGCTCTTATCTGCACCCACACAACAATATCAAGGGCAGCGTGAGCAATTAAGCCATGCAATGGCTTTGCAGGACTCCTAGGCTCAAGGCAGCCCACCACCAAAAGCAGAGTGAAGCCAACAGGGGCCACAGCTTCCCATGCGTCGCTGTTGCTGTTACCCAGTGCCAAACGTGTCTGTTTATACAATGGTGAAAGGAAATCCAAGAGCCAGGGCCAACATAAATCAGGTCTGGAAGCAACAGCTCACAAACAGCAAACTCTTCAAAAGGCATGCAACACGTTTTCAGCTCTGCTTTAACGCACAGGACCCACTGACACCGGGCAGCCCGGCAGCTCAGGCTGAGAAATGTTGGAGGAAAGGACCCAGGGTTGGACAGGGATAGACAGGGCAGGGGGAAGGTGCCTGTGGATCTCACAGCACTCATGGAGCTGTTTGTTGAAAGAATTTGTAAATGACTGTAATTGATTAAGAAATGGGGTAATTAGGAAATCTGCTGATTACAGAGAAAGGGGTTATTAATCCACCAGACAGGTCCAGCAAAAGCCCTGTCAAAGCATCAAGGGAGATGCTGTGGGGAAGAAGAAAGGCTGCACACGTGGTCGCGCTGGTATGCAGCAAGCCCACTCCCCTCTGGTGCCAGGGAGCTCTGGGACTCATTTGATCCTGCCTCCAGGACCAAGTGCCATTGCAGGATCGTGCAGTGCATGCCGTGCTAATCAGTATGACCACACCTGATTGCCAACTGTGTCTGCTGCACCCTGGATTAAACTGATTCGGCCTCTGATTTGATCCAGACTTTCCTTGGAGACCCCTTTGTGAGATTCATCTCACCGTGTCAGCTGCAGGTCCCTTTACAAACCATGGCAGAGCCCAAATTATCCGCTGGACCTGTTAATACTGGGGTTCAGTCTGACATTAAGACATCCATGAAGTCTCTTCATCTGTCAGTGGATTTTAGGGGGAGGTTGGAGGTGCCAGCTTCAGGGTGAACTGACCTTCTCTTGTGTCTCTGCTGGCTCTGAATTAAACAGCTCTCCCACAGCAATCTCTGAAGCCTGGACACCAGCTAATGTGAGACACCCACCCTGACCCCTGGATGTAGGTATCTTGATAACAAACTGAATCTGATCCCCATCATTATGGGAGAGGAAAGGACCTGCATGCACTGCCCCATTCCCAACCTGTGCCTCTCCTACCCCTTGGCCTTGCACAGACCCTGACACAGTGTTGACAGCAAAGCTCCTGTTCACACCACAGGGCACAAGCTCAGAGCAGAGGTACAAGCCAACCGCTGCCGTCCCCCAAGCCTTTCGGCCATTTCACATCCTTCACTTGGCCAGCAGGAGCAGGGATGCTCAGCTACAGCCCACGTGCCCCAGGCTACCCAGGCGCGGACGGTGGTCCCCCATCACCTGCCAAAAGGACTTTCTACGCAAGGGTCACGGAGCACTGTCCTCTCACAGGGACCAACCGGCACGTGAAGATAACAGGAAGACCCAGACCCACCATGGGGATACACTGAGCGGCCGAGGCATCTCCAAGTCTTGGCCTGTCTTGGCTGTAATAACACCGGAGCATTATCCCCCACTTGGCCAGAGCCGTGCAAGCGGCAGAGCGCGGGCAGATTACCCGGTCCCAGGCCTGTCTGGTTAATCTGTGCTCAGTTTCTTTATCCTCTCTGTCTATATATAACCTCCTGCCCAGCCACCTGCAACCACCGGTGGGGGGGACATCACACGCTGAGGGGGTGGGAGGGCAGGGGAGACGTGCAGCGAGCATCTCCGTGGAAGCTGAGCTGCTGCTCCAGGCCTGGCATCGTTAAGGGGGTGTGCACGTGTGGGGAGCAGCGAGCAGCCCCACGTGCCCGATCATGCAGGGAGGGACCACGGTCTCCTCCCTGGCACCAGGTTGTGTTGAGAGAGGCTGGGTGGTCTTGCATGCAACCATGGCCAAGCTGGACTCGGCATTTAGGACAGACTCTGAGCAGGCTGGAGGTGAAATGAGAGATGCAGAGCACAGGGAAATGTGGGGGCTGGGTCACTGTCACTCACAGGGATAAGAAATCAATACAAACAAGTGATTTGCCTTTCTAAGAACAAGCTGGGGGTGACAATTCCGGATAGAAATAGAGGAGATGGAGACACAGCAGGGAGAAATGATGTGACACATCCCATCATGGGATGCTGGGCAGGATGGAGGGACACAGGGGCCGCGCTGGGCAGACCAGCACAGCTGAGGCGGGATGGAGGAGCTGCTGGCAGGGATGTGCCTGCAGGGGTATGCCTGCAGGCTGGTGGAATCGGGGTCCCACAGCAGGCTGTGAGTCTTCCTCACATTTGGAGGCACTCCATCCACTGCAGACCAGTTTGCATCTCTCAGAAATCCTGCATGAAGCTACTCACCAGAGACATCATGCAATGCACGGCTGCTGCGGGGACGTGACACTGTGGGGTTACTTAGCCTGCTGAGAAACGGCTGGAGAAAAGCCTCCATTCACAGGGCGCTTTCTGTTGGAGGAAAACCAGAACTCCCAGTTCTCCGTGCTGTCAGGATGGTATTTTAGGAAATTCCCTTTCACCTGCCCAGATGTGTTGTCCATTTAAATATTGATCCTTCTCCTTTGCATGTGCTCTGTACCCACTTAGGCTTCCCATTTTTCAGCTTCCTCCTCTGATCAAGCTGACAATACGCTCCAGTGACATTTTGATTTGCTTAAAAAAACCCCAAACCCATAGCGTCTCTTCCCCTGGATTTGTCATGGGAACCAAACACCGCGCAGCTCGGCACTGCGCAGCCTGGGAGCACGCTGTCCTGTGGGTCCATCGTGCCCCGCCAACCTCCCGTTGCTGCAGACGGATGGGAAAGGCACCGCCCTGGGGTCCAAGAACCCTTGTCACAGCCCTGCATCAGACCATGGTGGCAGCAGGGCCAGCCCCACCACATCCTGGGGTTTTGCACCAGAATTCATGCGGGGTTTGTGTCACTGATTTAAATGAATTTCCAAAATTCAGATAGCACCGGAGGGGCCAGCTGTGCCCATTCTGACAGCCCCATTTAAAGTAAAGACGGTTCCACCCTCACAACTGGGGTAATTGCTCAAAACACAGAAAACCCACCGAAACTAAAAAACATCCAAAAATGGGCATTCAGATTCTCTGGAAATAAAAATGTTGGAGCTTTCTCCATAAGAATTACTTTCTGGGTTACCTTTCTGATTTGTGCAGGAATCTCCCCTCAAACAATAATAAAATTCATGGGTACCAAATTCAAAAGAAAATGACCCGTTAAATTGAGCAAAATAAATAAAAAATGCTATAACCAAAAATCTTGTAAAAATCTCCAAAACATTTTCATCTTAAATTTCTTTTTCTTCTAGCTACAGAGTTGTGACACTCTTGCAGAAAATCCCTGTCCACTCAAATCTACGTTTTTGTCTTTGGATAAATAAAATATTTGACAGGAGGAAACAACACAGGTTTACAAGCGGTTAGTGAAGGCTGTGTTTGTTGCAGTGATTTAATTTAAAGCCATTTCGCATGAGGGATTCGCACATCCTCTTCACCCTCAAGACTTTTGTTCTTTCTCAGTCTTTTCTCCTCTGCTTGCAAAGCCAAGACCATCCAGCCTGATGGGATGCAGTTGGTCTTTGTATTAAGGTAAACTTGAGCAAAATCCTATTTAGCTTATGCGCGGGGACAGTCAAAGCTTCTAGTGCTTATTTCAGGGGGATTTGCGCAATTTGACACAGCTAGGAGTTCAATTGGAGCTACCAGAAATATGTCGGTTAGAGCCAGACAAAGAGGGAACCAGCTGGACATCCCGATTCCTGTCCCCGTGCATCTGCTGGGAGACACTCCGTGTGTGCAGGGACACGCCGTCCCTGCTCCTGCGGGAGCTCACGTGTCCCAGACTCCTCTGGGGAGAAGGCGGCTGGAAGGAATGTGAAGAGCTCTGGCAGGAGGGGTCGGGAGAGGCAGGTTTACTCCAGGGAGGAGAAACAAGAACAAGCAATGGGAGAAAAGCAGGAGGACAAGAATAACCAGGGCTTCTGCACCAGCAGCTGAGCCTTGCAAGCACCAAGCCTGGGGACTTGCTAGAAACAACAAGGAAACCAGTAGCAGTGCTGGTTGCTCGCTGCCCTAGCAGTGTTGGGCACGCTTGGCTGGCGAGTCCGCTCCCGGGAAAGCCTGGCAGAAAAGCCTGCTCTCTGCAAAGCAATGAGTACAGGTTCTGCCCCAAGTCTGAGGGCTCCCAAACCTGCATAGCAGGTGCTGAGCGTCTCTGAATGCTCCCCAACAGTGTCACAGCCTAGTCAAAGAGGACTAGATCATCACCTAGTTTGAGAGATGAAGACCTGTCCTGGCCATCCCATCCCAAGGTGGAACATTTGACCTGGTCATGGCTGTAGATTTTTGAAGCTGCACCAATGACCTTTTAGAGAGAGACACCTCAAATCACCAATACAATGCAGTGGAAATGAATATGGGTCAGCAGTGGTTCACCACAACTCAATACCTTACAGAAACCATAGGGCAAATGAGGAAGCCAAACCCTCCAGCTCAGATAAACTGGGGGACTCATCTCCAGCAATGAGTGCTCTTCTCCCCAGGGTCATACTACAGGACATCCCTGTGCTGGAGGCTAAACCAGGCTGCCCCTGATCTGGACACAGAGGGTGGAGTCCACCCTTGGGCTCAAAACACACCACTGGCCTCTAGCTGGGCCCAAAGTTTGCCCAAAGCCCCCAGTCTGTAATGGGAAGCGAAGTGTGTGTGCACACCATTAATTCCGTGCTCCATGAAGCAGTGGGCAATGGTCTGGCTTCATATCACCACCGATGGAATGAGGCACCACAGCAGCACTGGGTGCAGCATGGATTAGTAGGTTACATGGTTCCCAAGGGATGGGCAGTGGGGTTTCTATCACAGCCAGATTCTGGGAGGGGACATCACAGGACCATCTGGTGCCTGCCTTCACAGCCAGCACAAGGGACAATCAGAACAGGGCTTTCAGGATTGGTGCGAATGCCCCACACTGTGCAGGGTGGGAGGGAGGGAGGTCCTTTCATATTTAGTGCTCTGAAAGTGGCTCTGTCCCCTCAGGGAAAGGGACAGGACAGCCAGGAAGGTAAATCTGTGCCCAACTATTGCACCAGTTCCCACCAATGCTCTGCATCAGGCCATGTCTCTGTGTCCTCCCCACAATCATGCCTTCCCCTCAATGGTGCTGGAGAAAGTGGAGGGATGGTGATTTCTTACATTGTGGTCATTTTCCCTGCCTTTCAAGGAGTCCCCCACCACCAACTGCCTCCGCTGATGTAACCAGGCAGAGCTGGACGTAGGTCACCACCTCTGCCGCTGTGTGACATAAATGGCTTTGCTGACCCTAATGCTTTGGAGCTTATGGCTCCTGATCCAGGTAGTCCCAGGACAGCCATCCTGCTCGGCCTCCCGCCGGCAAAACTAGCTTAGAAATGCAACTTGGGAGCTCAGAGAGCAAAATGTTGTCCTGTCCTCCCTCCACAACCAGGCTCAAGCAGGGCATGTGCCCCCACCCTCTCTTGAAAGCACTGGCTCTGCTTCCTCCCTTGCTTCTCAGGAAGCAGGAAAGTCACACGCTGACCTACGAGCAAGTGCTCTGTGAGGGTTAAGCAAGAGGCGCTGACGGCATCTGTCTGGGAGCCAGCAGGTAAGTCAAGAATTTCCCCAGTACATGCCTCACGCCTTGGAGTGGAGTGAGCCTCAGTGTTGCAACACCTCCTACAAGCTCAGAAGACGCATTAAAGAAGTTCACAGGATGGAAGCACTTCTTCTAGGCCTGTTGCATAATCCAGATAAGTAGATAAGCCTGTAATATTTGCACAGCACTGTGTCCCTTCATTGGCCTTGTTACTGGTCTCATTTTGCAGGGCTTATTTCAGGGGATCTACTGGATTGAGGACACCTTTCAGGTCATCTATTCCTTGGGAGGTAGCTGTGACCCAGCTCTAATGTTGTGCTACTGGGACCGTTAAAGGGACGGGGACACCTCGCTGACAGTTTTACTTTATGCTTTGCAAATCTGTCCCAAAGACATTTTGGAAATGGCACTATGAGACCTGTGGAAAATACTTGGGCAGCTTCTCATGGAAGGACTGCGGCAGTGCAAAACCACCACGGGAAGAGAATCGTGACCTGCCAGAGATGAAATAACATCTGCTCAAATACAGAGATACACATCGCTTGGGCACATTCCTGATTAACTATTTACTTGACCCAAAGGGAACAATGTTGTGCTGAAAGCTGGCCTTCCCTCCAGGAGTTTTCTGCAAGCAAATCCCACACCCCACAGCAAAAGGTACCTGGGTCTTCAGGGCAGGAGTCTCAGGACTCCTCGGGATGCTGTTCCTAGCTGCCCTAACCCCACCTGTTGTGCAAAAGCCTGAAATAACAGGCTGGGGGGCAGAGGGGGGCAGACGCAGGAGCTTTCTGCCCCTGGGACCCCAGCCTGGTTCCAGGTCACACCAGATGCCTCTTCACCTGCCAGGGTGCAAACCTCTTGCCCACTTCTCTGGAGCACGCGATGCTTTGCCCTTGGGTGCAGATGCTTTCAGGGATCTGCAGCATTTATGAATTGCTGAGAGCCTCAGGAGAGACCACATTGCTCCTCACACTCTTTAAAGACATATCGATGCCCTGTGCCTGTGGCGATTCAGAGACCATCAGTCCCAGCCCCACGCCCAAGCCTTGGGGAAAATCCCAGGGCTTGCTGTGGCCCAAGTCTTCTGGTCAGCCCGTGGTGTTTTAGCAATGGAGTTCTTCTCTTCCTCCCGGGTTGCTTTGACTTGCTTCCAGGCTGCAGCCCCTTGGCAACGTCCATTCAGAAATTGGCCCCCAGGGTGCTCACAGCCACTGTGTGGGACTTGCAGGGAAAACATGCATCACTCACGGGAACATGGGGTCAGGAGACACAGGACAGGGGGAGCAGAGCCAGTGCAGCTGCAGCTCACAGCTCCCCGGGTGAGTCACTGCTGCGCTATTTGTACCAGCATGGAGGGGAGGGCAGGGACACTTGGCCCAGGGGAAGGATTTTCCACGCTCTGCTCCCTGTCCCTGACAGGGATGGGGACCTTATGACTGCCTGTAACACCACCTTTCCTGCCCCTTCCTTCTACATCTTAATCTTGAAGCATCCCTTCTGCTTGTCTTGTTCCCCACCTTGACTTCATCAACCCACCACAGGTACAGCCCAGTCCCAGAGAGATGTTTTCTCCTCTTCACCCAGCGTGGGGCAGCACATGCAGAGATGGAGAAAGAAGCCATGGCAGCCTGACCCCACTTCTCTGGGCAAGGGCAGGAGGCAGAACAGAGCTGCCTCGCTGTGTGGGTACAGATAGCTTTCCCATCTTCCCCAAAATCTCTTCCTGGGGCAGTGCCAAGCAGCCAAGCAAAGACTGGCGAGGGAAGAAGGGAAGGAGTTGGCATAAGTGATGGTAAAAGACTTTCCACTCATTGCTTTTCCTTCTCGGTAGGGATTGCAGTGCAATTGCAAGATTGCACAATCCACGCTTGGGATTTTTTTAAGATGCTAATTCTGTATTTCCAATCTTGAGCTGGCCAGAGGGCCATGCTGAAATAACAAAAGACCATTTGTTTTCCTGAGGGAGAACGTAGAGGCTTGTTTGTTTTCTTTCAACATCAGAAAGTCAGATCTTCTAAGTCTCACTCCCTGAATTTTTGGATGGAAAAGAGCAGGTGGGTTTTTAGCATCAGAGGCACCAGGAAAACACAGTCATTGCTTGAGTTCTGTCAAAAGGGTCAAACACATCAGTCATCCCTGTTTGTTTCACTTAACGACCAAATAAACAGCAGGGAGAAAAGGTTAGTCCTTTAAGTTTCAGTGCTCAACAGTGAGGGTCGGATGAAGCTCATTTTCTGCACATGGGACCTCTAACAAGTCCTACAAGAAAACAAAGAAACGTCAGACGTGACCTTCCTGGCAAATCGAACAAGGAAGTCACACTAAGCAGGCTTTTTAAGGAAGCAAAAAAACGGCACAGCCCATTTCTTTTTCCTCAGCAGATCTTCTCAGAGGTCATTGTACTATTGTAAACTCCATCTCAGTTTCTCTGATAACAGAGTTCAGTACTGGTGGACTGCAGCATTAGTCTTGTGTGGATCTAAATTCATCCAGAGGAGGAGCAGAGCCTTGGAGAAAGAGCGATGAACCTGTGGTTGGTTGTGGTCAGCTGTGGTGGGGATCTGAGCATTTAATCACAGCCTCTTGGTCCTAGCCTCATCCAGACCCAAAAGACAGAGTGTCCCTGGAAAACCCTGGGGGCTGGACCGAGGGAAAAAGCCCAACTCTGTGCTCAAGGGAGTCAGAGGTCTTTATTGCTCCCCTTTGTGAGGATCCAGTTTCCAACTAACAAGCACAGAGGGATGCAAAAATGTGTGTCCTGGTAACTGTTCACATTGTCTTCTTTCTTGGGTATGTTCCTTTTCAAAGCCCCTCCAATGTGTTGAGGTGGTTTATGATTTCAAGGTTTTCCTATCTGCTAATCCAAGCTGTGGGAGTCCCATTCCAGAGGAAAAAGTCAGGAGGGGCTGAGTCACCCAAACAAACCACAAAACACAGCCAAGAGAGGATGGGCACTGAGGTCATCTAGTAAGTGCAAGAGTCTCCAAGGTTGATGTCTGCATCTCAGGGGTTACACTCACAAGAGACTATGGGGTTTATGCACTGTTGGCCTGGCCAAAAAGAAGCATCTGGCTAGGAAGAGACTGACTGTGTCCTGGACTCCCTGTCAGCAAAGGTCAGTCTGGGTAGGCTCACAGAAGCTTAAAGAGAGTCTCACTTTGCCAAATGAACCTGTGCCACCTGCACTCAGCTTTTGGTGCCAGGATGCAAGGGTGGCCATGCTCTGCCTTTGCCTGCATTGCCACAGTTGCTTTCATTCAACCTCCTGATTTCTACAAGTGTTGATCTCATTTTCTCGAGTTTTTGTTATTTAGTAAGAACATTTGTGATGACCGAACATGAGACTCCTCCAGCTGGAGGCTGGTGTGATGGAGAAGCAGTGGCAAAACTCAGATTGCCATGGTGAGCTCAACCCAAGGGGACCAGAAAGCTGCAACAAGGGCACCATGGGCATTACGTTTCACCACGGAAAGGTTTTGGATCCCGAAAGGGAAACAGGCAACAGTGTTCTGCCTGCTGGCCAGGATGGTCAGATACAACCAATAAATCACCAAATAGAAGGAAAAGATGCAATACACAAGACAAGACAGAAACAGTGGGTGTCTTGGGTCCAGTAGCAACACCAAGGCTTGTTCTCAGACCCACGGGGTAAAGTACATGTCTTCCTCCTGGGATGATGAGCATACTTTTCAGCAGGAGGCAATCCATCAGAAGCCAAGACCGGAGGCTGGTGTAGTCATAGCTCCCGCATGGCCACGGGAGACATTGGGACCTGCCCGCGGAAGCCTAGCATCATATTCACTCCTGCCACGATGCAGAGTGAGGAGTTAAACACCCTCTCTGATCAAGAGCACAGAGGCAGCTCCCAGTGGCCACCATCTGCTCTCATTCACACGTGAGCTGTGTGCGGGCACCGTCCAGTTCTGCATTTATTCCCTTTGACATAACCAGAACTGCTGAGATCATGTCTAATGAAGTAGAAGAATGGCTGAGCCATTCCCAGCATGCATGGGAAGCTGGGCTGGCTGGGAGCTCGTGGGGAGGGGAAACATCTGGTCACAGGAGAGGGTCCTTCCCTCTGTGCAGCCAGGAGGGTGCTGTCTCCTGGCATCATCCATCCAGGCCATGGCCCGTGTGCCCATAGCTGTGCACAGAGCAGCCCTGCCTACGTCTGGGCCCCCATGCGAGCAAGAGCGTTTCTACAATAACGAACATCCTCTCTTTGCAGGGCATCAGTCTGTCCCCAGAAAACTTTTGTTCTGCTCCAGACCAGCAGCAACACTCTGTAGTTCAGCAATCAATCCCATCACAGATGATAATAATCCAGGAGCAGTTCCAAGAATCCCCAAGAATCTGTCTGCACCAAACCTGGCCAGAAGTTGCCCATCTGGAAAGTGTTGTTGCAAATGGGCATGAACAGAAATTGCAGCTGATGGAGGGAAACAATCCAAGCTCCATTCAAAATAAAAGGGGGGGCAGGCTATTTTTTGAAAAAAATTACCCATTATCCTAAAAACTTGGACTGTTCTATAGTTAAAAAAAAATTTTTTTCATTTAGACATTTCTGGCAATTTATACTTTTAAAAGTTTCCTTAAAAGGTTGGAAGAGTATAAAGTATTTATAAATTATTCAAACTAAATATTTTTAAATGGCCTCTTCCATGAAATTTTCAACAATTTGTCCTAATTCAAGCAGGAAATGGTTTCAGATACTCATAAACTCAGGGGATGGGAAGGGAGATCTAGTGAAAATCAGCTGATAATTGCTTGTCTACATTACTTGCCAAGCACTCCTGAAAAAAACAAGTCAAAGAGAATCAAGATGGGCAAAGCAAGCTAAACCCACACCAATGAGTTCAGCTAGATCTGGTCTGCAGAGGCCACAGGCTTTTAGTGAGTCATGGGCTTTTCTACAAGAGGGTGTTGTCTTCCTCCTCTCCCCTTTTTGGCTCATGCAAATACAGGTTGTGCATCTCTACCCTGCCTAGAGTTTGTTTTCTGGAAGTCCTGGCTCTGCAGACAGCTGCAGCTCCACGGTGCCAGTTCCTGTTCCTCTCTCTTAGATGTCCAGCAGGCTGCAGAGCTGAAGGAGCTCTTAGATGAGGTGGTGACAATGGGGACAGGTAAAGTTTAGAAAGCCGAAGCACATAGGAAGTGGTGGGGGCAGGAGACATGCGTGCTGCCGCTTTTCCTCCGCTGTCTCCCTGGGCAGTGCACGGTGCTGGTGGGGCAGGGGGAACCAGCGATGCTCCCACTGGAGCCAGGAGACCCCTCGCTGAAGGGTCACACTGCTGGCGTCCCCCGCTGCCCCAGTTCCCTGCTCACCCCACCAGCTTTGCACTATTCTCCTTGGATCCCCCTTACTGACCCCTCCCGTTGTGCTTTCCACTTGTGAAAGCCACCAGCGTCCTGCAGCCATTTCCACTCTCATTTCAGAGGCCGGAGGTGAATTGCCTCTTAGGAAAAACAGGCCAATGCAACACATTGGGAGCAAGGTTTCCAAGATATCCCAGAAACCCAGTTAACTTCCCTGCATCCAGTGAAGAAATGCTTCAGAAATTCCTCTGGCAAGGTTACCCGGTAGTCTGAAACACCACGACTATTGCCCTGGTTTTGATATCCCTCGCAGGGTGAGTGTCTATCCTGACTGCTGGGACCCCTCCAGCTCTGTGCTGGCTGTGTTTTGCAACCTAGATATTCCAGCAGGAGAGTTGTCCCCAGAGGCAATGTCTGTGCCAGGCAGGCGAAGCAGCTCAGTAGGTGCCCTTGTCTAATTTAATCCAAAACAGAACAGAAATGGAGCTGCAGTGGGTGTTGGGGTCTTCAACCACAGCCTGTCACCTCCTGAAGAGGTTTCACTCCGCCACCTCCACGCTGGAGCTCCGCAGTGGGATTTTAAACAGTCCCAGCATTGGGAAAAGAAGGTACAGGAGCCTCAGAGGCATTAGCCAGCAGGAGCTGGGTGGCCTGTCTTTGTGCCATGATGCTGAGCAGTTACAGCTCTGACACTCACCGAGATCCACATCTCTCAAATCCTTTCATTCTAAGAAAAAAAAAAACAAAAAAAAAAAACAAAAAACAACAAAACCACACAAAACAAAAAACACAGCAGAAGCTTAAAAGGCAGCTGACAGCATCTCCAGGTAAGAGATGGAATCATGGCTGACAGCAATGATGTGCAGAGCCCAGAGGAGTTTGCTCCTGTGCACCTCCTCATTTCAGTATTTTTCAGTTAGCTCTGGCAGCAGAGGGTATGAAACTGTAGAGACATCTGAGCACTGCATTCCACGTAAAAATGAAACTAATCAACCGTATGTTTTTAAAAAGAGGGTAATAACAGCGGGTCAAAACAAAATCGCTTGCAACTCCTTTGAGGCTGAGGAGCCAGTCTTGCAGCA
This sequence comes from Psophia crepitans, assembly GCA_013399095.1. Lineage (NCBI taxonomy): Eukaryota > Metazoa > Chordata > Aves > Gruiformes > Psophiidae > Psophia > Psophia crepitans. Next base: position 148,746 of record VWZZ01004463.1, on the reverse strand, counting down.
CTGACACCCAAGGAGAGCAGAGATGCTGGCTGGCCTCCAGCAGCCCCCGTTTGGGGGATGCAGACCTGGACGGCAAGCCCTTCAGGCCCCAACACAGTGGCCAGCACCAAGTGATCCCAGATCATTCCCAGCTAGTCGGTACTCACAAAGCCCTCGAGTCTGTCAAGGAGAGGCTGTGGGCCATGCCTAACCCACCACTGCCATCTCACACAGCCTGCTCCAGTGACCTGTTGCTGATTGGGAGCACCAGTGATTCTCCAGACCACTTCTGGATGAAGGTGTAGTGCTTTCTACCACCGACAGCCCAAGGTCATAGGTGTAAAATAACTGCATTTTTCATCATCCTCACTGGGACAGGCTGTGCCCGCTGACCATAGTCACTGCTCTCACTGATAGGATGGATTTGATGGTCCCTTCCTTTCTCTGCATTGGGTAGGGAACATCTGCCCTGCTCAGCAAAGTGAGTGCTCAGCTCTCGTAGGCAGCTCAATCTCAGGACTGCTCAGTGAGAAAGTAAAGGGGAAGACCAAGCCAAGCAGTGGCACGTTATTTTCACTGCAAGTCACTAACAGAGGGAAACATCACCAGCAAGTGGCCAGCATGGGTGAAACTGCTCAGCCTGCCAGCTGCAGAGTATCCACCGTATTACAGGGAGGCAGGAGTCACATCAGGCAGCTCAGAGAAAAGCCACTGATCTGTACAGAGTACGACAAACAAGACAAGATCAAACTCCGCACTGGGAAACAGCTGCAGGAACCACAGCAGATGACATTGCTTTGCAACAGTCTGCAACCGTCAATGGAGCATGCACGGCACAAAGAGAAGGCCAGCAGCACCGTCAGTGCACAGACACCCCCGGGAGCAGCTGGCCTGGGCGCTGCAGGAGGTGAATGCAGAGACCCCCCCAGGTTTGAGGTGGCTCTGGATGCTGGAGCCAGATGTCTCCAGAACCAGTGACAGCAGTACTGGAAGAGGAGCTGGGGCAGTAGAACACCATGAGATCAGACTCAGGGTAAGAGGGGGGAGCTGCCTCTGTAAGAGAAGGGTGTGAATTAAGATTCTGGCCGTATCACACAGCTGATGAGGAAAGATAGGGCATGTGTTGGTTCCAAGAAAACCTGTGGCAAGGCAACCCTCAGTGAGAAGCCAGGGACTAGCAGATACAGAAGTTCAGGATGTTGTCCAGGGGGTGGAGAAGCTCCCAGCAGTTATGGAAGGACAGTAAAGTGATCATCCATTCCACACTTTGGAAAAAAAGCAGGATTTCAAACAAGTCCAAGAACTTATCACAACTTATCTCCCTGCTGCTGACAGAAAGGGACAGCCTGGCTCAGCACCCCAGCAGTCCTGCTGGTGCTGCTACATCTCCTGCTGGCCTTGTCCTTTCCCCTACTTTGAGCATTTAATATAACTCAAAAGATTAAATAAACACATAATAAAGGGAAGATTTTGGTCACAGGGGGAGGACTGTGGGGGCACAGCCAGTACCAAATATTTTTCCGTGCCCGCTGCGTCACTGCGAGTTGGGGCAGGTGCACTTAGAAAAACAGAGCCCATGTTTGTGCACTCTTAAAACTGTTATCGAGCTGTGCTTAGGGCCCAGCAGGAAACTGAAACTCCTTTTTATGATGTGGAGGCTACTAATGTGTAAGTAAATCACATTTTATCTAGTTAATAACAACCCGAACTGCAATATCCATATAATGGCTATAATATTTGCTAATGTCAAGGCAAGAAAAGGTGCAGAGAGGTTGCATGTGGGTGAGGGCTGCCTCAGGCTAACAAGGGCACGGAGGTGCCTTGGGCTGCAGGGAGGTGCAGCCAGTCACCCCAACGGCCTGAGAGACGGCGGTGGGAAGAAATCGGAGGGGTAAAGCAGGGGGGTTCCCTGCGAGCCCCCAGCCCGCAGCACCCCGACAGCAGAGTGATGCTGGAGGTGGGTTGGCTCGGTGCAGCATCCCCACAGCACACGAAAAAAACAAAAAAAAAGCCTAACACGAGCTGTGTGCTAGCAGAAGACAGTGCACGTAGCTAGGTTCTGGCACACACACAGAGTTTTATTACAGGAAGCCATGGCCAGCTGAAACTGGCCACAACCCATTTAATCTATATGCCCACAGGGTCTTGGTTAATGCCTCTAACCTGAGCGCTCATGGGAAAACGCCTCCACTGCAAAAATCCTTCGTAACTTCTGCTCCCTTGAGCTGCCAGAAGATCCAGTCCGGCAGCAGACAGACAGAGCTGACACTGGAAGGCTTGGCTGAAGGCCAGGCTGCCCTGCGCCTGTGTGCCCAGATTTCAGCAGTTCGCAAAGCCGCTGGGCTTTAGCCGTGTCTCTGCTAATGCCTGGCGCACCCTGCTTGCATGTGAGGTAGGTCTCCAAACCCTGTCTGCCTACCAGGGGTCAGACTCCAGCAGCACCCACACGGCAGGAGCTGTCGCCTGCTCGTGTTTTCAGCCTTAGAAACAAAAATGCAAACAACCACAGCCAGAAATGGCCACGGAGGTCACCAGGGAATGTGAAAATTCCAGTTGCAGCGATGCACGAGGTTCATCTAGGAGGGGGAGGCAGGTTTTATTTCTGACAAAGGTGGTGCAGCTCACACTCACTCTGTCCCAGGCTTCACTCGCTCATTCTTTCATGCTCCCACCACTTGTGGTGACATGGGAAATAAGGGACAGCAGCTCTTAATGCCTCATCTCGGCTCCTGGGTTCTCCTCGGATGGATGGCTATGCACAGGGCCCTGGGCATGCCTCTCATACCCTTTAGGAACAAACAAAGATGGTGATCTTCTGCCTCTTCGTCCTGTCCTGCCTCTGTGAGTCATTAGGAACTACATGGATTTACCCAAGCTGGTTGGGCTCCTTTTTGGGTGTAAACTCTCCTTTGTTTTAGGCTGCCCTTTGTTTTACTGCTGTAGATGTCCTGAGAAGTTGCACGCTGATTGTTCTGCTCCTGATGACCTGCTGATCTAGCAGATCAGCACATGCCATTCTTTTAACCCTTCTTGCTGTTTCTCCAGCTGCTTTCACATTCAGACATCCCCAGTCAGGTCAATCTTAAGTTTCTGTTACAAATCTTCGCTGTCTGAGCTGAACTCCAAACTGCTGACACCACGTTACAAAAATCCCTAAGAGCACAGCGGGCTTGGGTTTCTCGTTGCATTGCTTAGCACATGAACAACCACAACACCCTTCCCTCTTATCAGGTCCTCGAAAAGCATCAGCATCAGCATTAAAAGCTGAATTTAGCCATTCGTTCTCTCTGCAGAATGATGGAGGGGACGTCAAGAGGTTATAGCACACAATCATCTTGCTTGCCGTGGTATCTCCTTTGAAATCACTCCTTTCACCAGTTCAGTAGATTCCTGAAAAAGTCCCGCATTGCTTTTGTTATATTGTGCTGGGCCCTGCAGCTTTTAAGCCGGATCTCCTTCATGTTTAGTTGGATTCATGCACAAAGAGGCAAGATCTGTTTTGTCTAAAACAGACAAGATTTGGCACAAATCCTATGAGCAAGAAAGGCCCTGCAAGCTCATGCACAGTCTATTGCATATGTGGGGACTCTTTCTGTGTGACATCTCCTCTCCCACCTGATACTCATGCTTGGGATCATTCCAGGCTCTCCCACCCAAGATCCAAAGAGTTTCCACATACAAGGCCAAAAGCAGAAGACCCAGGTGGACCAAGAAGCGTGAAGCCATTTGTCACAGTGCAGTTGTATAGCTTCAGGCAACCACCCAGCCACACAGGGAAGCACTTCAAAAGTGACCAACAAAAGGCGAAGCTGCAAAGAAAGGAGGGACAAGAACAGGTTGGGGGACCTGTGCACCACGGACCTTACTGGAAAGGGGGTCCAGCAGCACAAGATCACGGTCACTCATAGCTCAACCCTCATCAGCACCCAGACACGCTGCTGAAGCTGCCAGCCCCTGGGCACTTCAGTCCTCCCTCTTGGCCTGGACCCCATGAGGAACCCCCAATCCCACAAGAATCCAGGGGTAATGGGACACATTGGGGACTACACGCAGGGGACCCCGCAGTCTGTCCCAAATATCCCAGACCAACGTGAGAAAGAATGAAGTGCCCAGTGAAGCTGAGCAGTTTTATCAGCTCTCCTGCAAGAAGGTGCTAGAAGAGGATGGTTGGGAATATTAGCAGAGGAAGAGTGTTGGTTGGAGGAGACATGGTAAGAGGCTGTGAGGAAGGAGCGGTCTCACAGGATGCACCAGAAAAATGAGGCTCATGGAGGAACAGCACATCCCTCCCTCTACAACTTTTTAATGGCAGAAGAGCAACAACCATCAGTGGCACAACTCAGGATGCCCCACGGGGAAGAGCAGAGAGCAGCTGAGAGCTGCAGAGCCGGCACCCTCCATCCCCTGTGCCTGCTGGGCTGACACATATGTCAGGGGGTTTTGATCTTCCTTTCGGCTTGCGAGTGGAGCTACAGGACTCCCAAGCCCAGAGGAAACTGACGGGTGGCCAGGGCTGGTGTCCCCAAAATATCAGAGAGGATATTTAAGCCAAGTGTCCCTTTGAACCTGGCCTGGCACAGTGCTCTTGTAGCACAGCCAAGGCATCTCTGGTGGCCTGGCCAGCGTTGTCCCCATCTGGGCCACCATAGAGACCATGTCCGTGACCTCCGAATCTCCCTGCCGTTGACAGCGGCTGCTCACAAAGCCACCCAATGCCCAAGTAGCTCCCACACCTACAGACTGAGACCAAGCTGCCAGAGCTGGCCCGGCAGGCCAGCCCAGGTTGCAAATCTGCAGCTGACAGGACAAGCCCTGCGCAGACGGGACAGCATTCCCAGGCGGCAAGCAGAGCCTCTGGCACCCTTCAGGAGCTGTTCTCAGTGGGATTAGGCTTGCAAATGAACTCAGCCAGCAGGGACTTCTGAAACAGCCACTGCGCAGTCAAGGGACCATCCCGGCTCCACGCCCACTGCTTGCAGTCACTGAAGGGGGCTGTCACGGTCAGGAATCCCACCCTGGCCTCTGGTCCCCCAGCCACAACCCCTGCAAAGGGTCTCACAGCACAGCTCTCCTTCCCTACCGAAGAGCTTTGCTCTTTGCCTCATGCCAGATGCTCATGCAGCTCTTTGCAGCCTTTCTTTTTTAATTTTTTAAAAGAGATTTTCCTTTTCCGCTCAGAAGTCCTCCTGCTCCCACAATGCTCAGGAAAATGGATCTTGTTCTTATCTGCAGGCATGAGCTGATAGCAGATGAACTCTGGCAGCTCTTCCAGGAAGGTGTGTGCAAGGTGATTTCAGCCATAAAGCCATTGTGGGTGGGGTGTGATTTTTTTTTTTTACCCTCCTCATTCTCCGATAGCTGCAGTGATTTACAGATTCCCCATGTCCCCATGGGTTTACACCTCCTGAGGGAGGTACAGCTACAAATGTCATCGCCTGGCTGTGCGTGCAGGAGGGGTGTCCTCTGCAGGGTGGAACCAGTGACTTGCTCTAACCCAAGCAGGCAGCCCAAGGTGATATTCCAATTCTTCTCACAGTGCCCAGGCGTTGTTCCTGAGCCTGTGATGGAGGAACAAGGGCTGAGAACCCACCAGCGAGGTGGAACATTCCCGCTGGAGCAAGCCGTGGATTTCATGGTGCAGTCAGCGAGCAGAGCAGGAGAACGCAAGAGGAGGGAAAGAAGGGGCTGAACAGCCCTTTTGGGGAGAGAAGGGTTAAGGGATGGGCTGTGCTGAGCTGCAGGAGGGAGCAGGGGCTGTTTTCAGCAGAGCTGAAGTTAGAGCAGGGCCATGGCTGCCCGGACACCCCCTCTCCTCTGGCAGGAGGATGCCTTTGTGTGCAGTTTATGCATAATAGATCATCCGAGGAAAGAGATACTGTCTCTTTGCTCCAAATACAATTTCAATTAGATGAATAGCAGTATAATCCCATAGAGGCACTCAGCTGGGAACTGACCATGTGAGAGGCAAGCAAGCCCTCCCTCAGCTAAGCAGTGAAAGGGGATCCACCCCCCCCCGCCCCAACCTGCCAGCGAGGAGGCCCCCAAACCCTCCAACAGGGACCATCTGCTCCCGCAGCAGCCCCTCCTCCCGCAGCCCCCAGCGAAGAAAGAGCAAGGGCTGCCAGTGCCTTCTGCAAACAAAGGCAGCACTTCAAGGCTGGTGCTTTGAGGCCCCGGGACAGAGGAAGAGGAGGGAGCAAGAGCCCCAGAGGCTCCCGGGGGGTCACCCGTGCTCCAGTCCTTTGGGCAGGCAGTGTTAGCAGGAGTGCTCCTGGAGAAGATGGGGCAGTGAAATGGGGAAAGCACGTTGTCCCCCTGCACCAGGTGATGCCACCACAGGGTAAGAGGAGAAAGGAAGGAGGAGAAATCACTCGCTCCAAACTCTACTCCCTTCTCCTTCTGCTCTGCCCCCAGTACATCCCAGGGCAGGGACTTGCTTCTCCTGCCATCCTGGCCAAAGGGCAGAGCCACTCCACCATCTGCCAGCAATAAGCACAGCGGCAGTGCAAGTGGCAGAGCTGAGAGCTGTCTTCCCTCTGAACCTCTCTGGGCTTACAGAGGGAATTTCTTCTCTCGCTGAAATTCTCAGACTTGTCCCTAATGCTGGAGAGGCAATATGGGGAAAGTCTGAAGAAACCCAGGTTGTGCAACAGGGCGTTTAAAGCCATTTTCAACCCACAAGGCAACTGACAACACTTTTGTCAGCAACTATTACCAAAACCCTCTGGTTCCACTGTTACAGAAACCCCTTCCCAAGCAGGAGCACACCACATTTGTAGGACATCACTCACTGCTCCACAAAAGATGCTCTTGGCTTACAGGTGTCAGACCCTGGGTTTTGTGGTGCCTTCCCCATCTCTCCAAGCATCCCAACATCCTTCAGAACAGATCCCCCTGCCAGAGGCACCCTACATCTCCCTGCCTTAGGACAGATGGAGAGCAGTTATGGTCCTGCAGCAGATGAAGGAACATCATCCAGTCCAAGGGGCAGCTTGGCAAGCGCTGCAGGGCAACAGCAAGTCATTTCCTTGCTAAAGTCAACAGCTCTGAGCCTGAATACACACAGCTGGGCACGAAGTGACTAGAGATCACATCTGCTGAATAAGAAGGGGTCATTGTTATGCTTTGTCACCCATTTCAGAGCAGATAGCACTTTAAAGCCATTTGGTTTTGCACTCTGAATAGTTAAAAAGGTCAGGCACCGAGCATGGGCAGTGGGGTGTTTTCCCAGCGCTGGAGCATGATGTGAATATTCCCAGGTGCGAATATTTCTCCGAACATCCGCTGCCTTCCCAGTCCCGCAGCACGGGAGGGGACAGCTTTGATCTCTTCCCCAGCTGAGACCCGGTGCACGCTGTGCTTTCCCAGTCCCCTCCAACCCTCCGACTCACAACTTGTCGCTGTGCAGCCTGTCCAAACTCAGCGACACCGCGAAGCCAAAGAACAGAGCTCTGGGGGTAACGAGGCTCCGAGGCCAGCCAGCGCCTGTAACTTACTGTTAATCTGAAATACAGCCAGAACGTGCTAACAAAATGCCGATTATTGGTTGCCTGTGGAAGGGGTGCTGCTTTCTCCTGCTTTCGTGTCCTGGGACGCATGCTGGAAGCGCTGTGCACAACAGGCACCCCCAGCCAGCCCGGCGTGCTCCCCACCGCGCTGCTCCCACAGCACGATGGCAAACCCAGACATAAATCATGGTTAACCTTTGCTCTCTCTCATGTGTTTGTCCAGAGACTACAGAAACGTTGCACAAGACACGTGATAGCCAGAGAAACAAAAATAACTTTTATTGTACTGTCCCAGAGTGGGAGGGGAGGGGGAATTTTTGGGAAGGCAATACTTTTCCCAACGAGGGAATGTATTTGGGAAAATAACGCAGACTAGGTATTCTGTTATCAGGAGTTAAAGGTATGCGTTAGGCACTCAGAGGGGACAGACACACGCCCTCGTGACTCACACACAGCAGGCTTTGCGCTCTGACTCTTTGACGTCTTGTTTGCTCTTTTCAAAACCAAAACAACTTGCTCTCCCATGAGCTCAGCTCTTTCCAACTGCCCCGACTTTAAAACTCCCGCTAACTCCCCTTCTCTCCTCTCCCCCTGTCACTGCTGCGAAACAAAGCTGAACCCGTCCTAATGCCTCGTCATTGCTGGGTGACGCAGGATTAACTAGGGGAGAAACCTGATTTTGCAAAACCAGCTGAGGTTTGAGTTGCGAGAAAAATAAACACCTTCCTTTGCCGAGCGCAGAACTGATGGTGAGATGTTTGCAGCTACCTGCAGACAGAGATACCACCCAGCCGGACGTGTGCTCGTGATGCTAAAACTGGAGCCACAAAGGATGGTAATACCGGGAAAGGAAATTCCTGCAGGCTGAAATCCATGAAGGCAGGCGCCAGAAAAGGTGGCAGAAAAGCCCAGCGAGTATCCAGGCTGAGTTTTTTGAGGAGGAATCATCTATGCTCCAGCATGCAAACACAGCCTCGTGCATCTTTTGTCTTCGCTTTCCACGAACCTGCGACTGAATGAGGTTCACTAGCGCAAATGTTGGAGGGAAGCGGGGTTCAAAGCTGCATGCAGGAGTAACCATGGAAACTGAATTTTAAACTCGCACATGCGGGTATTTGTACCCAAAGTACTTTGTACGCTCGGCCAATGCGGGAAGAGGGACACCATCATGTCACAACCGGCCAATCCCAACTTAGAAACACAGCTTGAATTTCAAATATCACCTACTTACGGCAAACCTCCGTCCGCGGAGCGGAGAAAAAAGGAAATGTGAAAAAACCTGCCTCAAATTGCCATCTGCTCGTGAATATTCCACAATTAGCGGAGACGGATTCATTGGATACATTATTCATTGTGGATTATTCGCCCAGATCTAACGGCGATAGTGCGACGGGTATTTAAATATTGTGGCGAGGAACCGTTTCAGACACAGAAGGTGTGTGTGACCGTCCCCGTGTATGAATATGGATGTGCTCCTATCCTGCAGGAATCTCTGGGAACAATAGCTGCGCGGTAAATAACCTCGTCCTCTGCACCAACAGAAAACCTAGAACTCTGTGATAAACTGCATTTATTTTAATCCCTTTTCCTGTTCATTTGTCCTCTGCCCCAGCCCCTCCTCCCTCAGCTGGGCTACTAAGGCACCAAAATCAGCTGCCATTTCAGCAACAAAGGCACTCGCTGTTTCCCTTGCTGTGGCTTCGGTTATGGAAGAGGTTTGGTGGGACAACGTTTTTCCTACTTCCACCTCAACCTTCCAGTGTGACTCACGTGAGGCAGCGAGAGTAATAAAAGCAAACCAAAAACCTCCACGTGCAGGGATGTGTTTGCAAGCACGCATTTCCCAGGAAACCTTCACAAGTTGCCTTGCAGTTTGCAGCGACCACAGCACAGATGGGTTTTAGGCTCCTTTGCAGGTTCAGCTTTCGTGGCGCAGAGCCACCAGCTCCATGGCCACCAGTGGGTGACTGACCCTTGCAGGCCGGCATGCCAGAGTCACGGCAAAACAGAAACATCCCAAAAAAAAACCCCACCTCAACTAAAAGCTATGACCAGCAGGCACAGACAGAAACAGCCTCGGGAAGGGGGCAGATTGGGAAGGGTGCACGTTTGGGCAAGAGGCTGGGGTATGATGGAGCCAATACAACGAGGCTGTGCCAGGATTGCTTAAGTAGAAACAACACAGAGAAAAGGAAAGGGGAAAACCGATAAGAAAAAGGAAAAAAAATAAAAAAATCTAACGAAAGAGTCCAAAGTAGCGCAGGATGGGGTTATGCAACTTGGATTTGTCCAGTGCTGTTCGCAGACAAACACTCCCCCAAAGCAGCATGGACTTGTGCAAGTGAAGGTTGTGAAATCCCTCCGCTGCTGCCAGCCGTTGCCCAACTCTGCCGGGCGCAACACCATACTGCAGAGGACAAGCCAGGATCCTACAAGCGCTGCAGCAAGGCTCTGGTGTGATGTGCACACAGACCTTCACCGTGGAGTCTGGGCTGAAGGCCCTTCTCAGTGCCGCGCTGGGCCATGGTGGTCTGCAGCTTGCAGTCCTCTGCCTGGCAAGCTCTCCTGAGGTCTCGCTGAAACGGTGCAACCACCGTGCAGTAAGATGTGGTCAAGGATAGACAGGACAGCTTTTCTGCTGTTAGCAGCAGCTTCCAGGCTTCTACTGATGCAGAAGATAGGTGGTCTGGTCTCTGGTGGGCCAGGGTGTCTCATGCAGGAGGTCTACAGGTGTCATACACAGGTTCAGAGGTGACTCCCTAGGTGTTTATTTCCTTACCCGTTAGGAAAAAATTAGCTCCTGCTGAAACAGAAGAATGAGAGAAACTCCCATCCAAAAATACTTGCAGTGTCCAGGACTATGTGTGCTCAAGCTCTCAAGGAAACATAACTTCCTTTGGGTACACAGGCACACTAAGCCTAATTTCTTGGTCCCAAAGGTTTTAGGCCAGGGGGAAACCTTGGGTCAATGTACAGACACCCAGCTTTAAGACCTTGGGCAGCCTTGGGCAGGATCTGCTGAAAGCACACAGGCCAGACAAGGATCTTGAGATGCTCTCCTGAAGGCAAACTTGTAAAACCCACTGATGTGGGGCTCCAGGAGCCAACATGCTCTCTGGGAGCTCCCATGGGAGGACTCTTGAGGCTGGGGTTTATTTAGACTTTCCTACATGGATTCTCGTGATTGTTGACTGGAAGGGTAATTCCCAGCTGGAAGAGCTGCTTTGGCAGTGGGATGATTGTCCCATGGCTGGAGTCTGTAAACGCACAGGGGTGTCTTCCTTCAGCTCTGCCCTTCAGGGTTTGACTCAGTGCAAGCTGCACAGCGGCGCTCCCTCGCCATGCTCTGCAGGGATAGGATTGGACAATTAAACAGTGATTTGGCAAATAATGCATTTGCTAAAAAATGCAGTTTTCATCTCTTTAAAGTTCAATATCGAAGCTTAACTTGCAGCATAAAGTTAGTTGAAAAATATTTTATTATCTGGACTTGCAATGCCGGAGGGCAAGGGACAGTCCTCTTTCACCCACACATCTAGGAAGCCAGAGGCCAAGGTCAGGGGATTTGAGCCCCATTTCACTGGCACTTTCCTTCATTCTTCAACTACAAAACCCACATGGCAGGGATTATTCATTCAGCATGAGACAATAGTTACTGCACCAGTGAGCTTCAAACACAGACCAGGACCTACCCACCTGCTATCCTAGGAGGTATTTCTGCTCTTGCTCAAAGCTGGATAAAGAACAGCAGCTGTATCTCATACACTTTCAGGTTTGCTTCAGTTGTCCCAGGCCTGCAATTCCCCAGGAACCCTTTGGAAGGAGCCAGGACCAGAGAAGGATGTGATTTCAGTGCCAGTGCAGCATGAGACCCATCCCAATGAGCCCTGGAGCATCTCCAAACCATGTCTCATGCCACACGAGCTGGTGCTCCCCATTTCCTACTGTACTGTCACTCAGTCCCTCAGCGAGCCTGGAAAACACAGCTGCCAAAGACAACTTGCCTCTGGGGCCAGATGAGGGGAACCAAGACACAGAGCCCTGGAGAGGGTAGATGAACATGAAACACATGGAGAGAAGCATCAAGCCCCCAAAGGGAACAAAGCAGCAGCTCTACATCTTGCCTGGTTCTGTTTCCCTTTCCTCTCCAAGGTTCAAAGTCCTTTTCCCAGGTACAGGTGGGACCATGCACTCTTTTGCATCTCTTTACAGACAAAACACTGGAGGACCTAAAAACTGCTGTAACATGGATACAGTCCAGGAGAACATCTCCTCCAACCAGCAAGGCAAAACCTATCATCCTTTACCACCATCCTGCTCTGGATAAGGGATCAGGGCCACAGCTACTGAGCTGTAGTTTGGCACATTTGAAGCTGGGAGGGGAATCACTCCATCTTTTTGTCCACCTCGTAGACAAAACCTTCAAGCCCACCCAGGAGGGGAAAGGGGTGGGGGAGAACCAGAACGAGTGAGGAGAAAAACAACCAATTCCAGAGGACAAAAAGGAAAATGAGGACAAGATGTGAGGGTGGCAGTGCTGAGTTTCACCAAGAGCTACCTGAACTGAAGCCACTTTCTAAGCAAATTTAGGCCATGCCAGAAGGTGGTCAACAGTGGGTTCCCATCTGCAGATCAAGACCTGTTCATCTCGATAAGTTTCCAGTGGAAATACAGTTGGGCCAAAATAGAAATTCGTTGTTGGAATGTGTCAATTTAGATCATATTTTCTATGGAAAAAAGTCAAAATGAATCATTTCATATTTCCCTTCTCATTTCAGTCAGGTAGAAAGTTTCATTTGACCATGATTCATTTCATTTAAACCTTCACAGCTAAATAACTTTTTGCACCAGAATAACATCTGTATATCCCCGTTAGATATTTACCATGTAAATCTTGCTGAAATGAGCTACTGTTACCAAATTACCACATTGTGCGTTCTGCTCCATTTTACAACTCCATTTTTTCCTAGGTGACACCTTCCAATTTGTGCACTGATGTGAACTCACATGCGTTTTCTTCTGGTTGAAGCAGCCTTGTCTGATAGGATCTATCCTGAAGTCCCGCCAAAGTATACTTGAGGTTGGACTGCTCAATGAGCATCCAAGATGAGCAACACTCGCAAGAATTACCTGGGATTCAATTCTTCCCTAAGGGTAACAAGGCAGAGGCCCAGAACATGAAAAGACTTTCCCTGATGAAGCCATCCTGTTCCAGCCCAGATTGAACCGGACAGGTACACAAATCATGGTTAATATCCTCTGAATTTTTGTGGTATGCAAAAAGAGTCTATTTAAATCCATATTTAAATCCATAACTGAGATTTGACTTCTTTAGTTGACCTGGGAAGAAAGCCTTTTCAACCCCTGAGAAGAAAAGGGTTATTGCTGTCCTGTAAGAGTGTTCCCTGGATGCTGTTCCAGATCCTTTACAGGTGACCTGGAGTGAATTACGTGTTCTGTGCCTTGGTTTCCCCATTTGTGAAGACTTCATTTCCCCCAGAGGATGTCTGCAAACTCACTGCTGCTTGGCAGCCCAACAAACACTTGTGGGTGGACATGCAAGGGAGGTCACAGGAGCTCAGCACTAGCACAGACTGTCACGGCACAGGCTGCAAGCTCCGGCACCAACCAACTTCACTCTTTGATCCTGGTTCCTCACCCATCCACACTGCACAGAGGATTTCTGGGCCAGCTCCTCTCAGGGATGTTCCCTACAGATAGCATGGATGAGACCACCCCAGGTTTGGGTCCTGTTGCCATGCCCAGACCTCCACTATCTCAGACACAACGTGACTTGTCTTCCGTGATCCACACATGAACCTGCTGCAGGACTTGCTGTGACTGTCCTGTCCCGAGCACATGCCCTTTGGGACTAGTGCTGTCTTTTCACATGTGTCTGTACAGCACCTAGCACAACAACCTAGTAATTATAACAGAAGCTAAATTACTGCTAAAATTAGGAGCTTATTAACATCATAGCCTCTGGGCACCACCACAACACTTAATAATGCTCAGTCTAAGAGTAACTCAGGACCCATCGTAATCTTCATGAAAAACTGTCCTTAGGGAGAGAGTTTCCGTACAAGGTCTTGGTTTTCCATTAGGTCATATTTTACACATGGAAAAAAAAAATCTGTTCAAATGCCTGAGGATTTCAATTCAATTCAATGATTTCAACTGCAAAGCGAAGGTGTGCATGTGTTGTCACCCCTAAACTTTACTTTTGATTGTAAGCTTTGTGTCATAATTTTTGAGGACAGTTAAGGCACTTGGACTCAGGACACCTCATGACCATGTAAAGGCCAGAGCAGGTCCCACACTGCCACCCCACACACACACACACCAGTGCAATAAAGTCGGCAGCACAGAGCCAAAGCCAAGCTATGTCTAGTTCCCACAGTCTCCCTCCTGCAACCAGGATTCCTGGTGGGGTCAGCTCCAACCCCAGGGTGAATTTATGACCATGGCTGGAATGGAGCATGGCCAACATTTAATTTGCTGCTTAAATAGAACCCCGTTGACTGAGCTATTGGAGATTAAATATGGTCCATGGCAAGTCCCCCAAGAAAGGCTGAGAACCAAGAGGGCAAAGCCAGCTGGTTCAGGTGCCACGTGGTCAGGTAAGGGACAAGGTGAGCTCAGCATGCCATGGGGTGGTGGGACATGGAGGAAGGGCTGTGGGGCACTTCTCAGGTCCAAAAGCTGTCCTTTGCCAGGCACAGCACCCTGGAGAAGACATAGACATTCTAGCAGGGAACATCTCCCAGTCCAGCAGCTGCTTGGAGATGCAGAGACAGGAGCAGAGCAGAGCTTGTGGGTACAGGGACAGACCAGACTATGTTCTCTGAAGACACCCCCCCACCCCCCAGATTAGCTCACTTTGTCCCAAGTGAAGGAATTACTTGGGGGGCCCCAAACGAACAGCCCCGAGGCTGTAGGCCAGCAGCAGCCAAGCTGCGAGTCAGATGCCGCTATCGCACCGCACACCTTCTCGTCTGTTGCTGATTAATGAGGCTGACAAGGCAGGACTCAGAGGCTCCTCCCAGCCCTGCCCCTCATGCACACCCCCCACAGCACTCATATTATCTGTGTCAAGCACATTTTTATGTAAATGCTCTAACCATCCCTTTCAGAGGTACAATGCCGCCCAGACTAAGTCCCTGAATGGCATTGGCACATTTCTCGTGCCTCAGCTGCTCGCCCAGACAAACAGAAGTGTGGCTCGCCACAAAGACCTATGGTAATGCCGAGCTGGAGGAGAGTCGAGGCGAGGGGGCAAGCAGGGGCCAATGCTATTTCAATGACAGAAGAAAAGCCGGGCTCCCAGTATCTCGATGAGTCAAGGAAGGGAAAGGCCCCACAGATGGATAAATGGAGTTGCACAAGGCAGACAGCTCAGCCCCACAACGCACCATCTCTGGTTGGCGTGGTGGCCCTGGGGTCCACCACAGGGCCCCAGAGCATTGCTGCACAGGCAGGGTCTGGGCTTGCAACCCAGGATCGTTCTGTGGACAGTAACACAGGACAGCTGAAGCAGCCTGTGCAGTGGGAAAGGAGCATGCGGAAAACCATGAAACGTTGCAGACGTGACATCCCCAGCTTCTGCATGTGCCACAGGGACATGAGGGACAAGAGGAGCAGTGATATCGCACACTCCACCCTCATCCCACCACAACTGGGGCCTTCTTTCAATTCTCCTAAGGTGGGACTCCTCCAGGATTCCCTTCACGGGCTGGTCCGTGGTGCCTGGTGGCACAGCCAGCAGCTCTGCCTGCACCAGGCGTGCAAGGGTCTTCGTTCAGGACAGAACAGTTTCTTCTGCCAGGGATAGGTCAATGAGTAGCATGTTCATTGGGAAGGGTTTCAAAGCATCCAAAGGCACCTCTCACCCAATGCTCAAGGCTGGTATGTCAAAGAGGTGGCTTCCCAACACCACCGACCCAGGCACCAGGCAGAGGGACTTTCTAGCTTTTCCCTGCAGCGGTTTTGTATGGTGAACCAAGTGTTATAGCGTTGTGCAGCCCTCACAAGTTGGGCGTTCACAGCCACACATTAGGAACAACCTCGTAAGAGCTCTGACATGTTTATCAGAAATGTGGCTTGCCTTGGCCTTCCTTTGTGCTCCATCCTGTGCTCGTGAAAGCCTGATCAGCAGGGGTTCCTGATGTGCATGGGACCCTGTCTCTGCTGGAGGGACCCAGAGGGAAGGAAGGTGAAGCTCACTTTATGCTCCCACAGGTTTGCTGCAGTTGTGAGACACAGCAGAGAAAACCTCACGGGAATTGAACACGTCCGTCTGTCTGTGAGGTCTGTACAGGGAGGGCGTGCAGGGAACTGAAGACAGAGCAATGAAATGACATTACGGATTTGCCATTTGCCACCTCACACAATGGCTGGGGCAGAGCCCTGAAGATGGGAACGTGAGACAACTGTCTGTGCACAAACAGGATGATTTGGGGCTGCCTAGGTGTCCCACACCAACGCCATCTGACTTTCACAGGGCTGGCTCTACAAAACCAGCTGCACTCTGCTGGAGGAGAGCAGCAAGACCAGGCCCCACCTGGCAAAATCTTCTCCCTCTCCTGTCCTCTGCTGTTACACATCCCCATTGCTCACACCAACCGTGATGCCGCTGTGAAAAACTGGGCAGGTTTTGGCAGGGACAGGGGTCCAACACAACGTGGCTTTCCCACATCACTACGAGCCAGAGCACGGAGCAAGCTTGACAAGAAGGTCAGGATCCATGCAGAAAGCCCATGGCAGCTTTTCCAGCTGCTTCTCACGTACAGAAATCCAGGCAGCACATGGCCTTACTCCTGCTGCCAGCCAAGCCATGCACTCAGCATATCAGACTCCCCCTGCAAAACCAGGCCAAGGACACACGGGCACCCTGTCTTTCACTGCTTTGATAATTCACCACTAAACTGCAAGTGAGTCTGCAGTGAGAGGCAGTAACTACAGGGACAGTCACGGGACAAGCACTGGATTAGCCCCCTGTGTTAGGGGAAAGGCTGGTGCCTGCCAGCTCCCCATGAGCATGGGGACATGGCCAAGGGGAGGGCAGTGTCCCAGCCCTGCCAGGTTGCAGTGCCCACGGGGACCACTCGTACCACTGCCTCATCCTGCTTCCTCCAGCACTAACGGCTGGGTGAGCTGCACCAGCCTCCTCGCCCTCAAGGTCCTCCAGCACTACTTATCCCAGCAGACTTTGTACCATCCACCTGCCCCACCAGTGGGACAGAGCAGGAGGGACAGGACAGCCCCGGGTGTGGGCAGGAGACCCCAGAGATGAACCTGGTGTGGAGCTGACAGAGGGGACCCTGGACATGGCATAAGGCTGTGGCAGCCTGAGTCTCCTGATCCTGCCAGGCCAGCTCAAGGGCAAAAACAAGCTTTCTGCCCGCAGATTAACTTGTCCCTCACTCCCTCCAAACATACAGCTCTCTGACGTTCCCCAAGCCCAGGGCCCCATCCCACCCACCAGGCTGGGACTGCAAACCCAAGCAAAGTACAGCTGAGGTTTGGGTCAGCTCAGCAGCTCCGTCCTGGAATGTGGGCTTTGCAACAAACAATTATGATAATTGCCAGTGACAATAACAGGCAGAAAATGTTTGTGTCATGGCAACACAGAAAACAAACGCCAAGCAGAGCCTGTGTCCGTCAGCCATCCCCACCAGAGCAGCTCACGCTCGTGCTGCTGCCGATGCCCCCGACTTCTCTAACAGCCAAGCTAAACTCTGCCCCACACCCACCGGCTCAGAAGCCAAACCAGCAGGGGTTATGTGATCCCAGAGCTGTCCCGACCTGGAGACAGCAGTTATGGTTACAGGTGGGGTGATTTTTGCCTGGATAGGGACCCCTGCAGTGCTCAGCCCCACAGAAGTACCCCGATCAGAGCTAACCCTCTCTCTGTCCCTCCAAAATGGGGATGCACAAGGTGACTCCACAGGGAAGAGCTACTTTGCAAACTCCACTGAGGAGTTACTCGCTGCCCGATGCACACAGGCATCCCTCCAGCTCTTGGCACAGCTCCCCAGCCTGAGCGCTGGAGGTGAGTTGTGTCCCACCCACCCAGGCCTTGCAAAGCTCATGATGTCCACAAGCAAAGCCCACTCCCTGTTATTTTGCAGCCAGGTCTCTTACAGCAGGAGGGTGGAAGACCCAGCACTGCTGGACACCAGCACCCAGGCACGGCACTCCCTGGGCGCCCACCGTTTCCAACCCCTTCTGTAACCCCTTCTCTTCACCCCCTGCTTTTGCACAGCTCAGTCACAGCTGATGAGATTTACCACCAATTTCCCATTAAAAACAAAAAAAAAAAGAAAAAAGGAAAGATTATATCTGGACTGAGGCTGCGAAAATAAAACTCCAGCTCCACAGGACAGTGATTCAGCAGTTTATAACCAAGGTTATAATTGAAGATGCACTTACTCACAGTTTGGGAGCTGGCATCTGCTCATGGACACCAAACCACAGTGTCACTTTACCAGCCAGGGAGAGGGCAAACCTGCACCCCGAGACCTGCACCCCCCTGTCCTCAGCCGCCCGCTGTGCTCCACGGCACGGCTCCGCAGGGCTCACACACGGCGAGGAATGGGCTGGCTTCGTCCTCCTCCTCCACCAGCAGCACTGCTCTTTGCTGTGCTCTGGGTGCAATTAGATACGTGTGGTCAGCCGAAGACGAGCGCGCTGGATCTTCGGCACAGAGGGCACGGTCTGAAGACAAGGATGCTGTGTCAGAGCAAAGGGACGGCGTGGTGTGACCTGCAGCATCTTCACTGCCAACAACGACGCACGAGAAGCAGACAGCGCAGGTCGGCTCTAACATCCCAGGCTGACAGGTGGAAAAGATGAGGTCCCGTATTTTGTTTGAGCTCCAGAGTCACAAACACCAAGTATTTACATTTTACCTCGTTTTCCGTTTAATTTGTACGAAGTTGGGCGAGCGGTGCTGCAGCCTGCTGCTGTTAACTGCCACTAACTCCTGCAGCCCTGGGGAGTTTCCACGGAGCAGGTGAAGTTAATGCTGGGCCAAACGTTTAGAAGGGGAAGGAAAAATGACTCAGATGCACTTGCAGGCTCATCTGTCTGGCTTTGATGCCAGGTGAAGGAGCAATTCTGCTAGCGAGGAATTAAAATAGAACAATGTAATTAAGACCAATTACATGGTTTTATGGAAACGGATTTTGTCTGACTAGCATGGTGCTTCTTGAGGAGACTAAAAGATTGGGTGATAATGGAAAAGTACCTCTAGGTGAATTTGCCATAGAGGTGTCTGAGTTGGTGCCACAGAAAGGCTCTCGGGGATCAGGTGCACAAGCCACTTCACGCACGGTGATCTCCAAACCAGGAGTAACCACTTCCCTGTTTTCCTGGCCAAGTCTTAGATTATCACATTTCATACCAGTTTCATGGAAAAAAATAAAGTGTGGAGTGCTTTCCAGGAGACGTGTAGGGCTCTGCATGCAGTCTTGGCATCCATTCTCCGCAGAGGCCAGGACAAAAAGCCCAGGGCTGGGTTCCTCAGTGGCACTCATGCCTGCAGGGATGCAGTGAGAAAAGCTGCTCTCTAGGACAGCAGAAGGTCCAGACCAGCAAATCTTTTATCGGGACACAAGACAGATTCTTGTTGTGGCAGCTGAGAGAAGACCTCTGAACTGTGAATGAGGAGCATGGCTGGATATCTGGGAGAAAAAACCCAACTACTCAGTCAGGATTAAGTACTGCTTGGACCCTGGCCTGGGATGGTCTGGGCTGCAGCCACAGTCACCTTTTTGGGTGACAGCAGAACTGACCCCACTGAGTGACCTGGGGCCATACATGAAGTGTTCAGAGGCAGCCCAAGGACACCGGGATGGCCCCTGGGTGCTTCAGGCAGGTCTCAGAGGGGCTCAGAGGCTGCCGGAGTGGATGGAGTGGGAGGCTGTACTATTTCTCAGTCTATTCAGATGTTAGATCCTGCATATGATGCTTCTTCTTATTGTCCTAGGGTCTCTCCAACACTGTATAATTTTGCAGGTAGGACAATAAGTAACTGACAGACACGAGTCAGGCAGCAGCACGTACCGGTTGAGTACTTTTGGGAGAAACCAACAGTAAGAGGAACATGGAGCAGCGATGTGGCACGTAACCCGGTGTCCCTCTGCACACATTCAGTGCACCCAGCAGCCACCACCAGCCCAGACGCAGTGAGGTCCATTTTGGACGATGAAGGGGCTGATGGCAGGAGACCCCTCCATGGGTGCTGAGAAGACAGACTCAGCACAGGAGGTTGTTTATACTCCAGGCATAGCCTTCTGTTGCACAGGTCTCCACAGGCAGGAGTGGGGTTAGCCCTGTGGTCCCTCCAGTGTGACCGACCCCAACGCTCTGTTGCTGCCAGTCCCCTCACCACAGCTGTGCCTAAAACCTCCCAAGACAGATTCTTGAGAAGAGTGGAGCAAGAAGAGACAGGCTGTGTGTCATGGTGAGGGTACGTGGCACAGTGTGCAGGTCACCAAGGCACAGAATTGTCAGCTGGAAGGAGGCTCTGGAGGTGCCTAACCATAGCATCACAGAATGGTTTGGGTTGGAAGGGACCTCAAAGATCATCTAGTTCCAACCCCCCTGCCATGGGCAGGGACACCCTCCACCAGACCAGCCTTCCATTTCACTAGAGACTATTGCCAGTGACAGAGAATGTCACCCACAGATTTTCCTAGCAAAACAATTGGAAACTTCTGAAAATCTCCTGCAGTAAGAGTGCAGAGATAAAGCAGTAAAACAGAAAGTACCAGCGATCCCTCCTGCAGAGATGGTGGTGAAGTGAACAGTTTCTGGACCAGCTCTCCCTTCACTGCTGGGCTGTGGAGAGCTCATGGTCTTTCTCCTTGATGAAGCACACATATATGTGGACAGATGAGGAGACCACAGGACAGTGCTGTTGTCCTGATAGGTGTTGACCTCAGCCTTAGGCATGTTCAAGGTTTTCACTGGCAGCAGGACAAAGCAGAGCATGAAAGGAGGGTTTAGCAGAGGTAACAGGATTGATGTTCTAGTGTTTACATCCTCGCATGGAGAATAGCACAGGAGAAAGCCCAAAGCACAAGAGATTGCTGAAAGAACCCAATGCATGAGTGACGAGCCGTGAGAGGACTCTATGATAGGCAGGTACAGGGGAGATAGGCAGGTGTCCATGGGGGGCCTTGAAGGTGAAGACAAGTACCTTGTAGCTGGCAGAGTGGGGCTGGAGGTGTGGGGAGGGATGTGAAAGAGGGATGACAGAGGAAAGCAGGGATCTGGGCGGGTGGTAGTGTGATGCTGGTCAGATGAAGAGATACGGGAGCTGTAGTAACCCAGGCTCATGGCAGGGAGGACACAGGCAAGTGTGCTGTTAGTACGTGGACAGGAGCAGAAAGGCTGCGCCACTGAGATGTTAGGCACAAAGAACCTACAGATAAAGTAATGCCTGGACACAGGGGAGAGCTGGGACAACCCTGGCTTCCAGGGTACAACAGACAGAGCTGGTCCCAGTGACTGAGGGTACCCAAGATGGTGGAGACTAAGAGCTCTGAGCCAGTGATGTTGGGCTGGAGCTGGCAGCTGGTCATCCTGAGTCCCTGGTCGGCGCCATCGGGACAGATTCAGTTTCCTCCTAGCGAGAGAAGGAAATCAGCACATTGCATCCCCATTATTTGCTCACAGCTAATGACCCTCATGGGGTGAGAGCTACTCAGAGGTCGCTCTCCCATCCAGCTCTGGAGTATCAAGGGAGAAGGAGGGAAGAGAAGAGAAGCAAGAGGAGGCTGAGGCTACTTGACGTCCATTAGCCCCTTGAAATGATGCAAGAAAAGCACCATTCCAGGAGGTGCATCTTGGAGCCACCTGAACCATCTCAGGGTAGTGCCTTGCCACCGTCACTGCAGTGTGCATGTGCCAGCCACACCAAGGCAGTGAGGACAGTATCCTCCTGCATCCCCACCACCTGCCCCCCCTCCTGGGCCAGACTCTGCTTAGGTGCAGCCACCACAAGCCGCTCGTGAAGCAGGCTGTGGGACCACGCTGAGGAAGGTGCCTGCTCCCACTGGGCTGTGCCACCCAGCCTAGCTCTCAGACACGGCCCACGGGGCCAGGCTGTGACAGTAGAGGTGCTGCTGTGGTCTGGGCTGTGCAGGGAGACGGGCTCTGCGCACAGACGCCTGTAGAGCTGGAAAGTGATGCTCCCTTTCTGACAGCAGCAGAAGGAGTGTTGTGAGATACAGGCTAATTTCACAGCAGGACCCAGCATGTCCCTGTCCCAGAAAAGAGAGGACACAACACCAGGAGAAAAGGAAGCTGGGAGGGGCTGAAGAAACGCTTGCTTCACCACAAATTTTTTCTCCACACAACGTCAACTGAGCAGGAAACATTACTAAAACCCCAGAGAATCCCAAACACCTTTGGGGTTTTCCCTTGCCAGGAGTCAGGAGAGATTCCCAGGGCAGGAACAAGCGTTGCAAAGGCTGGCGGCCCAGATGCTGAATGGTGCTTTCACTTCCAGCTCTCGCTATGTGCCACATCCTTTAGTCATCTAGACCCTGCGCAGCGGAGACTTCTTCCTGGGGTTTCCAGCCAGCAAAGGTAGGAGACAGACCAGGCAACCAGAATTTCTCCTATTACACCCTATGTCATGTGAATGGTACTTGGAGTTTTTTCTTGCACTGACAAAGGGAAAGAGAAGTTACTCTCAGTGGGAGTTCCAGCAGGGCTCAGCAACCATGTGTCGCTCACAGCATGTAATTTTGCCCCCTGACTCTGCACCGGTGCACGTCCCTGCGTTCACCTTAACTTGCTGGGGGAAGGGGGGGCTGCTCCACAACCCACCTCCCGCAGCACTCCTTAGAGGCAGCACCCAGCTTTCACCCTCTGTAGCACTTTCACCCTCTCCCCCATTTCCAGAGGAAGGACAGGACATTTGTTTACTGGAAGGTGTTCCACAGGACTCTGTTATTCATTTAAGTCACTTCTCATTACAGTGTATGTTTATATATAACTATAGGCTCAGCACACAGATACATATAGATCTCTGCACTCCAGAAACAGCACTTGGCTGATCCGCAGCCAAGACAATATCTGACCCCAAGTCATCCTTGCCATGGTTCCTGAGCAAGCATGCTCCAGCGAGGAGCTTCAGCAGCTCACAGCGGAGCAGGGAGACGCACGGCAGCACCTTCACCTGTGACACCTCCTGGGACTGCACGTGACCATGTTGTACTCAAAAGCGCTGGGGAGATGCAAACAACAGACACAAGGATCCAGGTTTGGTACTTCTGCTCCTTCTGCCATGAGCATCAGCCAGTGGTACCACGAGCACCTGGCACCAGCAGCACCACTGGAGGCTGCAAGGCACAGTCCGTGCTGTGAGCCGCTGTAGGGACTGAGCTGTCAGCCTTTCACTGCCCCACACGTGGCCGGTGAACTCCTCGCACCACCCCACAGATCACCTCCGTCCTCCACAGACCTCCAGCAACAGAACGCTGCTCAACCCCCATCCACGGCAGCCCAGCAGTGCACATACATATGGAGAACCGTGAGAAGACCCTTTCCCACCTCAATGTCTCCATCACCTTCTGGAAACGCCTCTTTTTTTTCTGGGCCCTCCCCAAGAGATTTGCTCTTGGGGCACAGCTCTAGAGCCAGCTCCAATCTCATGCTCCTCACCAGCAGTGAGCTGGCCGTTGGCTCCTGTGAGCAGGTCCCTAACCCAGGGTGTCTGTGCGCACACACGTGTGTGCAAGCACACACGGCCACACACGGCCGTTTGGACCAAGCCAGCAAAAACTCGGGCCATGAATCCACCAGCTGAAACACCAGTGAAGCAGCACCAGGAATCACTTCTCCGCTGCAGGGCTGTGTTGGCTCCCAGGACCTACAACCGCGTAATGAGGAAAAGCCTTGAACTGGAAATGCAAATAGGCATATAATTTATATTTAATAAGGCAGTTAATGTACCGTGTGTCCAGTGAAGCACCATCCAGCTCCTATCACCCATTTACTGAGGTTACTCCACACAATAAATTCCAAATGAGTGATAATGGCTGTATTTGGATTTGTATTAATAACTGTGCACGTGTATCTGAAGCCAGAGAGATGCGGGTACAGCAAGGGCTGCGTTTGCTGGGCAGGCACAGCCCATCAGGATTTTGGAAGTTTTAAGTAATTGCCATCAGCTACAAACAAATTAATTAATCAACTCCGCTTGCACCCTGGCAGGGGGAACACGCTCTCAGGCGCTGAGGCAACCAACATCATGTACAGGTCACTGATGTAGAGGAAAAGATCTAAAGGGAAACATTTTCTGTAGTGTTTGCAAGTCTCCTACCCAGGCCTGGGCGGGAGAATTGCATCTGAATACAACCGTGCAGGTATCGGACTTCTCCGGTTGTTTGCAGGAAAAAACTTGTCATTTTAGGTATCCTGGAAGCAAAAATGTTTAAAGAAACCTCAGTTAAATCAAGTCCTGAAAGGAATGAGGAAATATCTAATTCAAGCTGAAAAGAAATATTTATTTTGAGCACTACCAAAAAGCTTAGAAATAAAAGGGATATTCATTTCAAAAGGAAGCACAATACAGTAAACATAATTTATTGAAATATTTGTTTCAATAATACATTTAATTTTCAGTACTTAATAAATACATTTTGGGGAGAAGTGCCAGATGAAGAGTCTCAATTCCCTTTAAGATCTGTGTTTCTCTAGCTCAGCGATTTCCTGCCATAGACACGACCAGACCCTGTATCGCTTTTCGTAATGAAATAGGATTTCATCCCAACTATTTCTGTCTTTGACTCCTGCACCTTTGCCCACAGCTGGCAGCTCCTGCAGACACTCACCCACCGTGCAACTCACACACGCATGGAAGGCACTTGCACCGCCATGCACACTCACATGCGCTCGTGCATCCTCACGGCAAGCCAAAGGGTAGGGGAGATCCTTGTTCTAAGCGGACACAAGGTCAGGAATATTTTAGGAAGGCTGATAGTTGTCTTCTAGCTTTACTGATAGCTGCTTGGAGTCTGAAAAGCCCTGTTGGGCAGCTCAGGGCTTTTAACACAGGGCACATACAGGACTTCAGAGAACCCCTGAGCTGGTAGAAAGGGTGTCTGGAGGACTTTGGTCCATCCTGCTACCAGTAACACCATGGCTTAGGCTGGTGAAGACTTTAAAAGCCCAGGAAGGCAGCCTGACGGTGTCCTCCCCCTGCAGCGCAGCCCACATCTGTTCCCACGCACAGGGCTGCGCAGCCGGGACCTGACCCTCACCGGCCGCAGCGGGGCTGCAGGGAAAGGATGGGACAGGGTTCAACGCTGCAGTTTCTAAAGGGTGACTAAAGCAGGGCCAGCCCTGCCTGCTGGAGTCCTGCTGTCTGCTCCTGCCATCCCCGCTGGCCGCAGGGCCCGGGGATTTCCCCAAGCCCCTCGAGACCTCTGGCACTTTGCAGCAAGTCCTCGCTCCGTCCCTCAGAGCTGGCTCCCCCGAAGGATCTAGGGGCAACAGAGCTACAGCCATCAGGTGTGTGTTTCCTTGGGCAAGGNTTGAGGTCCCTTCCAACCCAAACCAGACTGTGATTCTGTGATTCTATCCCACTTGTAGCTGAGCTGTGCAAGGGGTGGTGAGGCAGGCAGATAAAAACGCCCAGGTCACATGGAGATCATCTCTGCTAACATCAGATAACAGTCCAAAAGGCAAGCATCCTTTCTCCTTGATCTCAGTCTGCCCCTCGGTTTCTTTTAAGCACAAAAACAGTGCAC